>JABJVR010000007.1:2135291-2149948 GCA_025773905.1 Chitala chitala | reverse complement strand
ACACAATATTGCTTCTCCCTTATGAAATGCTGATGTTGTAATCCCTGCAGGGTCAAAGATAAGTACAAACTGCAGCAAACCTTCACTGTTGACCCAGTCTACCTCAGGCATGAAAACTCTGGAGCTGTTACTGACTTTATGGTAGGTTGTTGACACCAGTTAATTTAAAATGATGTTGGCTTTTCAACTAGATTAACCCCATTATATTGTATTCAAACCCAGGCCTTCACCCACTCATATATTTCAATTTACGATTACTTTGTAAAGATCAATGTAGTGTAGTTATTCAAACTGTTTTATGGAGCATGACATGGGCCTTTCCTAGAACTGGTGCTCCTTAAGACTCAGGCTGTATCCTTAAATCCTTCTTCACCTAAGACACGTCCTCAGTCCCATCCCTCCTTGTTTTTAGCACTGGCAGATTCCTCTGAGCCGACGCTTCCGCTCCTTGAAGCTCTGGTTTGTCATGCGCTCTTTTGGCATGAAGAACCTACAAGCACACATAAGACATGTAAGCCACGCCCCCTCAGATTACCTAGCAGTGTCTGGAATTGTGGGAAGCTTTAGTTCCAATAACTTCACTGAGTTTTGTCCCTCCGTTTCAGGGCATAGAAATGGCAAAGCTGTTTGAGTCCCTTGTCAAGGCTGACCCCAGCTTTGAAGTTCCTGCTAAGAGACACCTTGGCTTGGTGGTGTTCTGTCTGAAGGTAGATATCACATGTAAACACTACTGGCTTTCTGTGATGCTGCTTTGACTGACTATACCATAAAACCATGTTTTCGCATTTCCTGAGAAAGGACATATAGAAGCATTAAAGTGATGTGGCCCTATAAAAAGTTGAACTGGGTAATTATTGTCAGATGATCTGTGTACTCAAAGGGTCAATAAGCACAAAGACCAAAAGGATACAAGCCACAAAACAGGGTAAAGGTTCAGAGCTAACACATGGTGGATAGCCATCTGAAGAAAGTTAACTCTCTCTCTCTGCCTAAATACAGGGAGGCAATGGTCCTACCCAGGAGCTTCTGAGAGCATTGACCAAGTCAGGTACCATGTACCTCATCCCAGCAGCCATTTCCTCAAAGCTAGTCATCCGATTCACCGTGACATCCCAGTTCACCACCAAAGAGGACATCATTCGTGACTGGGGTATCATCTGCCAGAAAGCGGCTACCATCCTTGCCCGTAAGCCTGTAGGCCAACTCACCATCTCCACCAATGAGGAAGACGCAAAGGTCAACGCCATCGATGACGAACAGGACAAGAAGAAGAGCCCAGAGAAGTGCCAGCCAAAGACAGAGCAGCACCAAGGCCACAGGAACAGGGGACATGTGAGGAGACCCTCTGATGTCCCCTGTCCAGCTGTGCTTGAGAAGGCAAGGCTAACTTATGAGGTTTTTGGCCATTCTTGCAGACAGAGCCAGAAGAGAACAGCCAGGTCCATGAGCTGCAACAGCGAACTCCTGACTGGGCCAAAAGACACCAACCTCCTCAGGCTCCTATCAAAGGACGCCGCTGCTAACAACACACCTTGTGTAAAAGACAACATACTCTCCAAGATCCCGGAGAGCATCATGGTCTTGGAGAAGCAGGTCTCAAAAAAGCTGACCAAGTACTACAGTGTTCCCATCTTCTCACAGTGTGGAGTCCAGTGTGGAATAATCCAGCCGTGTTGCTCCTTCAAGAGTTTACATATATTTAACAAGCCTTGGTTTGCCTGTAGCCGTGTAAGCTCAGCTTTAACTTAAGTAAAAGAAACTACTAATCAGAAAAAAAGTGGAGTTTACCAAAATGTACAGCAAGGCTATTAATGCTGTTAAGAAATTAAACATTAGAGCAAGCAGAATCTCAGAGCAGATATATATGTATTAATCAACTATATGTACATGTTAAATTCAACAGATGCCTTTACACACTTTTCTTCAGGATGTTAAGATCTTAAAGACTGTACTTCTGGTTTTAGAAAAAAGAGAAAAGAAATCAATATAGTTTATTTACATATCTTTCAAACCATAAAATAATTTTAAAGGTTATACTTTCATGTAAGTATAAAATAATTTATTTGTACATTATTCATTAACAGCAATTACATAATTCAGAAACAAAATTTATGCACTTTGCAGATTTACTTTCTGTTCAATACTGTTCAATATACACATGATAAAGCCATTATCTGAGTTACTCTTCCTCATAAACGTTACTGTTCTTTGAAAGTGTGCTTGTCTTGTGGAGATATTTCAGATGTTCCCCCTCATCTCAAACATGTCACAGTTTCAGAGTCCCGTTTCTTATCAGGTTATAGATCTCCTGAGTCATTGGTATGTAGCTCTTCTTCTCCTCATCCAGGAAGTACAGTGGATCTTGGATCACAGCTGGGTCAAAGCCCTCTTCGGACAGTTTTGTCTTCATTTGCTTGAATGTTGTAGTAACAGCCAAGGAATTCTGGAGATTATGACAAAAATCGCATGTCAGAAAACACCCGAGGTCTATTCCATAAGAAGGAACACAAGAAAGTGCTTTTGTGTCACAGCGGTCTGGGTTACCTGGATTCTAACAAAGCGAGGTCTGGCGTAGCTGGGAAGATAGGTTTTCATAACTTCATACGTATCTGCCCCGTCAAACCTCTGGCTGTCCTTCAGTAAAATCGCAGCCATTCCTACTCTTCCCTCATGTCCTAAACCAGATGTTCCAGGTCAGATAAAACTCACAATGACCTTGGGAATGAGGGCATGAAACTATTCTATTCATCACTTAACTCAAATTGTCATGACTGCAGGTTCAATGGCATTCAGTGGAATTTAGGGCATCTGCTATTCACCTTCTGAGAGGTGAGCCAACACCCTGCCCACCTACCTGGCACCTTGACTCCGTAAACATTGGCCTCTTCAATGCAATTCACTATAAGCAAAGTATCAGCAACTTCTGTGGTTGCTACGTTCTCCCCCTTCCATCTCAAGGAAGAATAAAAAACAGGATTAATACATGCCACACTTTACTCATCTAATGATTACAAGTTAAACGATCATTTCACACTTTTGGTGTCAAGTTATACTCCTTTTGCTCAACTAAACAGCACTAATTTACCACAGAAAAATGCATTATCAATAACATCATATATTAAATTTCCATAAATACGTACACATAAGTCTCAGAACTGAGAGAACACAATGTCAAATTATCTGCAATTTTAATTTTTTTTATAATGATTTTAACTGTACATTCAAAGCTACACACAGAGGATTTAAAACATCTCTCCCAAAGAACACTCGGTGGTTTGATTCCAGTTATATAAAGTACACTTTAAAAGTTAAAAACTAAATTCAGTGCCTGCATTTTTGTCAGAACACCTAGTGTGTTGCTCCACAGTGTACTATCTGGATTGCAGCGCGATCACCTCCACTGATAAGCCTGCCTTCTCCAAGTTTAGTATTAACTGGACAGCAGTGAAATCATTGACAAAAATATGAGCGCTTTTCATTTGGATGTAGTTTTTACAGCATGACATGCATAACTTGGCAACAGACTACAGAGGAGGATGATTCACTGGCAGTCAAAATAAACTGCTCATGCAATACATGCCAAAAACATGTAAAACAAAACATGCATAACATCTTTATATTATTATATACTTTATTAGCCTTTAAGAGGTCCTCCTCTAGCTTTGGTAAGCCCTTATTAGTCTTTAAGAGGTCCTCCTCTAGCCTTAGTAAGCCCTTATTAGTCTTTAAGAGGTCCTCCTCTAGCTTTGATGAACCCTTATTAGTCTTTAAGAGGTCCTCCTCTAGCTTTGATGACCCCCTTATTAGTCTTTAAGAGGTCCTCCTCTAGCTTTGATGACCCCCTTATTAGTCTTTAAGAGGTCTTCCTCTAGCCTTGATGAACCCCTCACACCACCTCGACATACTTCCATAAGATGTTCTAAGCGGTCTAATGGTGCTGTTTCCCTGCACCTTTACTGCTGTCCAGCCCACCGAACACTGTACAAAGTTCACCTGCACTCAGTGATCACCTCCATCATCACTTTGAGGCTTTTTAGCAGACACACTGTTCTTTCCTATGGAACCCATAGACACTCAATGGAAATCACACTCTATAACCACAGTCATCACACCAATACATTTAGCGGTTTAAATTCTTGTGGTTTAAGTGACCAGTGGTCTTTCTGTGGTCATTTGAGCTAACAGAAAAAAATAAATTTTCAAAACCAACTGGTAAATACCAGAATAGCCCATACGTGCATCTGAGCCATTCTTGTTTGCTGCCTGCATATAACACTGAGAAAACAGATCATAAAATTAACTACTGACCATTTTTAGGAAATATACAGCACTTCTCAGACCTTGTGACACGCCAAGTTTTTCTTGTATGTACAGCTAACCTGAAAGTGTCACCAATACGATCCTGAAAATAGACGAATCCTTCTCGGTCAATTTTCATGAGGTCTCCAGTGTTGAAGTACAGGTCGCCTTTTTGAAACACGTCCCTCAGGGTCTTCTTTTCTGTTTGCTGCCTGTTTTTGGCATATCCACTGAACGGAGATATTCTGGTTATTTTTGCCACTAAAAGCCCGGTCTCTCCTGAAAGGGTGGAGGAATTGGGACATAAGATGAAGCATGAATATTTGATTAACTCTTGCATGTTGTGTCTCTTCATGCTGAGAGCAGAAATCTTGGGATTGTGGTAGGGCACCTTTGGGGACCTCCACACAGAATCCTCTCGCATCTCTGACTGGTTCTTCATGCTCGGTGTCATACTTGATTAGCGCATATCGGCACAACATCTGGGGTAAAAAAAAACCCACATGGGATAGTCAGTAGGAAGTGGATCAGAGACATTCAAACAGCAGCGAATGAAACCTGTGGCTACTTCACAGAATGACTGACACCTGATGGGTGAAACACCCCTGCCATGCAGAGCTACTACCTTAATGATGAAATTGTCTCGCCCGACTGCACCGAGCTTTCCAATGTAGTTCAGAAAGCCGATGTTGCTCTCAGTGGCACCATAGCATTCGCAGATCCGTATGTTACCGTACCGCTTAACAAATTCTGACCAAGTGTCGTAGCGTATGCCGTTACCTAAGGCCAGCCACACTTTGTGATCTCTGTCGTTGACTTTCTGAAAGAATCCAGATTCAAGATTAGTTTATTCGTCATATGCATGTTAAGACAGGGTCAACAATACAATGAATGCTTTGGACGAGAAGAGCCAGTCAAGTTAGTGATTAAAAAAAACACCATTAAAAAACACAGATAATAAGATAATAAATGGAATGAAAGTACAGTAATAAATGAATAAGAAGAATAAACACTGCATTGCACGTGTGTATACCTGAGTGTGTGTATATGTGTGGTATTGCACATGTGTATACCTGAGTGTGTGTATATGTGTGGTATTGTACATGTGTATACCTGAGCGTGTGTATATGTGTGGTATTGCACATGTGTATACCTGAGTGTGTGTATATGTGTGGTATTGCACATGTGTATACCTGAGCGTGTGTATATGTGTGGTATTGCACGTGTGTATACCTGAGTGTGTGTGTATGTGTGGTATTGCACGTGTGTATACCTGAGTGTGTGTATATGTGTGGTATTCCACATGATCAAGATATTGTACATTACCTAGTATTGCCCATGTAAATAATATATTGGACATGTAAATAATATAATTTTATATCACATAAATCTATAAAATAAAGATGAAATAATACACAAAACTGGAGCAATTAAGACCTTGAGTTCTGCATTTTCATCATGACTACTATTACTACTCACAGTAGCTGCGCTGATAACTAATAGGAAGTAACTTTCTGTGCAATGTTCCTCGTACTTACTAATTACCTTTGGCTGGTTGCAGAGGTATCGCATTATTTCACCTATGTACTGTATTACGGTAACATTATACATTCGGCATTCGTCCCAAAACTGAGACGCTGAAAATTTGCGTCTCAATACGACAGTTGCACCTGAAAGCAGAAGAGTACAGCGTGATCATTGTGACATGGTGAGTTTCACATTTAGCTTCAATAGCAGATACTCTGAAGAACCCGTCACGTTGTGCTTTTTACCTCTCTCAATAGCTCCACAAAGTCCCATGAGGAACCCTGATGCGTGGTACAGGGGCAGGAAAACATAAACCACGTCACCTGAAGCCACTCCAGCTATTCTCTGAAGAAAGGATGCCATCCAGACCTTTTCCTGTGACACCAATGCAGCCTTTGGAAGCCCTTATGGAAGAAGCACAACCAACTTAAAAAAAATTATAATTACACCAGGTCTGTGGCATGTTGCACATGTACACATTAAATATGATTTCACATGATGTGGCTGCAACAAATCATGCATAATGCAGAATGTTTTCATCTGAGATATTACAGGAGAGATTACCATTTATTTATTATTACCTTTAAATGTTGAATATATGGAATTTATTGTTAAAATAAATACTGGAAAAGCAAACTCCACACAGGTACATGAAGCCATTTTGTCACCAACACTGAGCTACACCAACACTACGCGCACAAATGTGGCTGATTCACAATGGCCTGAACACGATGCAGGATTTAACTCAAAAACTGTTTTAGACTGACCTGCACAGCTGCATGTGAACACTGATCGGATACCTTAACTTTTAAGGACTGTCCTTAGATCTCAGATTCATGGCTTAATACAAAATCAAATGCTGTCACTCACAGAATCCAAGTGGGGAGAAATTTTGTCGGTGACATTTGGGCTTGATAAACAAATATTGGTGCTTTTCCCTTATTGACAGCCATTTCGCTAATGTTATGCAATACAAGAGCTTCTTCAGAGCACAAAAGAAAATTTAGTTTGTTCTGCACTTAATTCTTATGGTACCTTAAGAGAATTGCTTCTTTTCAAGATTGTGCGTTTTATAAATTATTTTCATTTTAACCATAACAGTGTCAGGTTTCGATTCCCTGCAAGGTAAAAACAAACGACGTTTCGTGTGCGTTACCTGTTGTACCAGATGTGTAAATGTACAGTGCGGTGCTTTTCATTGTTACGTTTGACCTCAAAGAGAGGGACAAGGGCTCATCGGAAGCTTGGTGGACCTTGTCACAGAGGGCCTCGATTCCTTCAGTGTCGCACTCTTCAGCAAGAATAAAGACGGACACGCTTTTCTCTCTCAGCTCAGACAGCACCTCTTCCACCGCACCTCTCATATCTAGACACAAAGTACATCTCTTTGCGACCGTAACTGACACCAACAACCACGTTACAAATTAATCCACACACTAAGTGTGATACACACACACACTCTCTCACACACACATATATACACACACGCGCGCTTCTGTGTGTGTGTGTGTGTGTATGAGTTTTCAGTACATGATTTGCGTTGTGTCATGTTGGTCTTGGCAACTAAACCACAGCATTGTATCAGTCACCAATATGTGTGTGTGTGTGTGTGTGTGTGTGTGTGTGCGCGCGCGCGCAGAGGCGGCGTTACCACCAGGCAACACTAGGCGCGCGCCTAGAGCCCCAAAGTCAGAAACGCTGAATGCAGAGGGGCCCATATCCATGTTCGCCTTGAGCCCCCAAAGAGCTAAATCCGCCACTGTGTGTGTGTGTGTGTGTGTTCAGTACATGACTTGCACAGTGCCGTGTTCGTCATGGCAGCTAAACCATGACACCGTATCAGCGGTCCTACCTGCGGCGGCGATCAGCACATTTGCCCCGGAGCAGGCAAAGCAGTGCAGTAACGATGTGGCCCTCACGTTGCAGTTGAGCAGCGCAGCCGTGCAGCCTAACTTCGCCAGGCTCAGGTAAATCCACACGTAAAGGGGTTCGTTCCCCAGCATAATGGCTACCGTGTCGCCTGCTTTCACGCAGTCGTACTTTAGCAAAGTTCTCGCAAATCTGTTGCTGATCTTATCAGCGTCCCGGTAGGTGAAAGTTTTTTCTCCGAAAACGATGAAGGGTTTATTCGGGCGCTGTTTTGCTCTTTCCAAAAAACAGTCCAAAATGGTGTAGCACGGTGTTTTACTTCTGTATCCCGAAATTTGGAGTCCAATGAGGAGGGTTGTGAAAATATACCGCAGGTCTTGGATGAAGTAAGGAAACTTGATGTATAAAACACATGGCAGGACAGCCAGCCCGATGAGACAGGTGAGCAGCACGTACATGTTGGCAGCTCCGGTTGGGGTGCGCGTGTAACGGAGCGCGTGTGCCGGAGCGCGTGTGCCGGAGCGCGTGTGCCTGCCCCGCTAGTGTGGAGAGAGCGAGCGCTGCCCTCACACCTTATAATGTGCCCATGCGATCAGCCCTAAGGCGGCGTCTGGTGGTGATGTTCAGTACGAAGGTCATGAACACTGTTCATGCCCCTGCAAAAGAGAACCGTGATTTGGGGTATGAAAAATGCATTCCCCACCGTTTGTTTTATACGTTTTCCATAAAAACATAAGCTTAACGAAAACCACTCAACCAATACTACTACTACTACTAATGATGATGTACCTGTAAAACGTTTCTGTCATCCTTTTTAGAAATTCTGCACAATGTGTATACAACTACAAAGTAGACCTTAAGATAATTTGTTATCGCATCTTGTGAAACATTTGAATTTAAGTTAAAACCAAGCATGATTTTATTTAGTTTGTGATCCTGTTGTGGGCAGTAACTCATATGCAGCAGCTGGGCTTTCTGTGACCTGAACTGGATAAATTGTTTGGGGAAATATGGTTTATGTTACAGCTTTGTACACACAAAAAAAAAAAAAAAAAACATATTATCCTGTGACAACTTGAGGCCTTTTCTGACTACATGAGAGCTCAGTGCTTGCCACTCACAATAGTACTATCTGTCTTTCTCATAGTTTTAACATTTGGTTAGGGTTAGTTTGATCATTTCCAGCTGTTGTGGTTCCAGTAATTCCAGCAAATGTGATCTTTGGCTGTTGTGAGGCAGATGATGGATGCAGTTAGACCGGTTTGTGTGTGTGTTTGTAAGAAGGTGGGTTGTTTGTTAGGTGTGTTGCAGTGTATTCCAGACGGTTGACTGCACACACTGAATCCCATGCCATTCTTCTCAGAGGGAAAGCGAACCATTTGTTCTCCTCCCATATGAAACAGGAGAACATCGGTGAGCTTTACAGCAAGACCGTTTCAGCCGTCTATAAAGAAGGAGCACTAAATAGTCACACCAAACACATCGTCTTCCTGTTTGGAAAACAGGTGCACAGAAAAATGCATTTTTCCATTTGTACATATTAAAAGTGATAAGATCAACTTGCTGTGTGTACTCAGGCATGTAACATAAATACTTTATTATAATTTAAGAGGGGTGTTAAGTAAATCTGACAGAGATGAGAATAGCATCAGATTGTCTTGAGCCTCACAGAGGGGTTTTTAGACCCTTTGAAAAAAAACACAAGTTAACCCAAACAAGATGAAGCTGAAGCTGTTATTTTCACTTTCATATTTATTAGTTAATTACACTTTATTGGATATAAATACATCATAAAACCAGGAAGGTGGTCCCATTGTGCAGGATGAATCATGTTTGGCATCTTAAGTCAGTCTTTTTAAAATGTAATTTTAATAAATTTCAGTTGTTCAAATTCAAATGTTTACATTTTAACCAATTTAAATGACAGCTAAATAATAAACAACACCAAGTTTCATGACTTTAGAGTTTCACGTTCCCTGACAGTATTAAATTGTAAATTTCATGTGTCATTGGTAAATAACTCTTCTTGTTTTCATCCAAAATGAATAAAGGATCTTGGACCACAGCTGGGTTAAACCCCTCTTGTACAAGTTTAACTTTCATCTGTTTGAAGGTCCCAGTGATGTCTAAGGAACTCTGAAATTGGCAGAAAATCAAATGAGAGATTTTGTAACTCTTACAATACTAAAACAATTACCGTCTTCATCCACTAGAAGGACTCAGTATAAACACCATGTGTGTTATAGTCTTACCTGAACTCTGACAAAACGTGGCCTGGCATAAGCAGGTAGGTAGGTCACAACATGGCTGAACATTGTGGAACAGTCCAGCTGCTTGTGTTCGTTCAGAGTAACAGAAGCCATTCCAATCCTCCCCTCATGACCTGCGTTGGAAACGAGACACAACTTACAAAAAAAAATTTGTCCAGTTAACAAGAATTTCACTGCTTAGAACTTTGATGATGAATAAAATTGTAGCTTCATCACATTAATGTATTGATAACAGAAACAGTTGCCTTTGACTTCAACCCCATAAACATTGGCTTCCTCAATGAAGTCCAGCATTGTCAGAACATCTGAAACTTCAGTTGTGGCCACATTCTCGCCTTTCCATCTGTTAAACGTGAACAGAACGTGGGTAACTAGAAAATACATAAAATTTAAAAGCACAAGCACTGATGTCATAAATACCTGAAAGTGTCTCCAACACGATCCTGGAAATACGCAAAATTTTCATGATCGATTTTCAGCAGGTCTCCAGAGTTAAAGTAAACATCTCCTTTTTGAAAAACGTCACAAAGAATCTTTTTCTGTGTCTGCTGAGGATTTCTTGCATACCCAGAAAAAGGTGCAGCCTTTGTTATCTTGGATACTAAAAGTCCTGTCTCTCCTTGAAAAGTAATATACGCTTCATTAGTGAAAGAAGTACCAGTGCATTTACATGTCAAAAATATTTATGAATGAAAACGCACCCTTTGACATTTTCACGTTCAGCATATATGAAACATAACAAAGACATTAAAAATAGTAGCACTGTCTGTGTAAGGTTGTAGATATTTTTTATGAGAGACTGGCTCTGTTTCTAATGTATATCCTGCCATGTTCCCTGCATTTCCTGTGAAAAGCTTCAGGTTTGCTGATACCTTTCACTGGATGAGCAGTTCTGGAACTATGAAGGAACAAATAAAATAAAAATCAGAGGACACACCTTTGGGAACTTCAACACACAGACCTCTGGAGTCCCTCACTGGTTCACCTTTCTCAATATCATATTTAATCAGGGCAAAGTGGAACAACTTCTATAACACACACAAGAGATCAGAATAAATGCTGTAAAAATGTGTGGAATTTCATACACAACAGGCAGCGTGTCCATTTATTTATTTAGATATTCTGAACACATTTCATTATGGTTGTGAACCTTACCCTTTGCAGATAGGTAACCCTTCCAACTGCACCAATCTTTCCTGTGTAGTTCACAAAGGCCACGTTTCCTTCAGTGGCACCATAGAATTCCTTAACTGAGATGTCACCAAATCTGTTGAGGAAGTTTTTCCACACGTCTGCTCTAACACCATTACCCACGGCGAGTCTCACTTTGTGGTTCTTATCGTTGTCTTTCTGCACGATAGAATATGAATTAGCAAACTGAGTGAGGAATCCAAATAGATGCAACAGCAGAACATGACATTGCGATTTCAAACAATAATCTGTTAAAAACCGACAACGATGTTTTCAGAAATCAGAGTTCAACGCCACTACCATTTTATGACACATTTTAAAATAATCTAGATGTATGGCTCTGTGTGCAGGTGTGAACATAATGTTTCCATGTAAACATTACTGACTGTTCACAGAAAAGAATGTTGGTCTCTACAAAACGTATAAAGGGTGCCCCTGGTGATTATCTTTGTTTTATCTACAGAACCAGGGTGAAGGTGTTGCTCTATCGCTCAAAGTGGGCTGGTTAGTTTAACGATAAAATGAGGAGTGTCACCTTTGGTGTGTTGCAGAGGTAGCGCAGCACCTCTCCTATGTATTGGATTACTGTGACATTGTGCTTTCTGCAGTCATCCCAGAACTGTGAGGCGGAAAACTTGCGTCGCAATACAATAGTTGAACCTGAATTTTTTTTTTCCAAATATAGAACAAAAAAAATATATATATTTCAGTGTACTGTTATTGTCGATAACAATACACACTGAGGCTTATCTCATTTGCATCAATAAAATTGTTCATCATAAAGTTGAGGCCAGGCCATGCTTTCCTCTCCAGTGTGGACTGTTTGCTCAAGAATCATCAAAAACAATGTCATTAGCATGCTATTAGCAAATTAATTGCTAGAACAGGACCTTAGTTAATACTTGTGTTAAAATCTGAATAACATTACTCAATACTCTCTATAATTAAACCAAAGATTTTTTTTATCTTCAGAAAATTACTTAATTTGCAGTTATTTTTGATACAGATCACGGGGTGTTTACTTAACTTTTGAGTTTGTTAATGTGTAACTGTAAGAGAAGATGACTGTACTTTTACCCACTTGAAAACATACCAGACATTGAAATTATAACGCAGTGACTCTGTCTGGCCTGGTGCTCAGGGGAAGGTAAGGTTCATGGAAGTGATCAGAGGCACAAACATGACTTATTGGCTGAAAAGATGCCAAGGTGCATTTAGGATGGTACACACTAGAAGAGGTCACTAATTCATATTAATGACCCACAGTGTATATGGGAAAACCGCTCTTCTAGTACCATACATGTATAAGTATTATGAAATACCAATTGAATGTCTTCTGATAAAACACAGGGGAATAACAGGAAGGTTACCAGCTTCTATGGAACCCAGAAAGCCTATGCAGAAAGCAGCGGCGTGGTACAGTGGCAGGTTGACATAAACGATGTCCTGTGAGGTGACTCCACAAGGCAGCAGCACTGCCATGAACATCAGTAGACGTCTGTGGTTTATCACAGCAGCCTTAGGTAACCCTTCACCATCAGCACACAGAGAAAGTGTATTAGCAAACAAGCTTTGGGCTACATGATACACCGTACAACTTCTACAGTCTCCATAACTGTTTGTCTAAGAATAATTTGTGTTTAGTGTATATGCTAGTATATTGTATCAGCTACAGACTGAGTTTGTACTGAGCGTTTCTGTTTTTATTCATAAAACGGATGACTTTGAACTCTTTCAGAGGGGTGAATCTCTGTATAATGTACCATGTGTAACACCTCTGGACTGCATAATTGAAACATAAATGCTAATTCTATCATTAATATGACAGTAGAGTATTGCATCTATAAAACCAGCAGGTCAAGTCTGTATAACTAAGGAGGTATACCCCCCTCACCCCTGTACCTGGCAGTGTTTTTACAAAAAAGTGTATACATACCTGTTGTCCCTGATGTGTAAATGTACAAAGCAGGGCTTCCAGCAGTTGTCTTAGACCTGAGAGATGGTGGGATCGGGTCATCCGAGGCCTTTTCAACCTTGTCCAGCAAGCTCTCCATGCCTGGAGTGCTGCTCTCCTTCACCATGACAAATACTGACACGCCCTGCTCTCTCAGAGAGGGAAGCACTTCCCTGACAGCATCTTCAAGCTCTGAAGAACAAGGTGACAAACACTTATGACCTTCATCATGTACCTCCTACATCTTCACAAGCAATTTTATTACATTTATTTATTTTGCACAACTTTACACACACACACACACACACACACACACACAGTTTCAGAAAGTGTTCACACACACTTTGCATTACTTGCCTGAAGATGTTATCATGACCTTTGCCCCACTGCAGCCAAAACAGTGCATTAGGGATTTGGATCTGACGTTGTAATTGAGCAGTGCCACCACACAGCCCAGTTTTGCCAGCGCAAGCCAGGTGAGTATAAAGGCAGGTTCATTCCCCATATATAGCGCCACGCAGTCTCCTTCCTGCAGCTCGGCATGCGTCCTCAAAGCCCGTGCTATTTTGTTGCTCCTTTTATTAGCGTCGATGTACGTGTGAGTCTCATTTTCAAAATGAATGAACGGTTTGTACGGTTGTTTTTCCGTTTGCTCGTAAAATCTGTCCAGTACTGAAAACAGCGGCTTACTCCGCAATCGTTTAATTAGCTTTACGATGACGCGCAATATATTCATCATATACACCACGTCTCTCCAAAGATATGGAAAGCGTACGTGCAGAATCAATGGCAAAATAGCTGCAGTGGCAATAACCGCCGTGAAGACGTACATTATGATTAATAAGTGCACTTTAATCAGTTGCACAGACCTGCGTTTTTATTCCAATGTGGTTGAATACCGACCTAGTCCCAGTTAGTGCAGCAAAAAGTTTAAGATTCGCAGTAGCCTAATGGTGATTGTAAATTTGAGAAAATACCACAACTTTGTTCTGTTAGGAGTCTTCCAGTCTTGTATGAGATTGTTCCGTTAAACATTTCCCGCTTTTAAATGATAGAGTGCACCCCGATCGCAAAGAAAGCAGGGGCGCAACCTCAAAGTGTAAAGAGACTTATCTGTCAGACTTTGAACGTGTACATTAACGTTCAAAGATCAGTTCAGTTTAGTCAACATTTGTGCGGTATGAGCGTCTTTCTGCTGCGATGCACAGGTGCTTTACAAACCTGTAGGTGAGCACCAGGTGAGCACCAGGTGAGCGCGAGAGTGCCCGTGGCCAAGCTGGGCACGCGCTCCGTGGGCATCAGGTGTGCGCCAGCCCTCTCGAGCTCAGGTGCAGGGCGGGACAAGGTGAGCACCAGCATCAGCAGTTAAATACAACTACGCCTACCGTATTTTCCCGAAAATAAGACCAGGTCTTATATTAATTTTTGCTTCAAAAGACGAATTAGGGCAGGGGTGTCAAAGTACGGTCCGGGGGGCCGCAGTGGGTGCAGGTTTTTGTTTCAGCCAAACTCTGCTGTTAATTGATAATTTCAAATAAACATTATTG
>JABJVR010000007.1:2108714-2135191 GCA_025773905.1 Chitala chitala | reverse complement strand
GTTTCCTTCTCTCGCTTAAGACAACTAAGTGCAGACAGGTGGAAATGATCAGGAAGAACAAGAGTAGCAAGGATGTATTGCTAATAAAAATTTTATTAAGATAATGGTCAAATTTAAATGAATGAAACTGTTGGAAGGAAAACCTGCACCCCCCGCGGCCCTCCAGGACTAAGCGGTTAAGACAATGACTGAATACAGCCGTCGTGTGTTGCAACGGACGTACTAGATGCGTTTTCCTTCTCACACATCGTTAATACCAGAGCCAGTCCTGGGCATATGCTGTATAGGGACGCCACTGGCTGCAGAGCACACAAACACATATAACTAATTCAAACATAAATAACACAAAACTCAATAATGTTGGTAACCGAACTCTAGTACTGTATGTTTTTCTTGGTCCTCTTTGGCGCCCCTGTCCAGCAGATGGCGCTGTCGGCCACCGCCTAGATTGTCTAAGTAGAGAAACGGCACATGAAAGTGCCGTATCCAACACGATATGGCAAGTAGATGAATTTGTCATAATCAGTTTTCAGCAGGTCTACAGCGGTAAAGTAAACGCCTTTTTGAAAGACATCATGAAGTGCTGAGAATTTTCGTGCAACCAGAAAAAGATGCAGGTTTTATTACCTCTGATGCTAAAAGTCACATCTCCCATTTAGAAGTGTATCAGAGAAAGTACAACCTGTAAAAAATGTTTTCGTATGCCCTCTGAGAAAAAAACCTTCAGATTTACTGAGACCTTTGAAAGAATCTGTTCTGTTAATATGAATGAACAAATAATTTGGAAACACACAAAGCCCTGGGGTCCCAAACTGACTCATTCTCAATATGTTTAATTGGAGCAAAGGAGAACAACTTCAAAAATATGCACAAATGAGCTGAATAATCTTTGTAAAAATATGTGCAATTTCAGACAAAACATGCAACAGAAAATGCCCATTTACCTTAGATATTCTTAATTCCATATATTGTTATGATTACGAACTGTATTAATTCAGCTGCACCAGTCCTTCTGACATAGTTCACAAAGGCAGTGATTCCTTCAGTGATAGTATGTGTTCACAATCCTGTATGTTCCCATATTTACAAAGGACCTCTTTACACCCATATCCTCTGACTCCATTATCAGTGGCAACTGTCACTTTGCGGTCCTTACATTGATGTTCTGTATGTTAAAACACCATAGCACAACCATTTCATTATTGAAAAAGGTTTCGTATTACCATAATTGCAATAATCAGACAAAAACATTATTAATGTAAGCAAATGTTCAGAAATCAGGGTAATAAAATAGTTTGGCATTCTGTGATATACAATGACACATGTAACAGTACATAATTCTGTCAGTCTGACTGTTCTGTTTCCATGTAAAGCCCAACAGCTATTCCTATAACGGAAGTCACGTCAGTAAACTCTTTATTTGGCAGGGGGTTTTTGAGCGGGGAGGCATGAGTTGGGGCAGTGACACAGATTTTCTGCGACCAGATGTCTTGTGGTATAATGTTTCAAATACTAAAAACAGAGCAAATTAATGGCTCCAACAACACTCAACAGATATGAAACCTAGACGAACACACACACACACACACACACACACACACACATATAAGTGTGTGTGTGTATATATGTATAAACATACACATACATACATAGACACACTCTACAAATGTTTGATTAAAATTATAAAATACCTAATAACATAGAAAACAAAGAAATGTCACTAACCAAAAATGTATAAAAAATATCCACACTAGTATTACAATAAAATTTTCAACGTAAGAGCCATGTTGGGAGTGTGGGACCAGAATATGAAGAGCATGTGTGAGAGAAAGTCATTAAAAATTGCAACTTTATAAAGCACAGCCAGACTGCATACAAATATGATAACCAAATTTGGAAGGCAAATGTCCAGCAAACTGGAAGGAGACACAGACTGTGCGTGTGTATGTGTGTGTGCATGTCTGAAAGTGTCAGGATCAGAATGCAGGGACAGCTGTCAAGTACGAGGAAGACGCCAGTTGTATAGGCACGTCACCCTGAAGGATCCTGACTAACCCAGGTCAGTACACCCGGCAAAGAGCAAAAGCCCTGATGAGAAGCAGCTGCCAGAACCTGAGAAAACATGACTTATCCTCTATCAAGATGTAAAAAGATAAAACTACATTTAAATTTTTAACTTAAACATGAATCATTTCTATTATCTAGCCTATACAGCAGTGGTTCTTAACCATTTTTTATCCTGGAAATTTTGAAGTTCCATCCCGCACACCCAGCACTTAAGACAGAAAAAGAAACACCTTCAATTTTCATGTCAAATAATTTAATCAGCTACCATTTATTAGTAATAGATGGCACAATGACAAGTTGTATTGCGTTTTTATAAGTACAAATAAGCAAAAAAATGTAAAGTGATTAAGAACCAAATGCCTGAGATGGAGACAATGTGGCCACATCCCGTGAGAGTGTGATGAGCTAACATGAGAGGAAATTATGCAAACTACAAACTAAAAAAGGCATCTTTCCAGATCCTCTCCTCGCACCCCCAAGAACTGACTCTCTCACCCCTTGGGGGTGCTCACACCCCAGGTTAAGAATCACTGATATTCAGGTTTCCCTGTGTATCTAAAAAATATTATTATTATTATTATTAGTAGTAGTAGTAGTATTAATACTACTTCTACTAATGCAAAAATGCATAAACTGCTCATTATTTAGCAGATTAATATTGTAGTGACCCCCTAGCTGGTAATACAGCCAACACACGAGTTTCTGTCACTACCAAGGAGCACCAGAAGCTGTGCTGAAACCTCTCATCATTTCAGTCATTTTTGTGCAGTATTACACATAATGTCTTCCTTAATTTAGTTTAAATATGAACTTTCAATTTTCCAAAGTTTCTAAATCAAACATGAAGTATATGATTATCAAGGAATTTAATATTTTAGTTATTTGTGTGAATTCATTATACAGAATGTTTTGAAAGACTACTGCAAACAGCTTAAATCAACACATGTAAGGACTAATTAAAAAGTTTACATTCCTTACCTTATTAGTGAAAACACAACAAAATCCATCGGACAGCTCATTTACCAAAGTCTTGTTAAATGAGCTCAGAGTTTCATGTTTCTGAATGGTATTAAATTGTACATCTCGTGTGTCATTTGTAAATTACTCTTGTTTTGTCCAAAATTAATAAAGGATCTTGGACCACAGCTGGGTTGAACCCCTCTGAAATTGGAGAAAAGTCATAGAAAAAGATATATATGTATAAAAAAACAATCTCAAAATACAAACACAATTGCCATCTTCATCCACTAGAAGGACCCAGTTAATACAAAATATGTGCGCATATGTGCACTTGCACATACACACATAGTCTTACCTGAACTCTGACAAAACGTGGCCTGGCATAAGCAGGTAGGTAGGTCACAACATGACTGAACATTGTGGAACAGTCCAGCTGCTTGTGTTCGTTCAGAGTAACAGAAGCCATTCCAATGCTCCCCTCATGACCTGCGTTGGAAACGAGACACAACTTACAAAAACAAACTTGTCCAGTTAACAAGAATTTCACCGCTTAGAACTTTGATGATGAATAAAATTGTAGCTTCATCACATTAATGTATTGATAACAGAAACAGTTGCCCTTGTCTTCAAAACTGTCAATTTTCAGCAGATCTCCAAAGTTAAAGTAAACATCTCCTTTTTAAAAATGTCACAAAGAATCTTTTTCTGTATCTGCTGAGGATTCCTTGCATACCCACAAAAAGGTTTATTTCTTATCAGCCTTTCTTATCTCGATTATTAAAAGTCCTGTCTGTCCTTGAAAAGTATGGGAAAGTTTAGTTGTATCATTAGTGAAAATGACATATTTACAGTTTAGAAATATTTTTTAATGGAATTTCATTTTTGACAGATTTTTACACACTAAATTAAATGAAAGGAATATGTGCAGCATATTGAAACTGGTCACTCTGTGTGTATGTGTGAGCGTGTGCATGAAGGAATGTGTACGTATGTCTGTCAGTTATAATGTATATCCTGCCATGTTCCCTGCACTTCCTGTGAAAAGCTTCAGGTTTGCTGATACCTTTCACTGGATGAGCAGTTCTGGAACTATGAAGGAAGAAATAAAAATCGGAGGACACACCTTTGGGAACTTCAGCACGAAGACCCCTGGAGTCCCTCACTGGTTCACATTTAATCAGTGCAAAGGTGCAAAAGGGAACAACTTCTATAACACACACAAGAGATCAGAATAAATTCTGTAAAAATGTGTGGAATTTAACACCTGAAAAAGTCAATTAGTCATGCACTTAAAACTTTTGAATCTTACCTTATGCACAAGCTGATTTGGCTACCTGCACCAATCTTTCTAGTGTAGTTCACAAAGGGAAAATTTCCTTTGGCTGTACCATAGTATTCTACAAGATGTATCTTCCCAAATGTGTTGAGGAACTCTTTCTAAACTGTCCTGTAACATCATTACCCAGAGCAAGTCTCACTTTGTGGTTTTTATCATTATCACTCTGTATGGTACAACAAACATTAACATATTAAATTCATCATTTAAAACACCTCAGAACTTAAAGCTTCACCTTTACCATCTATGCTTCCTTTCATTCCATTGTTGCAAGGCTGTGTGTTTGTACATGTTTTCGTAGTTTATACCTGACTGTACATTTCCCTTTACTAATATGACTTCTGTGAGAACTGCACGACTTACCCGTGTGCACTTTGATGATAGGACAGCCCTTACTGTTAGTTAGATTCTCTGATACTCTTTCACCTCGTTCGTGACATGCACGTGTACTCTTATTCATTGTAAGTCGCTTTGGACAAAGGCGTCTGCTAACTGAATAAAATGTAAAACAGTATCATAATAGCAACAATCCAATGAAAAATATTAATATATAAATACTGTATATACTGGGCTAAGTACATATCCAGAAATCATTCTGGCATTCAATGATATATTATCAAACATGTAGCTATATGTTTCCGTACATGTGTCTGCAGCACTTCTATGTAAAGATCTTTAGCTATTCCTAGAAGTGAGTGTATCTCAGTCAGTAAACCCTACTTTCTTTGGCTGAGGGACAACAGAGATGATCATCTGTGCCCTCATCCAGTCTCATGTATACAGATACAGTTTCAAAGGCCAAAGAGAGAGCACCTCCTTTACACCAAACCCCTGCGTATACTCCCAAATATATCACTCATAAAACCTGGAGGAACACAGATCTATATTCACTGTGTATACAAAAACTTGGGTAACAGGCTAATTACCAAATAAAACCAGAAGTGCATTAAAGAAAAAATTGTAAATCTAATTTAAAAAATTCTCACTTTCAGCAAATGTATTACAAATTTGCACACTAGTATTATAATAAATTATAAAAAAAATGTTCAATGTAGGAGCCATGTTAGGACTCTGGGAACAGAATATGAAAACTGTGAGAGAAAATCGTTAAAGATCACAATTTTATAAAGCAGGGCAAGAATACGTTGAAATATGATGACCAAATTTGGTAGGCAAAAGTACAGCAAATAGGAAGGAGACACAGACTGTATGTGCCTCTGCATGTGTACGTGTGCTCGAAGGTGTCAGGATCAGAACACGGGGACAGCTGTCTAGCATGTGGAAGATGCACTTGTACACCCAATTCATGCTAAGGGACCACAACGAACCCAGGTCAGCACACCCAGCAAAGAGCAACAGTGCCGGAGAGAAGCAGCTGCCAGGAGATCTGACAAAATCACATGACTCCTTCCGTATTGCGTTTCACTGGCACCCTGTGCTGTGACATCTGCCATCGAGATTTGCCAGTACAGTAACTGATATAAAGTCATGACTTCATTCTCTACACTATACACTGGATTCTGTATCTTTGGTGCTCATTTGCATGTCTTCAGGAAAAGCATAACAGGTGTACTATCTTGCTCACCAAAGCCAGGCTGGTTAGTTTAATGATGAAATGAGGAGTGTTACCTTTGGCGTGTTGCAGCACTTCTCCTATGTATTGAATTACTGTCACGTTGTACTTTCTGGAGTCATTCCAGACCTGCGAGGCTGAAAACGTTTGTCACAATACGACATTTGAGCCTGATTATTTCAGTTAAATAAATCTGAAAACATATCGTTCATTTACAGTAAATTATCACAATGTATAATTCTTTGTAAAATCAACAGAATGCAATCGTTATTTTTTTTCGTATCCGGGATTGCTGTAACAGCATGGAGGCGGAGCATCTTGGTCTTCATGTAGGTTGTGCCCCGCGTTATTTAATGTTATATGATTTTACATTCCGTCTGTGCATTCTAATCACATAATGGAGTCAGAAATGCATCGATCGCTGTAAATCGACTCGTTAGTGCGAACACACATCCACAAAAGGTTTAATGGTGCAAAATGGTAACACCTTTTGCACCTTTGTTGCACTGTCAGGTGTGAAGTGTAACTTTGTGATGTTGCTCGGTGCCCACCTGGGACTGATGCATGAGAACATGTGCAGCTGTTACAGTCATCTAAGAAACAGAAGCTCGAACTAATGGGATGTGGGTTGTTTGGTTTTGAGAAGACGAGTGTGTTCACTATACCTGAACACAGTAGACCTACACAAAGAAGTACTTTTTACTTGCTTTATATCTGATTCATTTTTTTTTCCCTCGCGTATTTTGCTTTGCATTACGTTTGGCAGCTTCCCTCTCCTGTGTTTCAAGTTGATTTTATTTCTCACTGGTTTTATTTACACGTATTTCGAGTAGCCATTCGCTGTTTGAAGCAGCGTCTGATTTTGTAGTAATTCTGTGACTTTTCAGAATATCATAATAACAGGCTATGGACAGCGCGGATTCACATTGTGCAACCGACTGATTGGGATTTTGCCTAAAATGGGTTACTCGTGGGTCAAAATGTGTGTAGCAACCCCAGCGCCTGAACAGTGGGCCATTACCCGGGGCCCTGAGTTAACTAATGTCTTTTCTAGCCTGTGCCCGTTTAACGCACAGTAAAACTTCACCGCCCTGAACAAACCCCTTATCCAGCGACACAAGAAAATATACAAACGCAGCGGTTAACAACGCACTTATATTTCACACACCTACGAACATAAAATACTAACAGAATAATTAACTATTTACAGAAATTACAAACACACATTAGCAAACATTAATTAACATATGTACACTCCAACAATATCCCTCAGTGATTACACCCCAACCCCCCCCCAACACAGTAACACATTTACAGTCCGACCAGTTCCAGTAATGTCCTCCTCTGAAGGGTCGGTTTGGGAAACAGTTCGGGTTTTGGGGAAAGAAAGAAAAAACCGGTGTGCAGACACGGGAAAAAGACAAAAAATGGAATGGGGAAACTAAAACACGGGCGGCTCAGTGCTACGGGGGTCTCTCGAGCGTATATCTTCAGTCCCAGGCTGTACTGGCCGGAATACAGGGCTAAAGGCAAAGTGTGCCTGTCCCAAAAGGTCTGCCTGCTTAAGTTTTTTAAACAGTCCTTCTTCTCTGCCCTCCTCGTCCGAAGAAAAAAACTCCCGCCGCTGCTGTCTCCTTTCTGTCTTTTTTTTTTCTTTTCCACTTAAAACAGCCATCAATCAAACATTAACTAAAGCAGTTCTCCAATTAAAACACAAATGGGCGGATCAAATACAAAACTCAACATATACCTAACAACATGACAAACCATATTACAAACAAATACATAACACATGTAAAATGTCATGGGGTTACATGTGTTTTGTCAAAATGTGTTACTCCCTAGGGTTAACAGATGCCTGCATGACACCGAAGGTCAAAAAAGGAGGACAAAGCTTTTACAAAGGACAACAAAGAAAAGAAGGTGTCTCACTCCTGTAAAATCCACAAAGCGCAGTGTGTTACAAGAAAACTTAAAAAACTAAAAGTATCTTGACAAAACCAGTCATTAACTCGAAAGCTACAGTGAAACTATGCAGTATTTTATTTGTCAGGAGACGCGACTTTGGACAGCAGCTCATCGCCCCCAGCAACATATGCGTGACCGAGTTGATTTATTAAAACAGGCTCATAATAATTAACACACTGAAATTGAGCGCGTCGAGCCTCGGATTTGCTCTTTACTATTAAAACAGAGATGATAGCGTGCAATTGCAGCCAACAACATGTTTTTTATGTTACCTATTCGTCATTTCTGTATTTCCACTTGGCATGCAGAAAAGTATATTTGCGCGACACCGCGCTGTGTCTTTGAAATGCCACTTTCTCCAATATTTTAGTTTTTACCTGTAGGCTGTTATTGCACGGATTTATGAGAAAGTACTGGAGCGTGTGTGCTAAATTAAAAACAATTCAGTAAACTTCGAACCAACTTTCGTTTTGTTGCCAAACCTGACCTGACACAGTTAATTGGGAATGTCAGTAAATAAATACGCCAAATCATTAATGCGTGTGATGAAGGCGAGTTGTGGAACGTGCATTTTTGACGCGCTCTGTGCAGCTCATTATTTTACCACAGGGGTCGCCAAAACGATAACATCGGAGAAAACGCACACAAGACCAAGGAATCTAACATTTCCAGAAGTGTTTAACGTTGTCATTAAGCTTTTTTGTGTATTTGTTGATGTGCTTTCGTGTTATTTTATTTAACTAATTACTTTCATGTTTATTACTTATGAAACAGGCATGGGATTCCGAAAGTGCATATTAGTCTGTCACTGTACATTGAAAGAAGTGTTGACACTTTTAGTATGCGTTCGTGTTGGTATTGATCAAGTGAAATTATTTGACAGTAACTGGCACATTTGTAAAGTACTACACTATGTTACACTCATTTTCTTCTTCTTTCTTCTCATCAGTGTTCGGTATAGTCAATATATGGCATCGTTTTTGAAAAGTGTGGATGGATTGATTTTTTTTTAGACCATCGTATCCTATTTATAATCGTTCCTACTTATTTCATTACAGAAATATATTTCAGGTTACCGAGTTAAGGTTTATTGAGCTGCGATACAAATGTTACCATTCATCTTAAAATCACTTGTTGCAGCTAATTGAGTTAGAAACCTAATTTGAACAGCCTTGGCAAAGTCTCTAACAGTACGAATGGATTAAAATTGCATACCTTTAATGAAAGCGTCAGCCGTCCAACTGTAAATGATTTGCTCGTTCATATCTTTAACGATAACTGAGGTTATTCATATACGGAAACCTGTATTTTTATTTTTATCTTTATTTTTTAATAACATTCTTAAAGGAATTGTATGTCATGATAATTAGTTTTGTTGTATCCTGATAATCAAGGCATAATTTATGTTCAACGGATATCCATGTAGTTTATATTATGACAAATATTCAGTCCCTTATATAATGCAGTCACCTAATCCGCCATTACTGATAAAGCAACTGTAACGTTATTACATTTGTCACGTAGCCAGCGACCTAACTGTAAGGTTTGTTTCTGGCATTGCAAAACGCCGCAAGGACTGGCTAGGTTTCTGAGTAAAACTTCTGCTTAAATAAGGTCTGGTTTACCAGGACGAAAAGAGAACTGTTGCGTAGAAACAGCCAGCAATGTAATATTTATGCTAATATATAGTATGATAAATTTACATTTAAATGAGTGGAAAAGAAAATAATTGCGCAACATAGTGTAAATAAAACAAGGTTATCTATGTTTGCAATTAATGTTTGTGCACCATAATACAGTTTTAACCCTAAACCAGTTCCTAGTATACAAAAGCTGTATGCAAATGTTGGGAAAATCCATATTGACAGAAAACTGGACCCTTGTGACTGGCTACTCATCTAACTGACCAAGTAACGTAGGACAAACATTTAGTCAGTGGTGCACGTCCTTCAAGACTTACAAACACAAATATGCAAAGTAAAATGGTTTGCGCAGTTTTGACGTGGCACAGTTTTCCGTGATGCATATGATTTTTATGCGAAAAAAAATGAAAGTATGCCGTTTTAATGTAAATGACATTTAAGACGTGTCGCGCACTTTCGCCCCTGTCAGTAGATCGAGACCGGGGCTGATAAGAATGTGCTGCTGCACCATATCGTCTTTCGTGTTGCGTTTTTAAAAGTCACGTTGCCGCTCAACTCTTAATAGCGGCCAATGCCGAGTGTCGCCGAAGTATAAATTGGCCTCCCGTCCCAAATCCCCGTTCAGTCTCTGAAGCGCTAATCCAGCCGTCGCTGTCCGGTATTCCCCATTAAGCATCTGGCGCAAGGACAATGCTGCGTGTAAGGTGTCTGAGAGGAGGTAGCAGGGGTGCTGAAGCAGCTCACCTTATTGGAGCTATGGTTAGTATGTGCGCGATTAACTGTTTTCACTCCTGGTATTAAAAGATGACTAGCGTGCATTCTTGTCTCTGGACTTCTCACGGATTTATGTACATGTAATTGTCTTTAGGATGTAAACGTGACAGTATTTCAGCGTGAACACCCAGTCCTATTGCATACGATTTTTACTGTTTTTAATTTATTTTTTTCTCCTAAAAACCTATAAATTCTATATAAAGTCTATAAATTTTAGGGGTACAAATCAATTTATTTTAATATAATTCCAAAACGTTTTTTTTTTTTTTTTTTGCTTTTTATGTACTTTCCTTTTCCCTCTTAAATGGACAAGCAAATGCCTGCACTTAGTGCTTCGTATAAAGGTGAATGACAGAACAGCTGCCTTTGGCACAAATCCGTGAACTCCACGACTCTGAGGAGAACCACACCCTCTGAAACCTTTAAAATTATCTCCAATTCGACTCCACTTATCGTTTTGTAGTGGAATTTGGCTCAGTAGTGCTATCTCCAGCCATGCCAAATGTCTTTTACCTTACATTAAAAGTAAACCCTTACATAGTATTTATTATAAATATTGCGATTTTTAAACTATTGTTTATATTTATTTTGATACCTACTCAGGAACCCCAAAAACATATCAGACGTGTTATCCTAAATTCTACTGTTGTAACTCCGTTTTGAAAATTAAATATAGATAAAATTAACATGGAGAACGACCACTATAGGTATTAAAAAGATTTACGTCTATACTGTAAAACCTTTATGTGGGTAAGAGCTTCAGAGAGCGGTCTGGATCCAAACGTGCATCGTTGTGTCTGCCGTTAGATCGGCCGAACGGTCGCTCAATGGACCCAAAGAGCATTCCAGAGCTCGAGCTCAGCGGCCGCCGCCCTGCCCGCGGCTATGGAGGAGGACACTGTTACCGAGCCCGAACGCCAGGGCTGCCCGGTATGCGCATACAATGAATGGGACCCGCTGGAGGAAGTCATAGTGGGGAGAGCAGAGAACGCCTACGTGCCTCCGTTTACAGTGGAAGTCAAGGTACGGGACCACCTTATGTTTTTTACATTTATCTATTGTCTTTCGTAAGGATATGATCTGCATTGCAAATAAATTAGGAATCAACTTAAATTTTTTTTTTTTTTCAATAATTTTGTCAACTTTGGTAGGCAAACACCTATGAGAAGTACTGGCCCTTCTACCAAAAGTATGGAGGCCAGACCTTCCCTAAAGAACATTTGAAGAAGGCCATTGTGGAGATCGAGGAAATGTGTAATATTTTACGTCTAGAGGGCGTCACAGTGAAGAGACCAGAACCAATAGACTGGTCCTTCAAGTACAGCACTCCAGATTTCACCTCCACAGGTGGGCTACAGCTAGTCATTAGTCTTAGCTCACTAGCCCTGTGAGTACCAACTTCTGCTTGTACTGCAAATCTTCTAGTGCTCAAATTGTTCTACTCAATCTTGCCGTGCTGCATGTCCATGTATCTTCTGGGAGGAGTGTGTGAAGCATGGCAGTGACCATTCTCTGTTCTCACAGGCATGTATGCCGCCATGCCCAGAGACATTCTTCTGGTTGTGGGGAACGAGATCATTGAGGCCCCGATGGCATGGAGAGCCCGGTTTTTTGAGTATCGTGCATACCGACCCCTTATTAAGGAGTATTTCCGAAAAGGTGCTAAGTGGACCACAGCTCCAAAGCCGACCATGGCTGACGAACTGTATGACCAGGTATAAAAACGCTCCCAGTTAGCTTGTCAATCACGGTCAGAAGTGGGAGTGTATACCTCCAACATATCGTTTTCCATACGCTAAGCAAATACACCTGAACACACAGACACAAACCTTCAGCCCTTATCAGAAAGAGCTTTAACTATGCACTTTATGGGACTGAGATGTGCATTCCACCGATGTCTGCTACTGGGTTCAGAGACAAGGGTCAGTGGGTTAGAGTGTAAGTGATCATTTTTTTTAAGTACTGTTTTTTGACAGCTCTGGTCATGGCAATGACCTGGCTTTAAATTACTCTGCCAATATGCTATTGTTCCAAGTTTTTTTGCGGACCTTTGAGTGGTGGAAAAGGTACTGTATAAAAATTTATTCCAGTGAATAGATTTCAGTGTCTGATGGAAACTCCCAAAGCTGGTGGCTCTCTAAGTCTGGTGTGGGTTCTGCACCCAGGATTACCCCATCCGAACAGTGGAAGACCGGCACAAACTTGCAGCCCAGGGCAAGTTTGTCACCACCGAGCATGAGCCCTGCTTTGATGCAGCCGATTTCATCAGAGCCGGACGGGACATTTTTGTCCAAAGGAGCCAGGTGAGATCCGTTCCTTTGTGCAGCTGAACCGCCCCATTGTTCAGCACCAGGAGTTCTGCGTTCCCAGTTCTGCTTAATATAGGTGTAGTTTGTTGAGGCTGAAATATGGTGATATGAGATATTTGTCCTCAGTGTGAGGCTGCATGTGGTCAGCTCATGTGGATCCAGTATGTCCAGAGGTCAACCCAAAGACTAAGTCCAAACATTGCAATGCTCAGCAGCATTGTCTCTTGCAATGATCTGTTATCTGTTAGTCAATTTTGTTGTTAGACAGAAAGCTGATGTTTGGCAAAAAGGCCACCTGTCTCCTTAATGAGCGTTACCTCAGGTTGACATTGGACAGCTAGGCTGACTGTCAACAAAGGTGAGCAACGTCAAATATATATTCACCAGCAGAAAGCAAGTGACAAAAAAGTAATCAGTTGTCCTCACTGTAGGTACACTGAAAAAGATGAAGTTGTAACAGTAAACAGAGTGTAATGTCAACACCCTGACACGGTTTTGACAGAAAGGTGCTATAATCGTTTTTCAGGTGACAAACTACATGGGCATTGAGTGGATGCGTCGCCATCTTGCGCCCAAATACACAGTGCACATCATCTCCTTCAAGGACCCAAACCCCATGCATATCGACGCCACATTTAACATTATTGGACCTGGTCTGGTGCTGTCCAACCCTGACAGGCCCTGTCGTCAGGTGAGTACCCCTTCTCCTCAGCTACAATCACATCCAGATTAATAATGTATTTGTATTTTCTTTCTAAAATTTTATCAGCAGAGCCAAAAAAATCTGACTTCCAAAATGCAGGTAAATAACACCTATCGTGTATCAGTGTATGCGCCCGTAAAACGGATCTTCAATGATATGTTCATCATCCGCTCTATGTTGCCCTCTGCTGGACAAGTGGCTGAGCTCACTCACGTCCCTGAGAGCGCAGAATTCTCATACATGTGTGGAATTTTCCTGGGACAGATAGAGATGTTTGAGAAAGCCGGCTGGACGGTGGTGAAACCTCCAACCCCTCTGATACCAGATGGTACGTACTAAAGCTGAATCTGTGTTACGTGTGCAGAAGGTGCTCAGGTTTTGTGGTATGGCTTTATGGTAAATGTATGTTTCGACAATGGCCTTTAGTTAAAAATAAAGGTAATGAAATTAAGGTGCGTTATAACCAAGCAACTTTCTCACTCGAGTTCTCGGTGTTAATGATGCTTCTTAGACCATCCGCTGTGGATGTCTTCCAAGTGGCTCTCAATGAATGTTTTAATGTTGGATGAGAAGCGCGTCATGGTTGACGCCAACGAGACTTCCATCCAGAAGATGTTCGAGTGTCTCGGTGAGTTTACAAACATTTTTAACACTTATTTGGTACTGATGTTCCAGACAAGTTAGTTATGTGTATTTAACATAAACTGTTTTTTAAAAGGGAAATTAAAATTTGTAAGCTACTGTTATTAATTATTTAGTCCCATGGTTCCCAACCTGGGGTCTACGCCCCCATCATTGGCTTGCTGAACATGACAAGGAGTGCACAAGGGTCTCTCTGCTCTGACGTGTGTGGGGGGGCTTATTTGAGGGTTGGGCCCTAAGTTAAAAAGGTTGGGAAACACTGATTTGGAGTGCAGAAGACTTCATATCTGAGTCAGTTGCTGGTACAAATGGATTCTGACCCCCATCCCTCCCCTCTGCAGGTATAAATCCCATCAAGGTGAGCATCCGTCATGCCAACTCCCTTGGGGGAGGGTTTCACTGCTGGACCACTGACGTCCGTCGAAGAGGAGCCCTCCAGTCCTATTTCAGTTACTAGGCCTGCCAGAAATGTGCAGTTTTTATTGAGCTTTTTCCGTGCCTGTAATATTTAATAAAACCAAGGGTTTCCATTTACGTAACCATTTATTATTTTTGCATTAATTCGGTTTTTTTGCAAAAAAAAAAAAAAAAAAAAAAAACAACAAAAAAAAAGCTTTATTTTTGAAAGTCGTCTTACACTTATAAGGCAAAAGCTGAATAATAACTGTTTTTCTGGCTGGCCTTTGTTAGACATCTATTGTTAAATATGAGTCCACTGTTCAGTAGGCAGGGTACATTTAATAAATACCAAGGGCTATGGACATGCGTGGAGGAGAGATTTATACATTTTATTTTACCTCAAAAAAAGGATCACACTTTTCAGTCCTTATCACTCATGGTGCCATTTTCTAAAAGTTTTGTAACTGTTTAAAAATTCCCAGATATGTTCAAGTCTTAATTGTAGGTCATGATCTGAAACTGAATTGTTTACTCAGGTATTTTTTAAAGATGTGTATTTATTTTTTCCATTTCTATTAGATTATGTATTTTTTATTGTTTCCCATCAGTTACAATTTTATAATTCAGCTTTAAAGAGGTAAATACAGGGGCCATATATGTTTTGCAGCCTTCCGTGTTTACCTTATGCCCACACATCTACAGTAGACGTCTTTGGCCAGTTTGTGTGTCTGTGAACCGCTTTGCAACTTTCATTGTGTTTGCATGAATAAATAAGGTGAAGATCTTGATTTTAGTTACAATGAATAGATAAAGTGCACGCGTACAACCGCTTTGACTTACTGTCCTGAAAATGCATTGTACTGTTTAGGTGACATGTCAATTGTAGATCAGTTTAAAGACTTTAAAATACTTTGCTACCAAATTATGCATGTGGATTTATTTTGAAATGGAAATAAAGGCTCGTTGCAGTATTCATTTTCGTGTTGAGCTTTTGCTGTTCAGAAATTGGTAAATGTCTACTGGAATCGTGTAATCGTGACTTAAATAATAGATTTAGTCCATGCTCTTCAACTGTCTTGATGCAACAGGTAAGAGGCGCGCTCTTCTGCCTGTGAATTAAATGGTTCCTCATAGTTTTTCGACTTCATACTGCTATCATGACAGCGAAATACTCAGTTCAGTGTTTTCTCTCATTATATTAGAATTCATTATCGGCTGTCCCAGCCGTTACGCGCCTCGCTGTTCCTGGTATCCATCGCACCCGTGATGTGCTGTCCACTGTACACAAGGGAGGGACTTGTGGTCAGACGTAACCCTTCTCAGTGCTGAATATCGCAATAGGTTGAGGTGTGTTTAAAGGGGCCAGAGACTCGAATATTCCCAAACTACCATTTTTACTTTGACAAATCACATTTTTAAAGTTAAACGTAATCGACATCCGTTGTTTTGTAGCCAAGACAGCTGTTTTTACGGGGACTTGCGTTCAAGAGGACCCATACCCACATACAAACTGGACAGGTTACTATTCACTACAACTCTGCGCATTGCAAGTGCAAATAGAATAAGAAATTCCAGTCTGATATTATAAACGTTTAAAACGTATTTTGTAAGAGGAAGTATTATACTTTATTTATAAATCGTGGAAAAATAGGTTGTAAATGGAAGAAGTTTACGAAAGGAACTGTTGGTGACTCTACAAAACAGGACCTGCAATGGAAGAACGGAGTGTACGTTTTGATTTTGAAGATGACGGGATGAGTAATGGACCCCAGTACAAGGTTTGCAAGTATTTCCAAAAAATGGATATGCATGAACAAAAGCGTTTGTGTGAAAGTTGACAGATGGTAGAATGTGCTTGCGACTTTAAGAGTAAATAGGACTATCAGTAATACGATTTAAATAGGTCGTATTATTTAAAGGGAAAGATCACTTTAATCTGGCGTGATATAGTTATACATACACTCCATTTAGAAAATTGTGACACTGCATATTTCCTGTGTGTTTATCTGATAAGTTATCCTAAACAATCAAAGGTAGCGTCCAAGGTAAAACGCTATTTTACCTGCTGTGATCACCAGGTGATCTTGTGCACTGGTCACCTTCATTCACGTTTGTCCAAATGTCAGTTCAGGCCGAGCGCGAGACAGAGCTTGTGTGCGGCTGTGCACGCATGTGCCGCAAAGCGTGCGTGAAGTTTTATAGTATGGCCTACTTTTATGAATAACGAGCAATGTCACATTTGTGTGTTATTTGATGACAACAATGATCAGACGTTTAAATAATATTAGCTATAAAACTCTTGGTTATCTTGACCAGGGACGAGATAGTAGGGTGGAAACCTATAGGACGGTTTGAAGAACCCGTGACTGGCAGGGGCCATCAAAAATTTGAATATAGCACACAATTTCATATGTAACATAATGTTTCATGGGGCCAAAAATGTCAATCTGCGGTCTCTGTTTTGACTACACTTTATTAATTTGAAGTAAACCAAATGTTCACATAACAGCAAATGACAGCAAACACATAATAAAACATAAATCACAATTACAGCGTCTCCACCTGTTCACTTGCTGTTTTACTGCACTAGATTTGGTAAACGAGGTAAACATAAGCAGACGTAAGTAGGTTTTAAGGCAAGATCAGTGTAAGTTCTGTGCTGTAATATTGACCCAAACTGGAACTCACGCAATTAATGTAATGAAATTAATGTACATTCGGTTAGTGAGAAACTGCAGATAAAAACCACTGCTGTAAACAGAGCGATACAACAAAAATACAAGAGCTCCGTCGTGCTGGCAGTGCATTTATTCTGTGGACACTAATCGACGGTTTTGCTCTCAAACGAAAGTCTGATTTTATTTTTATGATATGGCAGAAATCGTACAGCAACTAAATAACGAGGCATTACAAAAAGGATATATAACACAAGCCCTTTATACAATTGTGTTGGAGTAAACAGCAGCGGCGCGCGACGGCGCGCTCGCCTCCGTGCACAGCACGGTGTGCGCGCGCTGCAGCTTTTCTGCGCTTCTGCTGTAAATGCACGGACTGTGAGCACCGTTGCGGCTCGTAAGTGCGTCTGTGAGAGAGACTTTTTCTGAGTTGCTTGGCAAGCGTGACCCACCCCCGGATCCTGTGGTTGAGTTCAGCCTAAGTTGGTAAATGGAGCCGTGAGGTCTGAGCTTTTTTTCTGGACAGCCTCTACATGTAAAACCGCAGTGAAATGTGACGTTTCACTAAATATCTTGGGTTTTGTATGATGAAAGCATTTTAGCTGAAAAATCTGATGTTACAGTAAGTACCATAAGTCCCTCCTAGTAGTATGCACAATTATAAGATTTAATATACACTGTGTTGGACTTTTTTGTTCTGATGCATTATTTATTTGTGTGTGGAACAGTTTTTTTTTTTTAACTGACCAGCAACGATGTAACTTTTCTCTTCAGACGTGTCGTCATTTCTTGTAACCGAGCCCCTTACAGTCTTATAAATCACAGGCTAAGCTTCCTCAGCATTCGGCTTCGTTCATTAAAAATATTTACCGTGAATGGTAAAGAAAGTCCACGTAGTGCACTCATCTGGCTTCTGTTCAAAACTTAGTATGATGTTATTTCTAGCGCTTTCGTGTCCTCCCCTGCATGTGTGGAGTTTGCATGTTCTCCCTCTGTGTGTGTGAAGTTTGCATGTTCTCCCTCTGCATGTGTGGAGTTTGCATGTTCTTCCTCTGCATGTGTGCCGTTTTCATGTTTTTCCTATGTGTGTGAAGTTTTCCCTGTGTGTGTGTGAAATTTGCAAGTTTTCCCTGAGCATGTGTGATTTCCTCCATGTGCTCTTATTTCTTGCTGCAGTCCAAACACACAAGTCAGGTAAATTGGAAAATTTAAATTGCCCTTGGTGTGTGTGTGTGTGTGTGTGTGTGTGTGTGTGTGTGTGCGTGCGCTCGTCCTACTGTGGGCTGGTACTCTGTCCAGGGTGTACCCTGCGTTGCTGTTTTTGCTGCCATTGAGGTCCATAACAAGCCTGTCATGTCTGCCCTTTGGGCCTCCGGTCCCCATACACAATGATGGCTGTGTCTACTTCCCAGCCTAGGAATCGCACACTGCTGGCAAACAGTGCACGTTGATCACCAGGGTGCAATGTTCACTTCCCTTAAGCCTTTCATCCTAATAATGGAATATTTATGGCTTATGTGCCATTACTCATATTAATGTATCCAGTATTTTAATTTTTGTAAAGACAAAATTTTTGTATTTTTCCTTCTAGTATTAAAATGCACATTTAATAACTTTCACTAGATATTTTACCCAATTGTGTCTCATTTCTATCATGTAGTCAGTCAAAAAGTGTCAGGGCACTGTACAATTTCCCAAATCTAATTATTCAGTTGGAAATAGCTGTAAATAATGAGTAGCAGTATAAGCCTATGTTCTGGAAATAATTTTAAAATTTAAAATTCCAGAATAATTTGGAGAATTTAAGAGATTTGTGGTTGCAGGAATGTAATAAAATTTTGTGCCTCTGGGCTGAAAAGTTGTGTTGTATTCGGATAACAGACATCATCAGCTGGCAAGGAAACAGTTTTTGAAATTTGTCAAATTTACTGCACGTCCCCCTAGTGGAGGCTTTTTAGTACTGCGCTGAATTGCACTGAGGAGACCCGAGTGGCACGTTGCTTTCATCGGGTGAAATGTCCGTTTAAACTGTGCAGCAGAGCAGGCGGGTCAGTTTACGCGCTAGGCGCTCTTGTTTGTTTTAGCTAGAGAAATGGGTGGAAAAGATCTCCTCTACCGCGCTGTGGGAAAACTTCTGCTGTCCCTCAGTTTCTGCCTGTACTTTTTCATTTGCACTTTAAGAGAATACATCCTCAAAGACGTTGTCAAGAGCCGATCTTTTTTTAACTGCCGACTGGTATTGTCACAAACGTCACGTGCTCACGTTGGCCATGTTTTCTTTAGTTTTTTTATCTTGTGCAGACATGTGCCTTCCTGAAGCTTTGACAGTAACCTGCAGCACACATGACTGCTGCTGGTGTCCCCACCGAAAGCCTGTTTGGCCAAAAACGGGAGTTTGAGTTGATCATTCTTTGCACAGTTACACCATTTACTTTGTCTTTTCAATTCATTTGTTTATTTTGCTACAGTGTGTAACTAAAATCATTTTTACCCTTGATTGGGAAATGTTTTATGCTCAGTATTTCTTTAACTCCCAATATAAGAAGCAACGAGGTGTTTGTGACTACAAATATGGGTTCAAACCAAGAAGGATGTGGGTTTAAATCCCACAGGTGTACATAGGTGCGCACACACGCGCGTGCGCATAAGTGTGCATATATATGTGTGTGTACATACAAATGTGTGTGTTTCTGTATATGTGTGTGTGTGGGGGGGTGTGCATGGGAGTTTGTCTGTAAATGTAAGTGTGCATATATATGTGCATGTGTACACATGAGTGTGTGTGTGTGTGTGTGTGTGTGTGTGTGTGTGCCATATTGGATTGTCACTCCAGCCCTCTGACTTCCCTGGGCTCATTAAGAACAAATACATTTTTACCATTTAAAGTTTTGACTTGCCTTGTGGATTTCCCTATAGAGAAATTGTTTAAAGCACACTTACTGTTCTCACAACAAACTCTGTCCTTAAGTAGCCTGGTTAATTCAAGTAAGTTAGTGTGTCTTAAAGCTGTTTCAGGAAAGTAAAAGACCAGTTTCTCTGTAACTTTAAAGCATACTGGGTGACTTAATATAACGTTGTTGTCCCAGAAGTGCTTTCTTTTTATAGAATCTGGAAGTCTTGCAATTTGTGACTACATTTCAGCACATTTAGGTGGTACTTATGTTTAAACGTTACAGTTTCAGCAGACCAGTGCATGCTGGTGTCATGTAATATTTGTACGTTTGGAGCCAAAACCTGCCTGTGATTACGTTTTCTCTCTGTAGCTGCTCTGATTTTTGTATTAGATATTTTAACATGATCTGTCACTGGGACAGTGTGGTCACGTGCTGTACTTACCACAGTCCTGTGTCATGTTGATGCACACGGGTGGATGTACATTGTTACTGGCAAATGCATATGAGACATATGGGCAAAAACATTAGACATCTTCCCTGTCTTTATCATCATTGCACTTCTTATTAGTTTTGACTTTAAATGATTGCTATTAGAAAGTATTAAGACTTATGTTATTTATTGCGATTACAGTGCATTATTCTTATTCTTATTGTGGATTATATATTTTCTTTAAATGTAGTTTGTTAGTGTTACATATTGCATTTTCTGTGTTGTATCTAATCCAAAACAAATGCAGAATTCCTGATGTTAGTAGTAGATGTAAACACGCCTATTATTTCCATGCAGTATATTAAAATCTTGTAATACAATCACGAAGTACATTTAGCGTACATTTAACCAAAAATCTAAAGCTGAGCGCGCTTGAAATTGAACGATTAGTTTTTGATAACGACCATTTGAATGAGAACGTTTAAAGGAAGTCACCATTATTTGACAGAAGACCGACATTTAACTTTGTTTTTATTTTGTCCATACGAATTGCATGTAAAATATACTGAACAAATGTACAAATGCAACACCAAGCCTTGAACAAAAATATAAATGCAAAACCAAACCAACTGCTTGAAATCGTTTGGTGTAGCATTTATATTATTGCTCAAATTTTTGTTCTGATTATGAGGATTCAACTTCATGGTTGTGTGGATGGAAACATTACATCTGGACTTCTTGTCTTAAAAAAAAATAAATCAGTGAGAGTGAAATTTCCACTATATTCGCCACTGGTGATACCCCGCATTGAAACTAAAGGGCCAATGAATATGAATACCGCGAGGCAAGCTGCAGATTTTACTATGGAACTTTTGAAATTCGCTCTGAAGGTGCGTGCCGCCCACGTTCTGGGGACGACGACAACGATTGGTTCAGAGTATCTCATTTGCATTGACGTCAGTAAAGGCTGTAGGTCAATCCTTGCGGGTGCTTTTATTGGATCTGCCGCTGTCAAGCTTTGCTGAAGAATTGGAAGGGCAAACGCTGGGAAGGCAGTGGTAGACTAACAGAAAATGGCATTGCGTGGTTATTTTTGCCTTTACGTACGCGAAGAACGAACAAACTGATTCATTTTGCGAAATCGAAACTTAAGGTCGGGCGGCAGTTTTTGTTTTTACGCGATCGCATTGTTCAGAGGTGGTACCCCTGATAATTTGACAGCCTTTACATCATTTTTTGGGGAGGGGGAGGGAAAAAATCATGGGCCTCTGATAAAAAAAAAAAACTGTAGCTCATTTTCAAAGCATTTATTATTAACAGTTTTTGATGCACAGTTAACAAGAAGAGTGTGTATGGATGTTTCTCTGAACCGGTTCCGTTTTAATTTTTTTTTTCTTGGTGTTTTTTTTCTTGGGAGTTAATGCAATGTTTGGATTGACCAAGACGCATTTTCTTGCATGGGTTGAGACTTCAGATCAAAGCTTCTGCCAGGAGGAATTCTGTGCTTGGAGAGTCATTTAGCCCTGGTGATGATGAGTGGTTTAGAAGCCGACCGAACAGCACCAGAATTAAGCGCGTGCCCCCTGTCTTAAATTCAACGGAGTCAAGTTGTTTGCAGGAAAATATTTTGTCGGTAGGAAAACTTTTTATGTGCTTCGCGTGGAAGGAGACATCGACGACAGACGTGGACAAAATGGATATAGAGATTGCTTGAACAAAAAAGAAAAAAAAAAAAACGGTTGAAATCCGAGAGTGAAAAGTTAAGAATTGAGTATGATGATGATGTGGTGCCAGGAGGAAGAGGGGAGAGAGTGGAAAGGGAACAGCGTATGGAATTGAACAGTCTAATTAAGAGCACTCCGGGATTAATGTGCATGCAAGAGAAAGGCACATTCGCAGAAAACATATATAATTTGCTTCATGTAAAAGGCAGAAAGGAAATCTATTTCCTGGTTGGGAGGTGGGGGGGGAAGGAAGATATATTATTCAGGGTCACTGCAAGGGAAACGACAGAAAGCATTTTGCCTTAAGATTATGAGAAAGGAACAAGCTAGATATCAAAAACAAAGAAATACTGACTGAGGAGGAGAAGAAAGCAGTTAAGCAGGAAAAAAAGTCGGCGGAATTTGCGTTGAGCATGGGCTGTGCTTCCAGCATTCATATTTCGGATAGGGTGGTCTATCACAGTGGGAAAGACACCGAGGATTCTTACTCGCCACAGCAGACCAGCGTCAACCAGCAACAGGCGAACCCAGCCCAGGGGCTACCCATCAAAACGTCTAGTTACAAGGTGAGCGCCGGTCCTCGGTACCTGCTTGCGAAGTGACAAGGTTGAGTCTGCGCGCGTGCGTGTGTTCTTATGCATATGGAACAGTCATCTGCTGCGAAGGTGTTTCGTTCCACCAACCTTGTTTATTCTTATGCATAATTATGCATATTTAATTATTTGTTCCTAGTGTAGATGATCACACATTTTCCCAACCTGCAGGAAAAGTCAGGTAACTTTTAAAATTTTACATTTTATATTGCTTTACAGTAATGTGATTGTTGCATCCTTAGACCTTTAACGGTGCATGTAAAGGTAGGCAATTTTGTTAGGCGGCTTTTGCAAACCAGACCGGTAAGCGGTATGCACTTTGGACTATGTCACCTCAATTAATACGTCTTGTAAGGGTTCGATCGGATAGTTTTATTGGCTCATACGTCCAGTGACAGATCTCTCACGCCCATTCTGTCCTGATAAACATTCCCGAGATTTACAAAGAGCGCACTACCTGAAATTTGTACTCCTAGTACGTTGCCTTGTAGCGGAGCACAGTTCGTTTTTAGCCCCTTACGTCCTGTACTGCCCGTTGGGTTCGGTATGTGACGAGCAGTGGACACGGTTTCTGGGTCACCTGATGATGATATCATATAACAAGATCTATTTGTACTGTACATACCATCTGGACATTAACAAAAAGAAAAATAAATTTGTCAGTACGTTGCTGGTAAATACTTAGTGATTACAAATAGTAAATTGCGTGAACTTCACGTTTTTTCTACATTTAGGCCTTTTTCAGAGATCATCCTCCATCCTTCCTTTCAATGGCTCTGGTAGGGTGTTGAATTCTGAGTTATACAGATCACCTGACAGTTCTCTGCTCTGCCATCTTTACTTTGTTTTACCAGTATCGTGGTCCCCAAATGTGTGTGCTTAAGGTTGCATCCATGCTGTATTCCACAGTTAACCCACAGTATTCATTATACAGTTTGTTTTGTGTGAGTTTACAGTGTGCTACCTCTGTCTGTGTTAATGAATTAAAGTTATTTGTTTGTGGTACTTAATGGTCCAAGGTTGAAAAGCTACAGGGTTTGAGCTAATGCCTATTTATCTGGGATTTTATCTCAGAGAAAGCTGTTTTATGTATGACGTAGGTCTGCTGCTTTACACACAGTGTAATGTTTTTACATTAACATAACCGCTTTGCAAAAATGGTCTGTACTGAAATTTCAAAAGAACTTCAAAGCAAATATTAATAAATACAATCTATAGTTACTTGTTAAAATCATTTTATGAAAAGTTTTTATTTTATTTATTTATTTATTTTTCTTCTTTGTGTGCAATTTACTTCAGCGTCTTTCCCCTCCCTCCCTCACCGGAGCCCTGGGGTTCTCTGTGACAGTCCCCTCCACCTTTCTGTCTGTATGCAGAAGCTGTACCTCTTTTCCTCCCAAAAAAGAAATCTGTGGAGGGATCTTGTTTTGTGTTGTCTATATATTTGTGCCCTGAAGTGATTTAGTGTGAGCACGCGTGTGTGTGTGAGCTGTTTTCACACCTGGGTGGCCTGGCTTTCCCTTTACACCCATGTGGGATGCTTGTGTGAGTATATTTGTTGCCTTTTCCAGAAAATCAGTCGATTGCGTTGATATAATTATCTGCTGACGTTAGTTCAGTGTTGACCTATGTATACATACCGTTTTTCGTGCTTAACTTTCCTTACACTGTATATACAAACGTGAAATAGTATCTTTGAAACTCAGTCAGTGTGTTGCCTCTGGGGGGGCGGCTGTCGTGCGCTCGCTCCATCATGTCTACATGTGTGCATTCAGCCTAGTGCAACTTGTGTCATCTGTGCAGCTCTCACGGTGGGGTTCCTATGCGTGCTGACCTTTCCTGTGTCTCTGGTGAGACCTTGCTTTGTCACGGACAGCAGCGAGGCATATGGTGGCAGCTGTGCACACGTGTTCCACCAGAGAGCCTCTTTTCAGTCAGGATGCTGCTTTCTTGCTACCGCAGCGTCCTCCATCTGCATGTCTAACTCTTCCATGTTCCAGTGTGTTTGCTAACTGCCCCCTTAACACCCTGGTGGGAGCCCCCTGACCGCTTTTTTCATGAAAGTAGCTGAAGAAATATTGGAGGTCCTGGTACACTCCAGTGTGGGATGCAGCAGAACTCCATTTCATAAGATTATATTTAGTGTGTGTGTGTGTGTGTGTGTGTGTGTGTGTGTGTGTGTGTGTGGAATAATGAGAGCCTCCTTTGTTTGTTGTTTCACTCATATTTTTATTGTGGCCCAGTGTCAGCTCACGTTCCAACTATACCAAAAAGAGCACAACATTAAAGGAGTCTGAAGTCCAAGCAACATTGTTTCAAACAGACTGACTTTGGTTGAATCTCCTTATTGTGTGTACACTGTACTTGGCTTTGTGCCAATTCCTGATACACGTATCAAATTTGTATCTGAGACTCATATTGAGTTAACTAGAGTCCAACGTGTTTCTATTGTGTTACGCATGTCTAGTGTTCTTAACTCTTGACTGTTGATTAGATTGCCTACCAATCTGGACTCCATGTCTTCCTTTTACCACTTTACCATGTTTTAAAACCTGTTATATTCAGGCTGTTAGCCTAATAAATATGTAGTTATTCATTAAGCACCATGAAAAGGAAGAAACAAAGATACTTGGATGCAGAATTTCAGGTTGGTATTAAAAATACACGAAGAAAAAGTTGAACTTAGAAGGTGTGTTTCAGCGAGCATGTGGCCAGTGTGTATGAAGACAGGTGAGCTTCTTCACCTGGCACCACTGCAGTCACAGGGTCAGGAAATGCATCACGTCTGAGGTGTGGCCCTGTAAGGGGGCCGCTTTAATGTGCGCTCACTGGTGTGGGAAGCTGGTGACCCGTGTGACGGTCCCGCGGGGGCAGGGTCCTGCTGAGTCTTGGCCACGTGCTGTGCTCTGGTGTTTCCCTGTCTGCGGACTGCTGGCGGGCAGTGCCCTCCCTCCTCCCAGCTTCTCTGGTTTGGCATCTCGCCGTGTCTCCAGAGGTGGTGCTCATCTCTCTGTGTCCAAGTCTGGCCTCATGGACAGCGCTCCTCAGTCTGGTTGGTGTCGTGACCCTGTCAGGTTTTATATTGGGGGGGGGCATCAGGATGTCTTTATCTGCCTCATGGGCCTGGTCAGTTCAGTTTGTTGATGAGATTTACCAAGCAGAGATTTAATTTGTATTGGCATTTTGTGTCATTTGGACAGGTGTGTTTGGGTCTGGTACATGAAGGGTTAATCCTACAAGAATAACTTTTACATGTGTTTTCCTTACTACCCAGAAGCCCATGACACTTTTTTTTTTTTTTTTCCCCTCCCTCCTTCAGTTTCTCTGAGTTTCGGCTATGTGCACAGAAGCCCGGTGCAACCACGGTCTTCTCTGTCCTTTTTCAGGTGTCACATTCATATGTTTATAGACCACAGTACTGCACAGTTGGCAACATCATTGTCCCTGTTTTCTATCTCAGCCTTCTGGCAGTTTTGCCACATGTTCAGGATTGACAACATGTCAGGACTGTACACCGAAGGCAGCAAACCTCAAGAAAGGGAATATCAATTTTAGTGTGACCACTTAACGTTATTTCTTGGGCTATTTTGTTGAAAGTTTATTTTCTGGTTTATTAGCAAAGGTCTATTTTAAAGACCATTGGCGGACCATAAAGATATCACAGGGTTAGAGTTTCGGTTGGGGGGGGGGGGGGGCCCCGGCGGGGGGGGCGGGGGGGGGGGGGCGGGGGGGGGGGGGGGGGGGGGGGGGGGAGGGGGGGGGGGGGGGGGGGGGGGGGGGGGGGGGG
>JABJVR010000007.1:2082075-2099970 GCA_025773905.1 Chitala chitala | reverse complement strand
TTGCCTATTTTGCATTTCTCTCTGTCTGTGTTTCTCCACTGTTGCTTTGTCTCTCTCTCTCTTTCTCTCTCTCTCTCTCTCTCTCTCCCTCTCTCTCTCTCTCTCTCTCTCTGTCTCTCTCTCTCGCAGTCTCTCTCTCTCGCTCGCTCCCTCCCTCTCTCTCTCGCAGTCTCTCTCTCTCGCAGTCTCTCTGTCTCGCAGTCTCTCTTTCTCGCTCGCTCCCTCCCTCTCTCGCAGTCTCTCGCAGTCTCTCTTTCTCGCTCGCTCACTCCCTCTCTCTCTCGCAGTCTCTCTTTCTCGCTTGCTCCCTCCCTCTCTCTCTCTCTCTCTCTCTCTCTCTCGCAGTCTCTCTTTCTCGCTTGCTCCCTCCCTCTCTCTCTCACAGTCTCTCTGTCTCGCAGTCTCTCTCTCTCGCTCGCTCCCTCTCTCTCTCGCAGTCTCTCTTTCTCGTTCGCTCCCTCTCTCTCTCTCGCAGTCTCTCTGTCTCGCAGTCTCTCTTTCCCGCTCACACATAACGAAGAGTTTGTGCCCCTGCCCCTGGTGGCATTTTTGACATTCTTCATGACTCTTGTTCCCGTTGCCCTTCTTGTCACCAGAGGGGAAAATAAAAGGAGGTCTGACCCCTCCAACCCTGTCAGTCCGACACTGTCAGGTCAGACAGCTGCACGTCATCCGAATCTTCCCATTACACGAGTTTTGTTTTTTTTGTAAGTACACTTTGCTGAAAATGTTTTATTTTTGAGTTCAAAAGTTTTGTTTCTATGATTTTGTAAACGTTTGGGATTAGGATCTTATTTGGGGATAATAATTTATGTATACTGTGTGTGTGTGTGTGTGTGTGTGTGTGTGTGTGTGTGTGTGTGGGTGTGTGTGTGAGCTGTACAAGTGCTTCAGCGGTACAATTGGGTGTGATTCATGGTCGACGCCCCTCGCTCCCAATTGTGGGATTGTGGGTAAACAGACTCACTTGGTGTCTTCAGACAGATGAAGGTTAGAGAGAAGACCAGGCCCAGAGTGGGGGCCCTCATGTTGTCTGCTATTCAGTTTAACACCCTTCCAGGTGCACCCACAGCCAAGCCGGGGCCAAACATTGTGCCTTCCTGCCCCCTCTTTGGTCTTGAGTGGGGGTTTCTATGTAGTCCAGGATTTCCACGTACTTTTCAGCCCTGGATAGGGCTCTCATGCCACAGCAGATTCAAAGTCAGGGTGCTCACATATACACATTATACGTGTGTTTACAGTAATTATTCATGTGTGTAGTTTAATATAAACCTGTGTTGTTTGCCAAATAGTGGGGTATACCGCACGATCAACTCAGTTCTGTTTTGTGATGGTAAATATTCTTTGAAGAAAGTTCAAAGTACTCTAGCCTAATTATGGTACCACGTGACATACAGACGGGCCACAAGGAGAACTAGTGGTAAGAGGGGAGGGGTTTCACATTACGGCTGTAGGTGCCACTCTCCTGGTGGGGCATCTTTCCCAACAGTTATTTAAGGGGCTTTGTCTTTGTAAGTGCCATTTGCTTTATCTTTTGCATTTGGGTTTACTGGGGTCTTAATTGTAGATTTAGCCAATGGACACCATTGTCTTTTGGCATTTACACTGATGAATGTTTTGAAGAAGGAACTGAGCGTGTTTCTGTATAAAATATTCTGATAAATTTATCAATTCACTGTTTGATAATTTTGTGGTGCAAACTGACATGCAGTACAATGAATATGACTAAACATTTTCTCCAGGCTGATATTACAAGAAGAAAATTTTCTTGCAAATCCTTGCTGTTTTCCTGAACGCACTTTGCCATTAACACTGACGTGATGGCCTTTTGGCCAAGGGTCATGACCCTGAGCGTTAGAATTGGACAGTGTTTACAAGCCGGCCACTTCAGCGCACTTCCTTTGGTGTGTACAGCTGTCTCCACCCGGCTGTTTTTGCAGCGTCACTGTTGGTGCTTTATCTCCTGTCACCGTGCTCAGGAAACGTGTTGGACAGGAGGAACCCAGCTCTACGGCCTCTTTCTTCTGACGTCATTGTGACGTCGTCTTCTCTTAACTTACTCCCCCTCTGTTGCCTCAGAAACTTGTCAAAGACCATGCGGTGCGTTTATGAATGATGGACAGTTGCAATTTCCTTCAGCTGTTTTTTTGTTTTTGTCATGTTTCTAAGGCCGCTGAAAGAGTTTAATTAATTAAAGATCCTTTCTAAGTCAACAGAGAAATGGAAATACAAGGTTGTCATGTTCGGAGTATAAAGCTTGTCAGAAGTGTACGTTCTTTTTGCACAGTGCATGCATAATTCACTTCCTCAGAGACTGAAAGTCGTCACTTAATGACGTGAGTGTGTGTGTGAGTGTGTGAGAGAGTGTGTGTGAGACCTTGTTCTTGTCCGCTCAGTAGATTGAGGTTATAGCATGCAAGGTGTAAATTGTTAGTCCTTGCCTGAATGTTTGATAAGCGTTTAGGGACTTTACCCATAATCCCATAATTCCAAGTGTCTTGCACAATAGCAACCTGACAGGCTACAACTGCCAGCGCAAGAATTTGCTGCCTGTTGTCAAATCGGATTTCGTTTAGCTGTGCTGGTTATTTACTTTCATTTTACAGACGAAAATATTTTATCGACCGATGCATGGAAAATGCGTTCTCATAAGGGGTCTTTGTCTTCATGTGGTGTCTGGCACTGTACATCCAATGGCATTTGCAGCACTGCGGATGATTAACTATATGCACGAAGAAGTAAATGATCTACATATTTATTGATGTTTAATTTGTTCAGAAGTGGGTGTAGTTAACTAAGTTGTTATCAGTTTGTCAAACACTTTACGTAAATGTGAGTGATCACTCTGGTTTGGGTTCTGCCCGTTAAGAACCACTCCTGTAACATGTCTTAAAGCAGGTGAGGTCCCTTATAGTCGCTTTGGTAAATCGCTGCATTTTTGTGTAAATCTGAAGTAGTTGGGGCCTTTGACTGCGTAGGTAGAAGAGCTGGGGCCTGGGGGTTGGGTCACCATGGTGACCGTCATTGACTAATGTCAAGGGATGCGGCGGAGCATCTTTTTTATTTGTGTTGTGCTAGAAGCGGGTCGCCTTTGGCATGAGCGGGCCATCCCCACTTCATCTTTGTTCTGCGTTTCAAAATGTGGGGCGATGAAAAGGGTTTGTGTGGCACTCTCCAGCGCGTAACGAAACGTGGAGTACCAACCTCTCAAGAACGTGTCAGCTAAGGTGAGGCCGCTTTGCAAACAGACCTTCCCATTGTGGTTCAAGTAGCTATGAGGAATAAGGCGGCATTCACAAGTGTGTCGTCTTACCCCAAGGTTAAAAACTGTGAATCATGAGGCGCCATGTGATGCCTTCGTAACGTTGTTGAAATGCTCATCTACAGCCACACTCTGCTAGTGCTCACACACGAGTCGGCCCTCTGTCTCCTCCTGGAGCTGCGCTGTATTTATATCGGCAATGCTGCAGCGCGACACTCACCCCCAACCCCCCCTTCATCTTTAGTTTGACATTATTACAAAGCTAAGTGAAGAATTGGATAATTTTCAAATGAAGGATGGCACGTGTGTACCCGGTGCCCAACTGGGCACCATCTTAGCGGGATTCCTTGCTACGGTCATTGACACCCAGAGTACCCCCCCCCCTCTCTGGGTGGGGCTTTTGCCCAAGGAACACCTTGAGCCTGAAAAGAGCTGCTTCCACACCTGGAACACAGAAGGACTCCATAATGCTTTTTACATTCATAGTCTCAATTTTCAACTGTGTATTCTGCACTGTTATCTTGCCCAGGAGGGGCTGGGTAGCCAGTCAGCCTTGGGCCCCCAGAGGTTGTTTTTCTCCACACTGTGGAGTTTTTGGTTCCTCTTCTCCGCTGTTGTCTGGCTTCATCTTTATCTTTAAACCCCAATCATCCACCTGCTGTTAACTCTGCATTATCTGTAAAGCACTTTGAGACAACTTGTGAAAGGCGCTATATCAAAACAAATTTAAATTGAAATTAAACACTAGATGATGCTAAATAAGAAAAGAGACACAAGTAGTGGTGAGATTGAGAAGTGAGTTACCTGCCTTGCGTCTCGATGCTGTTAAGTCCTCTGTGCCAGACCAAGCAGTCCTGCAGTTACTAACAGCAGAATACAGTATCGTATTCTGCCTGATACAATTTCCAGTTGCCTTATATACCTCTTTATTCTTATAAACCTATTTTTGCATTTCAAGTAAAAATACAATATATAAACCTTATCATAGACACAACATTATGGGATCCTCTATGATGATAGGGAATAATGTTTGAATAAGAAACCTAAAATAGATACATCAACAAACATGGACTTGTGAATATTGTGGTTAAAGTTTGGCTTTCATTAATATATTTACACTTTCTGTTGCCAAGGCAACTAAAATTCAATACCTATCTATGGAGAAACCAGAGAATAAAAAAAGTAATATCTTTTAAACATGAGCAAATGAGAAACTTCCTTGTGTCGCAGATGGATGTGAAGCATGTAATTTTAGCCTGCTGGTAAAGCAGACCTTTAGACTGGCTTGCTCTCGCTGTTGGGCCGGGACCCCCGAAGAAGGTGGAGTCGGGATGCAGCTGGTGAAATACGTGGCACAGCGTCGTGTCCGGTTCGGCCTGAACAGAGACGACAACCGCAAGACGAAGCACGAAAGGACAGCAGCCAAATTTGGACAGAGACGCTGAAAGGATCATTGAGGCTTGCAAACGCATAGAGTACAAATTTAGCACCATGAAGGGAGGCGGCAACTGAGGGGAAAAGTGAGGAACACCGTTGACGTTTGAGGGAGCCCGGAGCCAGGAGAGGGAGCCGGGAGCCTGGAGCCAGGACAGCAAGTGTTTAATAGGCAATGGCAGCATGTAACCCTGCTGACACTGTCTTTACAAAGTGCTACATGATCCCTGGGTGACCCAGGATGACGACTGCTTCTTGTCCCAGAGCAGGAAGTTTTTCTTAACCTCTCACTATGAGCCCAAGAGTCCTCACTGTAGACTCAAATAGCAACCAGGCTGTGCAGAAGAAAGGCTATCTGCAGCCCTAAGACATGCAGTCCGGCGGCCACTCTACACTCCCCTCACTGTGCACACTTTTCTGCCCCGTTTTCCCTGTAAGAATGTGTAGGCCTGACCAGAGCAGCGCCTCTGAAAATTAATGAATGAAAGAAATAAGTGCTTGATTTATGTGGCCAGGAAAACGTGGTGTCGGTATGCAAAACATTTTGGCTTCGGTTGCCAACTGGCATCTTCAGACAAAACCTTTTGCTTTCACTGGCAGGTCAACTGGCCAAGGGTTAGTCCTCTTCAGAGGCACCGCTTTGTGTGTGTGGTGAGAAGTTGGAGTTAAATCAGAACACGCCCCTGACAGTACTTGAGATTCAACTGGGTGACAGAAATAACTCGCGAGAGCTTTGTGGCGTCTTTGGCTATGATGACTTGAATCAATTGGAATTAATATGCAATCCAAATGTTGTCTTATGTTCTTATGCTAAAGTGGATAAAAAGTGAAGATTGGAAAATGTATTTGACACATTGTTTTAAATATTTCTGTATAACAGACATTTTAAATGTGAAGTTGAGCATGATCTGGGATTCCACTCCAGTTGTGTCCTTTTTCCTGGATGAGGTCTCCAGATTCCAGCTGTTTTCAAAGAACTGGGTGACTTCCTTTTAACGGTGTAACTGGAGTTGCGTTAAACCATCCGCCGCCAAGCGAAACTCAGACTGTCGTCCTAATCTAGGTTAAGACGGGAAGAGGTGACTGAGCAACAAAGGGGAGGCTGTTCTTCAGGAAGATCTAATAAATCAGACTTATTCAGTTGCCCATTTTGTACTTGTCTTAAAACAGTAGCCTAGATTGGCGTGTAATCCGCTGCAACCAGGGTCTCTGTCAGCTTGTTGTTTTCATTGCAATAAACTGTGTAAATAATACACTTTGCTGTCTTCCAAACGAGGTGTGAACTGCTATCTGCCATATTACTCTTCAGAAATGAGACCATTGCTAGTTAGTTCTGTTTCAGTAGTTCATATACAAGTTTCTGTAGTCATAGCTAATTACGGTCATGTGACTACAATGCTGGTGTTGTCTCTGAGCAGCAACAAGTTTTTGGATCTTGTGTAACCATGACCACCTGCCCCACCATGCCACGAAGAGCCTTACTTTGTTATGTCATTGAATCAATGAATGAATATTCTCCAAACCGCTTATCCTGTGTAGGGTCACAGGGGAGCTGCAGCCTACCCCAGCGGACCAGGGACACAACAAGGGCGTTGTGCTGGATTGGGCGCCATCCCATTTTACTGTTGTTGTTGTTGTTGTTGTTGTTTGCAACTATTATATCTTGTTGACGTATGAAGGAATTTTTAAATTCTTGGCATCCACATTTTGAAGAACATACTCTTGTCAGTTAACATGGAAATAACTTTCCAAATGAAGAGGTACTTTGCATGTTTATGTATTTTTAAAAAACCAAATCATATCTGACACAGGTTAATAAGAATTATGACAGTAAAATATTAAACAATGAATCAGAACAGCAAGCCCCTCTGAGATCTGAACATACATGTTTATGGTTATCTTCTCAACTGCTGGATTTGTGAGCGACCCTGGCTGGGCTTCCTTGTGGATTTGTGAGCGACCCTGGCTGGGCTTCCTTGTGGATTTGTGAGCGACCCTGGCTGGGCTTCCTTGTGGAATGTTGATATGTTTGCTTGATATGAGACACAGTGGATTGAGTACATCAGTCTGCCAAAATTACAACCTGCTTTTTCCAAACTGACATGTATTGAGCCTTGTTGCCTTGATGCTTTTCAGAATACATGAACGTATTTCATTTGAAGATCGTGGCTTTTGGGACATTTTATATGTTCCTTTTTGAACATTTCAGGAGTTATCAGATTGAGGTGCCAGGATGCTGGGACGTTATGTCAGTAGTGAAGTACCATGTGTGCGTCACGATGATGGCACGTGGGTCTGCTCCTGGTGCTGTTTGTCCGCTGGCTGTGCTTGTGGTTCCAGTCTTGGCATTGCTTTCGGACCCTCCGTGACTGTGAAGTTGTCTGTGTTTCTGGGAGAGGAGTTTCGGCAGGCTGTTCTTAGGGGAGAGCACAGTGGCATCTGTGTGTGGTGTGTTCCTAAGACACGGCACCGTGAGCCCATACCCGCAAAGGTGGGAGGAGCTGTTTCGCGATCTGTAACAAACCCTCCATCACGTCCTTGTAGAGTCTGCAATGAAGTGCAGTTGTCATCTGTGGAGCCCTGAAACATTTGGTTCCAGCAGCTGTCCTGTAACTGTCTCCTGGGGTGTAAAATGACCAGTGTTTTTAATGAACTGGATCTTGTAATTTAGCTGTAATGGCAATTGTACTGTTGTTTTACCGTAATTCTTATCTCATTATTCTTAATGTGATTTTTAAATTACAAGTTATTATTGCTTGCTTGGTATACAACATTGCAGGTCAGCAAACAAGAAGTGATATTTCACAATAATAAATTATTGCATGGTGTCTTACTGAAAAACACACAGACATCAGTTTGGATTAATGTTGGGTCATAATGCTTTTGGGAAGCTGAATTTTTCTGTCTTATAGTTTTCATGACCTGACATTTTTTGCTGTTTAGCTAAATTTAACAGTTTTTTTTCCCCTTTCTTCACATACTGTCATTTTATGAAAAGAAAGTAAAGATCCACTGAAATTTTTATAAACATTTGGAAATCTCAGATCTTAACTTCAGTACTACGATTGTGTACAACTAATGAGAAATTTGTCCAATCAGGAGTAGTGCTTCTGCTTGGCAGTCACATGACCTGCAGCATGTAAAGATAGTAGTGCATTTGGCAAATCAGACAAGTGCACACCCTGCCTTTAGGAGTGGGTGGGAATGACTGGGTTTCATACAGGACTGCAAATCCGTATATAAGCGAATGCCCCATGGCCAGATTGACCTCTGAGACCGACACGGTTTATAGACGTAAATCTGTAAATTGCCAAAGCGTGTTTCAGGAGTGAACCGAGAGCGACTGATTTGTGGCAAATACCTTCAGACCAAAAGGTTTTTGCCTGAAGCAAATCCTAATGTTAATTCCAAGTGGTTAAGCTTAAGTACAATCATGGTGGCTGTCACCCGGCTCTATAATTTGACAGTGCAGAGCAGTTTTGCGTGACTTCATCTTTGGCCTTAATTGTGTGGCATCATAATGGAGATGCATACTTTCTAGTCACACAGTTCAAACAGCATGGTTAAGATTTAAAATGTTTACTTAAATTGTCCTTGAATGTTACCTTTTTTGAGATGGGTCATTTTCTGTCAAGCCAAGACACACTCGGTAGTGAGGCGGTTGATATGGACAAGGTGTGGGATGCAGCGAGGGCCGCAGGGTTACTTTTCGTGTGGAACGCAGAGCACTCACTGGGACATCAGTCCTTCAGGAACCCCTGTGGCTGCTAGATCGCTGTTTACCCTTTTATATCTCTCTGCTGACGTCTGCCCGGGAAACAATGTCATCAAATTTCCTGTTTTTCACTTTAGTGGAGAGACACTCTTTCAGTTTGTGTTACAGCCTTTTGTAACAAACAGATCCATAGGACCGGATGTTTCCAATAGACAGGATACGGGGTCAGAGGCAGCGTCGCTAAGGACAGGCCGTAGGTGTTCACGATTTATACGTTTCTCTCTTCCTCTGCCTGGGAATATTGCGGCCTGCTAATTAAAGTAATTTAAGCCTTCAGCATGTGTGGGAGAAATTGTAGATGTGAGAAAGGTTCTTAAGCCCAACATCTGTTTGAAATAATTTTTTTTTCCAGTACAACTTTATTATTACATTCTGCATAACTGAATTCTACTAAATTATAGATTTTTTTGTGTTTTGGGTATGGGGTATTTCTATTTATGCCCAAAATGTACATTTTGTTTTGTCTATGTGAACTGAAAGGTGTTTTCCAGTAGGAAGAAGTTAATTCTGTACATCAGCACAGTGAGAAATTACAGACGTCCGACCGTCACGGATGATCAAATTTAAACCTCGGACTAGTACTTGTATCTTCTCACCGGTCCAATCGGACTAGCATTTACAAGAAATAAATAATTTTACTGATTAAATACGTTTAATCCGCATTAAATACGGAGTTTGTCAGTTGAAACGATGCGATACGGTGGCCGCAATTTTGTTTCCTCGCGCTCCGTAGTTCGTCGAGTCTCACGCTTTGTGTTCACATTGTCAGCTGCTGGGAGCGTGTGGGGCGACACGCTCCGTAGTCTGTAGGGCTTCAAGATTTATATATTTTTAGTTTTATCATGTTAAATTTACTGTAATAAATGTTCCATATTTCCTAATCTATTTTTAGCGTTTTTCTTCTATTATCTGATCCTATAAATCTCAGTCTAATGACAAAGTTTTATGCTCAGGAATATTTGGGCAGGTATACGAGTATTCGGACTACTAAACCCTTTGAGCCCCTCGTCCTTAGGACTAGTGCTTTGAGAAATGAATCGTGCCCACTGAGACATGAAGAAGGCATTACAGTACAGACAGAACTAGCAGCAAACTGGCCCTTCCTGTTTTCTGAGAAAAAACAAAGTGATATCATCTCTAGATATTTACTGCGCTGGTGAATGGATGTAAAACACGTATGGTCAGCAAGTCATGAAAATCAAACAGTGGCTGAAACCTGACCTGAGTTACTGGTTTGACTAAAGGTTCAGAGTAATATACAACAGACAAAATAATCTGTTCCCACTCAGTTTATTTATTTATGTATAACTTTTTTTTTTTTTTCCTACAGATTTTAAAAACACTGCTGTGGTTAAACTGTGAAGGCTGAAAATATGAAATGGTATTTTAAAGGTTTAGGTAAATGTACATAACTGCAGGTCTGCGTTGTCAGGTGACTGAATTTGCACAGACTTAGCCTTTTAATTATCATCGCAGGGTGGATGTGAACGCTGTCTGCAGAACAGTAAAGATTTAAAAAAACTGGTGTGTGTTCACAAATAGCCCTGGCTCATATAGTTTCGCAGTCATAGGTGTAATTAACGTGTTTGGGATGTGGGGCTGATGATGTGGTTGGACAGTCCAGATAAGAACCCGCTGTGAACCTGAGAGCTCTGGTGCTAGAGGCTGCCTGGGGTCAGCATGGAGAGGCCAGGCTGTTTCTGTTACACACACTGGCCTGCAGTCCTGCCCAGTCTGTCACCATCAGTTAAAGAAGGAGATTGTTCTGATGAAGCACCTTGCACTTCAGTTTGTGCTGGGGCAACGTTACACGCCAAACACCTGACCCTGACCACATCTTCGTCATGGATACTAATGACATACCGTAGTCTTAAATCAAATGCCGTATTAAGCTCATTTTCCAAACTTAAGATGTTAAAATAAAGTAAGGATTTCTCCTTTAGGAGTAAAGAAGACCCAAAACTTGATATGCAAAAGTACGAACAAAAGAGCAGGACTAAAGTGGAAATTCGTTTTGTTATATGGCCTTGCCAATAAAGTAGGGTATGGGGCAGTTGAGGACCGTCTGAAGTGTGTCTCGTACTTAGTCATGAATGTAAAAGACGGCTGGGAACTTTCTCTCTCTGTCTCTCTGTCTCTCTGTCTCTCTCTCGCTCTCTCTGAATGTACTGATGGGAAACAGAATCTGTTGGGAAGTTCCACAGCGCAACTGCTCTCGGTCTCTGCACGGTATTATGGGATGGCTCTCCAGTCGCTCAACGGCTGGCTCGTGTGCCTTTGTCTCCGGAGCGCAACGCCGTGCGTGCGTTCTCCAGCCGCTACGTTCGGCGGGCCTGTACAGCTTTGTCCTCAGCGATGAGGACAGTGGGTGAGCAGCTGAAATCTCTCTGTTTTGCGATTAAATGCTGCTCTAGGTTTGAAATTCCACCGCGAGTGTTTCTCACATGCCGGGTTTGTTTACTGAGAGATGGAGTTCTGGAGGGAATGCTGTCCAACAGAGGGTTAGGTTGCCATGGTTACTAACCCCTGTGTGGCATTCCATTAGGAGGAAGGAAGCAAAATTATTAGCAGACAGAACATTCTTTCTTTCGTTTTGGGCCAAAGTCTGATGTGTTCAGTTACCTTGTTCTGGTGTTAATTGCAATAGTTTTGTTTGATGCATTTTAATAATCAGTATATATGGCCTAACGGACCCTAAACAGCACAGTATAATTTAACACGTTTCCAGAGAGTGTTTGGAAAAAATTATAAATGCATTAATACTTTTAAGCTGCTGTTATGCAATTTTATGCATTTAGAGTTGATAAAAGTGGTAAGTGTCTCAGTGCCATATGAAGTTTTTATAATTGAAGTTTTTGTAACTTTTGCTTTGCAGGCTGCATTCACAGAGGTGCAGTTTGGACCGATGAGGCTGTACGAAGACCACCTTCAGGTAGCAGGACAGCTGCCCTAACACACGTTCACTGTACTGAGCTCCAGCACCAGGTTTCACAGCCACAAAACCTACTAAGAAGCTAGCACAGAACTGACAGACACATCCAGGATGAAGGAAATTGACTTTGGTGCTTTTGTAGTAATTATAATTGTTATAATATGCCTTTATCAGTCAGAAGGGTCTGTTCTTACCGCCTCTGGCTTTTACTGCTTGTTTGTTTGACTCTGTTAGTTTTTTCAGGTACGTCTTTGCAGGGATGCTGTGGACCTGTCCTAATTCTGAAATATGTACTTTTTTTAGTGCCATCCCAAAGTATCTGGAAATATTTTGATTTTTATTAGCATCTTATCCATATTCATGCACCATCTTGCCCTTGAAATGCAAAGGTGAACTAAACTCCTCAACAAAATGTCTGGGGTTTCTTACTCAGTGATGCGTAAATATTTGATGTAACTAACCTTAAATCTCAATACCCCAGAAAAACATTAAGATGACAGTAAGTGGCAGCTATCTCTCACTCAGGTCGGCCCTTTGGAAATGAGAAATGTAAGGCAGACACGAGAATGTATCCTTGAATGTATCATGACGTTCGTGTCACATCATACCAGATAGGGTGACAGTACAGGAGGCGATGATGTCATCAAGGTGGTAGCATTCCTTTCAAGTCTCCTGTTATCCAGATAAAGCCAGACTAGACAGAACTAAAGTAACTGACAAAACATGCTAAAGTAAAAGGTGCAGTGCTACCTTGCGTGAGCATGCATGTCGCTACCGTAAATACTCAGTCCGTGCCTTTCGTCAAAGTACGCTGTAGGAAACTATATGCTTTTAAACAACATCGTTTGCACACTATGCGACACTGAAATACACAATTATCGTTTATCCATTTATAGCAGTTTTTGTCTTTGTGCATTTTTTTTTAATTCTGTGCATATACAGTGTAATCAAAGGAAGTTTGGTTAGTGTGGCACAGATTAAATTTTTAGTTAGGCACGGTTTTCAAACCTGTGCATTCCTTCGCTTTTTTAGTCCTTTGGGAGGGGAAATAAGTCAATAAAAAAAAAAAAAAAAAAGCTATTTGATTTGGGATTTGAATGATTGGGAGTTTACAGTTTTACTCTGTGTTCTGCTCATCAGTTCTTTTAGACGTCCCCTTGATTGCGAACAAACTCAGGCCTCTAATTGCAATGCAGGCCTACAACTGTTAAGCAAGCTTTTCATTCTCCAAATCAGTCTGTTTGTTTCTCAATGAGTCATGAATCCGTTCTTAGTTCTGCACATTCTGGAGGAGAGCCTAAATGCCAGCATGCGCCTACGTAAGTAAGGGGTCATATTATATTACTTTGGCAGGTTTGCATTGCAAGAGGCCGCTTTACCCTTGGCTCACCACCCTGTATCTTGGGTCCGGCCAGCCATAGCATGGATGCTATCAGGGTCAGTACTTGCACCAGCCAATGCAATCAACTGACGAAAATGCCACCCCGAGTAAACTGGCAGCTGACAGGCCGTGCACGATGGGGACGGGCAGCCGTCACACGAACTCGTGCGGAAGCACTAAAATGATGCTCCATTAGCCACAGCGCGGTGCTGTGGTCCACATCCGTAGATTGCAAAGGATGCATAAATAGCACTGCAAAAGGTGCCACCCTGGGTGCCCACTTGCAGGACTTTTGTTTGATTTTGTGACCTTGTTAAGCTGAGGCCTTTCTCCGTTAGCGAGTCCTCTTTGTCTTGTCATTATCTTTCCAGGTACTGTTAGTTTTTGCCAAAGACGACAGCCAGGCCAGTGGCTTCTGCTGGGCTTGCGAAAAAGGCAGCTTCAGGTGCAGCGTTGCACGGACACCCGAGTCTGCTCTGGAAAGTTACCTGGAAAATCACCATGACATCATCATCATTGACCACAGACACTCCAGACACTTTGACGCAGAGGCCCTGTGTGGGTACGTTTGTGGAGCGCCTCACAGTGCGTGATGCCGTATAAGAGATCAAAGGGTTCAGACACGCTCTATGGAACGTCTGCAGTTCTTGTCCATTTTTTCTATAACACTGATATTTTTACTGTGCTGCTATGTGATCTGTTCGGTTTTTATAACCACAGAGAACTATTTGCTTTTCCAACTAGATAATTCTTATTTAAAGTTTTCTGAAACATTTTTTTCAGCACTTTAAACAGATTATTCTTTGTACCCTTTATTATGAGGTTTTAGAATTCTCAAAGGGGGTAATTTGGAAAAGTGATTTTAATATTTGTTGTTGTGATGTGATGCACGTTCTGCGGCTGAGGACACATGGAAGAAACGCACTGAATCAACACGTTAAAAGGATAAAATGTAAAACTGTTGTGGGGTGTTCCACAATCAGGGAATCTGGTGGCCTGTCCCGTGTCTGGGGGCAGAGGGTGGTGATATAGCCTCTCAGTTTAAAAATCGGGAATGCTTCAGATTGGTCTTTGGCAAAAAAAAAAAAAAAAAAAATTATTAAACAAAAAAAATTTTTAAAAGCCAGAAATAGTGTAGTAAATGTTCACTTAATTTGCTCTGGCATGTGTGGTAACTTTATTCGTTTTCACTGTTCTATACATTAAGTAAACACACGCAGCTGGGCAGCTTCACACACACCCAGGGCCCTGTGTGAGGGAGTGGGGCTGGGAGCCGCAGACGCAGCGCTGTCTGTCTGTGCTGCTCCATCTCACTCACTGACCCTTTCTTCCTTTCCTTCTCTTAGATCAATTAGAGCTTTGAGCTTTTCGGAAAACACTGTGATTGTTGCTGTTGTGAAAAGGTACGTTTTGCACGATCTGGGTTTTTATGTCTTTGCGCTAACCAGACGAACCGTTTCAGCCTCCTTGAATAATTTCAACCTTGTCTGTTCAAATTGTTACAATAAAGAGTTGAACTGGAAGCTGTTTACTTGGCTTTAAACAGAAATATCAACTTTGGTGTCCCAGTATTTACTGTTTTATACCATGTTTGGTTGAACCCTGTGTTTGTTGTATTGTGTCTCACTATATAGTGACCAGAGTAATGATGGTTGTTCCATAAGGTGTGTGTGTGTGTGTGTGTGTGTGTGTGTGTGCGTGCGCGCGCATGCGTGCGTGGCGTTTGCGCGTGCGTGTGTGTAGCACCATGTTATCTGGCCTAAATAATGGCTACTGTTGTGTGTCTCTAAAGGCCGGAGCGTGAGGATGCTTCAGTGATGCCTCTGATCGCTGCAGGCTTCAACCGGGTGAGTTACAGACACGAGGAGGGATGAGCACAGTCAGAGCTGGCACGTATGGGCACAAACAAGGCCAGCTTCAGTGCCCGCTTCCTTCGCAGGTGGCCACAACAGCGAGAGGCCTGGGAAGGGAGGAAACACAAAAAGATGATGGAGCGATTTGGCTAGTTCAGAGCTGTGGAGTGGTTGTGAGCACGGGTTTCAGACTACGTGCTTATTTTAATATATTTAAAATTAAACTGAGTAGCGGAGCTCTTTAAATAGAAACGCCTACGTCAGTGTTATGATAGACAAAGGTGTGCATAACGTGTGGCCTGGTTTCCCTGCCATGGGTTCGAGGAACAGTGTCTGCTCCGTCTTGTCGCCGTGTACCAAATGAGCGGCTCCGCCCTACTGCCAGTCACGGACACTAAACGGTGACATCCGAAACCGCTTTGACTTTTCCACAGTTAAAAGTGCTGGCTCAGTTTGTAACGCTAACACAGAAGGCTCCGTTTTGAGTCGTGTCTATCAAATGTTGAAAAGGGGTACGTTTTCTGATAACGATAGGAGAGCAATCCATAGTAACTCGTTTTAGTGTACGTGTGCGCATGAAGGTAACTTCACCCTCGGTGATGATGGGACTTTCTGCTTCTCACAGAGGTACGTGGAGAACCCCAACACGACGGCCTGCTACAACGAGCTCATCCAGCTCCAGTACGGAGAGGTACGGGCACAACTGAAGCTGAGGTGAGGATGTCCACGTGTCCCTGAGCGTGTCGCTCAAATCCACCTACTTTTTGCATATCATTAGTCTAGTGTATGAAAGGACCAGTACTTCTTGGGAACACACCTAAACATTTATTTTGTAAATCAGTGTTCCACTGTGAGCATGTGCCAGTACTTTTTTTGGTTTATAATACTGTCCTTCTACTGTGGACAAAAGTTGTCGTGATTCAATGACCAGATCTCCCTTCATGTTATCGAAGATGAGTGTTAAGTCTCTGTGAAGGCTGAACACCAGTTTCGTTTCTCTGTTCTCCTATTCTCCCGTTCCTCTTTTGATGGCCACAGTTTCTGTTGCCTTATGGTTTTGTGTGCTTGTTTCTGTTGCATAATCATTGTTTTTAACTGTTTGTATTTATTTTTTAAACGTGTCCTAGAGCGTGCAATGCTATTTTCACTGCACTGGAACAAAGTCAAGAGGCCATTAAAATCACAAGTGAAGATCAAGTGATCCAGGTTTGTTGTTGGAGGATTTTTTTCCCTCTTTCATTTTCCACAAAGGAGTTTTTTTTCCTCCACATTTATCCAAAGGATGCACTGTTCTTACACTCCTGAAGGGTATCTTAACTGTCAGTAAGAAAAGGACCCGTTCAGAGTGCTTTTCCACTTTGTTCCTGTCCTCCAATGGTTGTATGTGTTTGAATTTGCTTATTTTTTTAAGCGAGGAGGTCTTGTGACCAGCGGTATCAGTGATAATATCAGTGTTCTTTTGTGGATGAAAAGCCCTTTTTGTCAGCCAGCATCAGAGTCAGGCAAAATAACCCTTTATTTTTATCCCGGTTTTCTTTTTCTACATGAAAGGCACGGTTGTGTATTTGCTGAAAAGCCATGACAGATGACAGAGATGCTGACCTTACTGATAACATTTTGCCCTGATAACCAGCGGACGGTTTTCGGCACTGTGGTCAGGCCCATGAGGTGTGACTTTTTTGCACCCCTGCAGTACGCCACCCCTGCCTACGAGTCGGCCCTGGGATACCAGCAGGGAGAACTCATCGGCAAGGAGGTACAGGAAGTGGCTAAAAGTGAGAAAAATAAGCCAGACCTGCTAGACTCTATAAACTCCTGCATACACAAAGGGAAGGTTAGTAACCCTGTCAGATATCGTGCTGCTTCCACACCTTGTGTCACACCAGAGATCGTGTGCATAGCTCCGCACCCCAGCAAAGGAAGTAAAATGCTGAAATGGTTGATTATGCAATACCTATGACAAGAATGTTCAAAGTGAAGACTTTCTGGATGCCATGGTAGAGAGATTAGGCAGGGTAATAACCTGGTTGGTAATTCTTTTGTGAATTTTGATCTTTTGTGGGGGGGTTTCACCATTAACAGCTGTAGCTGAGCAGATTTTCGTTAGTGACCGTTCCGTAAAAACATCGAGATGGCTGAGTGTGTGTGTCACGGGTGGATGCTGCCGTACACTTACCGTACCGTCTTCAGGACAGCTTGCAAGCCTGACAGTGGCACAGTTAACCCGCAATACGTCAGCTTGTGGACTGAGCACGGCATGTCCGGTTTTGTGGACAGGCCTCACTGAGGTTCCCAGCGATATCTGTTCAGCAGTTGCTGTTCTCTGGGGTGGCGTGTGACATCACCCACCGCTTGCGACCTTTTTCACCTTCTGGGTGTTGCTGTTCCGTGCAAATTGTGGCCGCGTTGCCGGTAGCGATCGTGGCTAGGGCATTGGCGTTGGCACACTGCTTTTGTAAAACTACCCCATCTCGCCATTTAGTCGCCTTTGCCACACGAACGTTAGCTGACGGCTGGGGGGTTGGGGGTGGAATGAAGCCCATTTGGTGGTGGGGGGGTGGTCACAGAGCAGATGGTTCAGCACAATCCTATCATTATTTTTCTCTTATTTATGTAGTTTGTTTTGTACCTGTCTCTGGGGCAAGCTTCACAGAGTCAAGTGACTTCAGAAAACACAAAGGTCATTTCCAGACAGGAACAGTGGGAAGGTGTTTTTGAACTGAAATGCCTCACAGGGCCCTTGACATGAAAAGGCCCAACAGTGTGGCTTTCACAATAAAGGCTCTTCACACTTTGATATGTTCATAGTTGCTGCCAGCTTCAAAAACACATATTTTACTATTTATATTTCTGTCTCTTTGTATTGTGATGTAACATTTATTGGAAATGTGTGTGTGTGTGTGTGTGTGTGTGTGTGTGTGAGATAATTGTGAACCCAAAGTTAATATTGTTAATGATGCACAATTAAATTGTAATTTGCCTTCTTGAGCCTTTAACCCAATGTACTTTATGTAGTTGTATAAATGGGGGGGGGGAGAATCTAAATGATTACGGTTAAATAGATCAAGGAAGATTTTATTCCATTTTGGGGTACGGGTCTGTAACCCTGTAGTTGTGAATCAACACCCTTGACCTCTGAGTTGTTTGCTATGGCCAGTGTAGCCATGGCAAGTGGACATGAATGCAGTTCCATTTGTTGTCGTGTCTCTGTGGGATACGCTTTGGTTATCGTGCTGTCTCCACGGAACGCGGTCTGGA
>JABJVR010000007.1:2061859-2081606 GCA_025773905.1 Chitala chitala | reverse complement strand
TGTCTTCGCGGTACGCTGTCTGGATAACGTCGTGTCTTCGCGGTACGCTGTCTGGATAACGTCGTGTCTTCGCGGTATGCTGTCTGTTTCAGGAGTGGCAGGGGGTTTATTATGCCAGGAAGAAGAATGGAGAAAACGTCCCTCAGACTGTCAAGATCACACCTGTAATTGGACAGGGAGGGTGAGGGACCAACTACTACTTATTTATTTATTTATTTGTTTATTTATTTATTTTTATGGAATGTGATGTCAGTGAAACCACAATGTAAAAAAAAAAAAAAAAAAAAAAAACGTTAATCTGAGTTGTTAATCTGTCCCTTTCTTTCCAGAAAAATCAGACACTGTGTGTCTATTATCAGGCCTTTAAATGACAATAATAAGGTAATTAGTCAACCATTGCTTTAATATATACAGATTAATATCTGTTCTTATTTGTGGTTATAATTGATCTAAAGTGGAAATCCCCCCCCCCCCTTTCCACATCCATTCCCAAACCTCTTCTAGACTGACAACAGCAGTGATCGTGTACAAGCAGAATCTCAGACAGGTACGGTTTAAAGTGTCCACCTGGAAAACACAGCGTTAGCTGTCAGTGTAATGACATCATTCTGCCGCTGTTAATGAAGATGTAGTTAGTAACGTCATACCTGACGAGCACCAGGTGCGTTTCATGAGCGCCCATGTTTCCAGTGTTGCCATGTAGCTGGCTGTCACCGCATCCCTCTGTCCCCAGACAACCAGTCCTACAAGCATAAAGACCGGAGGAAGGGCTCGTTAGACGTCAGGTCAACCACCTCCCGCGGGAGCAATGGTGAGTTGGCGCTGGGCTATAAGAGCCGTGCCGTTCAGCTGAAGCCTCTTACAGGCCCACACGTACTGCGTCTCGCTGGCCGCTGTTAGCTACGTGATGGCAGCTCATGATGGTGCGCCTGCTTTTTCTCTCTGCCACAGGAAGCTCTCAGAGAAGACACTCCTCCATGGCTAGGATCCACTCCATGACCATCGAAGCCCCCATCACCAAGGTGGGATTGTGGCTTCTCCCTGTTGCCTTGGAGACTCCCGTTTCCATGTTGCTTAACTCCCATGTGTCCTCCCATGCTTTCAGGTGATCAACATCATCAACGCGGCCCAGGAGAACAGCCCTATGCCTGTTGCGGATGCGCTGGAGCGTGTGCTGGAGATACTCCGCACCACGGAGCTCTACTCGCCTCAGCTGGCGACAAAAGAGGAGGACCCCCATACCAGCGACCTGGTTGGGGGGCTCATGACGGTGAGTGGGGAGGTTTCCTTTTCCCTGCTTCTGATTGGCTGGGGATAGCCACTCATCATAGCACACTATGCCTATGCCTCACAGCAGGTTTTTATAGGGGCACGTTGTGTTTAGAACGTAATGGGGAATTTCCAGGGGGTCCACACTCTAGTATGGTGTGTTCTGAAACATGAAATGTGTCTTGTAGCATTGTGGTGAATTGGATAACTTTACTGAAAATTTACACAACCTTTTTTGGATGCTGCAGAGGTATAGAACTTCTGAAATAACTTAAGTACTGAGAGACTATAAATTTACCTTTTCCCATTTAAATCACTTGCCTTGTACAGGATGGTGTGTTTGTCACCAATAGTATAGTTTTTGTTGGAGCCCTGGATGTTTTGTAAACGCAGTGCAGTCATAGTCCTCTTGCAGTTGTAGCTGTGATATGGCTGGAATGTCAAAATACCGGTTAATGCACGTGCAGACTGCAGCTGATGACACTCCATTGACAGGGTTTGTCCCCGCGCCCTGACTCTGGCCTCTGGCCTCTGTCCCCGCGCCCTGACTCTGGCCTCTGGCCTCTGTCCCCACGCCCTGACTCTGGCCTCTGGCCTTTGTCCCCGCGCCCTGACTCTGGCCTCTGGTCTCTGTCCCCGCGCTCTGACTCTGGGGTTAGAGACCTGAACTGCCGCTTTGCCAATTTACAAAATGGGTCTTGAAGAGTTCATGGTGTCAGGCAGGCCAGGCTGCCTTTTACGTGGACGACCGTGACGCAGTCCGTCAGCCGCACCTCGCGCCTTCGCCTCACACTCGCTCAGACACATCTTGGCAGGCGAGTTGCCACACTGTCCGAGCGGGCTGCATTCAGTCACCCTTTCCAGCAGAGGAGGGAACAGGAGCCAAGTTGGCAGTCTTGGCCGCAGCCCCAGAGGAAGCGTTAGCTTGTCCTTTGTGCTTCAGCGGGGTTGGAGAGGAAGGCTCTGGTCGCTTCCACGGCTGTCTTTCAGATGACCCTCTTCCTCTGAGCTCCAGTAGCTCAGCAACATCCTGTTCTTGGGCAGAGCGTGAGCGAGCTGAGAGGGAGTGAGCGTTACGGAACGGAGGCAGACGAGGGGTGGGCGGGGCCACTTAGAGAGGGGGTGGGAGACGCATGAGATTTTTCAATGTGAGCTGAGTAGATAACAGGTCCTGAAAGAGCTGCTGTTGTGTTAACTCATTTTTACATTGGTTAGACTTGTTGGATTTTGTCTGTGTGTTTATGTTGTGGATTGGAAATGGCTGCAAATGTGTCACCGAATCCATAAACGTTTTTGTTGATCAGAGACAGAACTAATTATGAGTTTTTGGGAACAGGGCTTTTATCTTTGTGATTAGACAGAACAGTAGAGAGGATCTTAAAATAGGCCTCGTGTTCTGACACCAGGTGAGCTGACAGAATCGCATTACTTCCTGTTTCTGTGCAAGGAGCCGCTCTCTGACAGACTGTGTGTTCAAGTCCTGGTGTTAAGTGTGATTGAGGTAGTAAGTTGCGTGGTACTACAATTCATGTGTTCAGAACTCAGGAAAATTTCTTAAATTGTGAAGTGGAAGTTTTTTGTTTGTTCAGCCTGGAGTATGTGTAACAGTGAACTTTATTTTATTAAGTTAATTGTGATGTTTTAGAGGCTCCAACGTTCATCTGTGCTGGAAGCTACTGAAGAGCTCTTAAGTAACAAAATTGACAAATCAATATGTTACATTTAAAACCCTTTTCCCCTTGTCCCATAGGACGGCTTACGGAGGTTGTCAGGAAATGAATATATCTTTGCGGCCAATAGTAAGCCATCAGCATCCTCCTTTTTGCCTTTTTTTTATGTTGGGAAAATTATATGAATCTCAGTTGGGAATTGTGTACCATAGCATATCACATATTACAACTTCAATATGTACGTTACTGTCCCATGAAATCCTGCTATCAGCTTGTACGATACTAAAACATAGTACCATTAGCGTTGCTGAAGTTGTTAAGGTCCAGTAGACTGTTATCGATCCCCTCACATCACTCACCCAGCATATCACCCCACACCTGTGTATTTGAATTTATTTCATTGGAAATTTTTAATCACACAGCCTTCAGAGATTTCAGCAGTACCAGTGTCATTTTGAATTGCGTACACTTAACGTTTTAAATGAAGTAAAATTTATAAAAACCAAAAATTGATTAAAACAAAGTGTTGTAAATAGGAATATATTTTTTATGTTTTGTGAAAACAGTGTCTCCATGCTAATGGACTTCCCTCCTTTTCCATGCGTACGCGCGTGTGTGAACGTGCGTTTGCTCAGAGCTGCACCACCTTCAGAGCCACCTGAGCACCCCGTTTTCGCTCAGTGACGTGCCCCCCCGGATTGCTGAGACCATGGAGAATGAGGACTCCTGGGATTTTGATATCTTCAACCTGGAGGCAGTGACCATGAAACGGTGAGGGCATCTCCGCGGCGCTCCTTTGCGCGTGGCTCTCCTCTCTCTAGTGTAGAAACGTTTGCTTACTTTGTCACCTTTTGAAGTTTATTGTAAAAAAATTATTTTATAATAATTTTGGTGGTAGAGAGGTATATATTGTCTTTTTCGTTTTCTCGCATCTGTGCTATCTCTGATGGGTGTCGATTGACCTTTTCCAGACCCCTGACGTATTTGGGATTGAAGATTTTCACACGGTTTGGGGTGTGTGAGTTCCTCAATTGCTCCGAGATGACGCTGCGCTCATGGCTGCAGGTGGTCGAGGCTAATTATCACGCAAGCAACTCGTACCACAACTCGAGCCATGCGGCCGACGTGCTGCACGCCACTGTCTACTTCCTGCGCAAGGAGAGGGTGAAGGTGAGCCTCGCCCCCCCCGTTACACAGGGTTAGGATCCCAGACCACGCTGTACTGTGAAGTAGCCCAGAGATGTGCAAGTACAGCCAAAACTACATATTTAACCAAAAGATCAAGTAAAGATAAAAGGGATAAGAGGATGAAAACTGAATTCCTCCCCTATCTTCACGTAACATGGCCATCATTTTACAAGTGTTTTTCTCCCATCTTCAGTTTTATTATAAAATTATTAAATTGTTTTAACTATTTTACTGCTTACGCCTGATCTGAAGCACACCATGATAATGTAGTAAGCCCTGTGTTAATAGATAATTGGGAAAATAAGAACACAGACAGTTAAGGAAGCAGCCCCTGACGACATGACTGGACCACAGCAGTGGCTGCCTTGGTAACCGTGTTTACAGCAAAGCCTGGACCCCATCGATGAGGTGGCGGCGCTGATCGCTGCCACGGTGCACGACGTGGACCACCCGGGCCGCACCAACTCATTTCTGTGCAACGCGGGCAGCGAGCTGGCCATCCTGTACAACGACACGGCCGTGCTGGAGAGCCACCACGCTGCGCTCGCCTTCCACATCACCACCAGGGACGACAAGTGCAACATCTTCAAGAACATGGAGAGGTGAGCGCGGCACGCCGGCCTTGCGGCGTCCCCCGTTACATGCTGTCTGTGCAGTGCGTTTCCAACATATAATTATTATACGTAGAGGTTTACTTTTTACATTTAAATTATCGGAACAAAATTAAACTTTCAATGCAATACTCTCATCACAACATGCAGGTTCTCTAACAGTTAGGTGTTTTTAATTTTTTAATCCCCCCCCCCCCCCCTCCAAAAAAAAGACCTCAGACAATATCATTATAAAGGTTTGGGTGACTCTGGCAGGTACTCTGAAGATGATTGGACCTGAAATTCTTTTGGAAGAAGAACTACTAGTTATCGTGGTCTGTTTTTTTTAATTTCAAAATTAATACATTTTTATTTTACTTTAGGAACGAATACCGCACACTTCGACAAGCCATCATCGACATGGTGCTTGCGACGGAGATGACCAAACACTTTGAACACGTCAACAAGTTTGTAAACAGCATCAACAAGCCCCTGGCTGCGCTGGAGGAAAGCGAGGTAAAACGGCCTTGCCTGTACGTCACTGTCGCCCCACGCCGTGACGCGTGGGCTTTGGTGCCTAGCAGCACTCACAGTTAGGGACTCTTTTAAGGTCTGTCAAGGTCTCTGTGACATGAGAACCGCACATGGGTTTTACAGACAGGGTTAACATGGGCTGAGGTTCCAGAAGCACAGAGCAGGACCTCCTGGGTGAAAATGGTTTCAGTCTCATCCTCCACAGCCAGAAGCGTTTGTGGGAAGCCGGAATGTTACAGACCGGTGTTACCTTTCTCAGGCTGGTGTGGAAGCCAGTGGTGACTCTTTTTAAAGCACCCTGGGGCTTTGTAAAGATAACTGTGGAAGGCTGCCCAGGAAATAATGAACCCCTAGAGACCTCCACGTAAAAAAAAAAAAAAACCCAGAATGGTTTGTGCTTTCTGTTTTATAGTATCATTGGGTTTACTCTGAAATTAATTCTGATATTGGTGTTAATTTTAGTCTGTCCAATAAAATGTCAATTTTAAAATTATTTTTCTTCTGTCTTGTGCCAAGTGCTCGTTGTGTTTAACATGCACTAATTGCCTTACCAGCTATTCTGAGTCCTCCTTTCCCCCCCCCCTCATGATTTTTTAAAATTTTTTGATCCCAGGGTAATGGACACGAGGATTCTGTGAAAACCATTCTGACGTCTCCAGAGAACCGGATCCTCGTCAAGCGCATGCTAATTAAGTGTGCGGACATCTCCAACCCGTGCCGCCCCCTGGAGCTCTGCATAGAGTGGGCTGGTCGGATTTCTGAGGAATATTTTGCGCAGGTAGCCATGAGTTCAGGCCTGCGGGGAAGTGCTGCGTGGCCGCGGATGTGAGGACAGCCATTATTGCTCACAATGCACGGTGTCACAGTGATGTGTGGGAGGCTTTTTGATAATACCTGGGGAAGGGGGGCAGGTATTGTTTATATCGCTGCAACCCCCTTCCCTCTCAGCAGAATTAACTGGTCTACTTCCACTGAGAGATGCTTCAGACCCCTCCCCCCCAATCAGGTCTCAACGCGTAGGTCTTGTCAGGTTGTTTGATGTGTGAACGCAGGTTGGCTGGAAATGCATATGGCTAAAATGCATATGGCCTTAAGTGTTTCCAGTTTTTAAGAAAAATAATAATACTTGCTAAAAAGTGTATATATATCTGTTATATGTATATTTTAAAGTACTTTTTTATATGGCCAAGTGTTTTGAGTTATGATGATATGTGGTGAAGCATCTTGTGAGAAGTTTAACAGCTGAACTTCTCCCAGGATGTGGAAATAAAATTTGTGTATTTCACAAGCTAGAATCCTGTTGCCCTAAAACTATAAGTTATGTCATTAAAAAATTAAATTTGACTAGAGATGGACGGAGGCAGTGGCAGAGTGCCTGACTGTGTCCGCTACCTTCCTCCCGAGCAGACCGATGAGGAGAGGAGGCAGGGCCTGCCCGTGGTGATGCCTGTGTTTGACAGGAACACCTGCAGCATTCCCAAGTCCCAGATCTCCTTCATCGATTACTTCATCACTGACATGTTTGATGCGTGGGACGGTAAGTGTATCCACACGCGGGTCTCGTGTTCCTTTTCAATCCCCAAACACCACCCTCTCACTCCCCCGCTGTTCTCACACCGCCCCCCCACTCTCTTTACATGATTCCCCGCAATCTTTACACCACTTACACATTCAGTTAATGCAGTTTTAACAAAAAACAACAACATGTCTATTAGCCTGTAATCAGATTTATTTTCTTTTATGTGCCCACCCCCCCCCCCCGTGTGCAGCTTTTGCAGACCTGCCAAACCTTATGCAGCACCTGGATAACAACTTTAAGTATTGGAAAAGCCTGGATGAGCGGAAACTGCACAGCCTTCGCCCCCCCCCGGAGTAGCTGATGGGTATCACTGGGGGGGGGGGGGATATCCCCCTCATCTTCAGTCTCTGCCCTCACTGCATGGTGCTCTCTCCTGTGCTGCCAGAGCAGTGTGCTTCTTGTGGCAGTCTGTGTAGTCTGCCCACCCCCCCATCAAACTCGCCCAGAGGACACTACACCCCTGCTTCTGTTAGAGGACCCTGCCCCCCCTCGAGACAGAGTAAGGCAAACTGCCACCATGCAGTGAACTCACCTGGAAACTGAATGAATGAATTATTATTGTTATTATTATTATTGTTGTTGTTGTCGTCTTTTTAAGAAACGACAAAAGGAGTGTCTGGGTGGTTTTGTTCTGCCCAGACCGCAGACTTGCAGAATCATGTCCACAAACAGACCCTGGTGAAGTGGGCTCTGGTGAAGGACTAGCCCTCTCTTAACTGCCTGGACAGAGAGAAATGAGAGACTAAAAAATTGAAAAACAAAAAACTTGTTTTTGCGTAGTGGTCTAGTCCCACCTAAGAAGACCCCACCTAGAAAGGGGCTGGCAGACGATCGACAGCCGCGGGAGGCCAGACGCGTGACAGGGTTGTGTTCTCACTACAGGACTACGCCATCTTCATTTCTTCTTTTACTGTATTTGGATTTCGTTTAGTTTTCCCCCCTCCTTCCACTTAATTAACCAACTGTGCCAGTCTTTGGCTGTGAGAAGATGCGAGACTGGAGGACGTCCCGAGCTGCGAATGAACAAAGAACACGTGTGAACGTTCCCTGGGTTTCGCCATCTGAAAGACGCTACAGAAAACAAGTGATCTCAGATTCATCATAAGCCTTCACGTATTGAAGTTTTCCATTTGTTTTGTTTTAGATGTTCAGTATTTTCAATAAGTTCATGTGGTAAGTAGAGTTTAAAAACAAGAAATAAAAGCCAAAGTATATTAAGAGAACCATTACAATATGTCACATTCACAAAATGTTCTTTTTTTTTTTTTGTATTTACTAAAGTAGTCATTTTAATATTGCACTGTACAATGGAAATGTGTGTAGGATGTTTGGAAATAAGCTGTACTGTTATTCTTGTTTTTGTTGGCTTGGACATGAGATCATGTCCCATGATGCTCCTGTCCTGGTCTTGTAACTCCTCAGAAACGCTGTAAACCACAGGACATCTGGGAAAAGTGTTATGGACTGGAACCTTTTTCCTCCCTCCCGGAAATTTTTGTATGTGGTGTATCCTACTGAAAGACTGCCTTATTTTTTACTATATTTATACATCCCGCTGTGTGAATGCAAAGAGCATATAGAGTTTTTAATAATTTAGGTGAAAGTAATAATCGGACAAATTAAAATATTTTTGTAGACTACATATTTTACACTGGATTGAAAAAATGAAAAGAAATAACCATGTGAATTTCTGTGAGGGTGTTTGTTGACCAGTTAGACAGGGATTTCATTCATTATATATACATAGAAAAAGCTTACGGAGGGGTGTAAAGTTCAGTGTTTTACTTTCCAGTGTCTGTGCTCAGTATATCTGAAAAACATCACGATTTACATGTATTGACTTCTAGCTCAAGAAATCTCTATACATGGCAAACCTATGAATAATGTTTAATCCATGTTGGTTTCCAGGTAAACATTTGTGCATGGATGTTTTTTAAGACATCAGTTTTGGAATTGCAACAATATATAAATTACATGCATAAGCCTATTCAAGTCAACACGACACACTGGGCAAGAGCTTGTGTTCTGTAAACAGAAGCATACACTAAATCAGGGACATCTAATCCTTTTGGTCTGATTCACTTGTACTTCTGGTCTGATGGCACCTCAAAAAAAAATTAAAACAAATGTACAAAGGAAAAATAAAATAATACTAATAAGTTTATTTTTCTTTGCATTTGTGTTTAGAGTGTAGTTTTTACTACATGAATTAAGGGCACGAGGCTTTGGAGAATTTGCTTCTCTGCTTGCACCTGTACTTTTTGAAGGCATCTCAGATTGTTGCTGCACTACGAGCTAACGTGTGACCAGTGGTTGGTTTGAATCTGCTGTTACACACTGCTGTTGAGTAGAGCTCTGCACTGAGGTGTTGGAATGCAGTGAGCTTGCCCTGTGATGGTCTGTGGTGAAGGCTTTAGTCCTCCTGGGCCGTTCTGGGCAGTGTTCGGATGGTACGGGCCATTTGTAAGAACTTAAGGGGTTGTGCCCAATCTGAAAAGAACAGCAAAATAAAGAGATGGCGCCTGGCACGCTTCTCAGCTCAGAGGAGACCAAAACCTCATAAGCGATGATGCAGGTTGTCGCTGTCATGGCTAAATTGCCGTTGTGATGACCTTTGACCCACAATTATATGCAAACCTGCTCAAATTGAAGCAGTACTGAAATATTCCTCCTAAAGGCATGAAATTCCACAGGAGTATGTGTGATGCTTGGAAAAACTGCATTTCGCTTTTTGCTGTGAAGGCAGGCTGGTGCTTCGTGTTTGTGCAGAACAAAATGAAATTTTGGCATCATAGAACGTTTTGTACTGCGAATGGGTCAGGTGGTCATGGTGATTTTTTTTTTTTTTTTTTTTTTTAGATTTTCTTTACAACTGTTTGTCCACATCTGAAGCAGCTGTATAACTTCAGGTTTTACATCTTCTGTGAGTTGTTTTTACTTGTGTACATCACTAAGTTCATGAAAGGTATATGCCGGACTTCAAGACTATCTTTTGAAGGACACCAGTGTGTGATGTGTTTTTGCACTGCAGATAAATATTCATCTTTAAACTAGGTTTGTTAATCATGTTGTGTTTAGAAACTAATTCTGACACAAGATCCCTGTATTGGATTTAAAATAATTTGCTTCAGGCATACAAAATAATGTGGATTTCTACATAGAAACTAATCACTCAAGTTTAAGGACTGAATATAAAAGGAGAAACAATGTTTTTTTTTTTCTGTAATTTTAGCTAAAAAGAATAATTTATTAATCCCACATTAGGGAAATTTTTTCACTGTATTTAACCCATCCCTTGGGTGAGCTAGCACAGAGTATTTTGCTCAGGGAAGAACCTGGTGACTGGGTGGGGATTCAAACCAGGAGACTTCCACATCCCAGCCTGGTGTTCTACCCAATGGGGCACCAGGCCACTATGATGAAGTTGCTTCACAGCAGGTCAGTAGCTAACCAAAAATGTGAACCCTTTCAATCAAAAACACCTGACCATCTGACGCTACATTTATTCAGTTTTACACAGCTGACTGAGTGTAATGACACTAGAAGCCTTTAAAACCTTGTGAACATTGTCAATGCTCCATTGGTATATAAAATTAAAGCCCTACATGTAATTTGTCAAATTTTACATAATGTAACATCTACTGTATACTAAACCTAAGTTTATTCAATGCCACTGGTGTCAAATTCTGACTCTGAGTGTGTAATACCTATTAACTATGTAGGTTATTCCTCATTTCAGACATACAGTGAATGCATCTATAATTTTATATATTGGCCACTAGATGTCACAATTTTGAAATAATTTTTGTATACAGTATCTTAAGTGGATGAGAAATGTATAGTAAGATCAAAAATCAAAAACCTTTATTGCCATGTGCATATGTAGAGACATACATCTGCTATCTCTCCCAGTCCAGAAAACAGTCTCACAATCACACAAATGCAATATAAAAAGCAGCAATAAGTTAAGGTGACCATTCAAATCTGAAACATTACTCCTGAGTATGCACAAGTCTGTGCCCAGTTATGTACAAGTTCTGTACGGGGTTGCTAGTTAAAGACCACCCGTCTTGTTGCCATTGGATAGAAGCTATCATGGAAGCGTTTAATGCAAGTTCTTACGCTCTACGGCCTGCTGTATCTCAGGTTGTAGTTGGATCTCCTCCAACACAACAGCGAATAGCTGGGGTGGTGAATGCCCTTGAGGATGGAGTGTGCCTTACTCCTGCAGCGCTGACTGAACATGGTGTCTATGGAGGGGAACTGAGTGCCTATTATCCTCTAAACCAGGGTTTGGTAACCCGCGGCTCTTCCACCCCTCTGCAGCAGCATACCCTGTAATGGGAGAGGGACCAGTAATGGCTCTTTTGATCATGAAGGTTGCAGAGCCCTGCTCTAAGCGGTCTTTATGATCCATTGGAGGCTCTTTCTCTCTCAGTGCGATCTTCCCATACCACATTGTGATGGTGTTCTGCTCAATTCCTCCATAAGCTTGAGTGATGGGCCTCAGGCCAGCTTTCCTCAGTGACCTCATAAAAATTTTGCTGCCTCTGTGCTTTCTTAACAGAAGCATTAAACAATCAACTAGTAGACTTTGTTCATAAGGAATTTACATATGTGCTATGTCACACACAGTGATTTTTATTTGTATATTCTTGTTTATTATCTTGCACTTTAGGGTTCTCCCCCCACGGAAGATCACACTGCCGCTGACACACACCCATAATTTCACATGCTGTATGTTGTGTTATTTAAGTTTTCGCATGTCTATTTTCAATTCCCTCCCCCCACTGAGTTTCGAACCAGAATTAACGCTGCCCGAGCGGCGTACCAGGCGCAACGTTTAGCTCGCTGAGCCAAAGCACAATTTCGTCAGTTTATTTAATTTATTTTTTATTAAAAACAGTTCCACCTTTAATTATTTGTTTGCTTACGGCACGGACAGTCGTGTAAGCATTTCACTACATGTCACACTACGTATGGTTACCAGTGTTACAAATTAAAAAATTTGAATTTTAAATTTGTCATCACCTGTCCCAGTAGGACACACATATTAGGGTTACTGTCTACATTTAACTTATTCCCTCACAACATTAAAACTTAAAGTTGTGGAGTTAACAAGGAAAACACTATTTTTGTAAGTTATCAGAACGTACAGGTAACGCGGCTCGGACGCTCGCGCCTGTGGCATTAGCGCGTTGTCGCGCGCGGACAGTTTATGTAACGTCATGACGTATTTCCGGTCTTTGTATGCGCTACAGAACGACGACGGAGGAACGCAGCTAGGAGCTCGCCTGTAGGGGAATTGGTAGTTTTTAACGGAGTGAAATTCAGTTAGCTGCTGAAAAACAAGGTCGTGTGAATGTTTCGGTGTTTTTGTGGCGCGAGTCCGAAAAGTAAATAATTATAAATAATAATACCACAACATGACATCTGGGATGGCAGGACAAACATCGTAAGTGTTTGTGGGCGTTAGCGTATGTTGTTTTGCAGATAACATCTGATCTTGTCGTATAATTAGCAGATATGTAATGTACGATAATTATTGCCATTTTTGTATTGTATTAAGAATTATATGACATGTTTAATAGATAGTTGCTTCCTAACCTCTTAAGTTGTTGTAAGTTTTTGTTCTCGCGTTTTTTTCTCCTGATTGCTAATGCTAGCTAGTTCGAAGTGGTCAATCCACTGTTTGCTTAGTAAGCATCTTATGTGATATTACCCGAATGTGTTTGGTAGTATTATATTTTTGTTATTTAGTTGTTTTTGTCGTACGGAAATAATTTAATTCGCTGCAATTGCCCACTTCCGTGTTACGCGAGGAGTGAGGGTTCGCTTACACGGGCCTTTACAGCCCGCATTTTAAAACGAGTACGTTCATATTCGTGCTTGGAGGGGAGAGAAAGCGGGCCGCTATGAGACCGTAGTGCTGTGCTGATACTGCCCTCCTATATCAACCGTGCAGCTGAGAACAGGCCGCGGTGCTTAAAGGCCGTGCCGAGGCCTGCTTGCTCCACGGACAGTTTCTGTTCGTCTGCACGACGTGTGGTGTATACTGTAAATCTTTTCAGTCGCATTCACTCTGTTTTGCTTTGCAGGTGCCTTAATAGTCGATGGGACCAGCCAGGGCCCACGGCCGATGTGCTGAAAGGTCTTTTGGGAAACATGAACAGTTCCCTCCCAAAGCAAGTGTCGCATGTGCCCTCTGCAGCCAGCGGCTTGTCAGGCGCCAGCGCGGCGAACGGCTCCGCTCTCGGTTTAGCGCTCAGTGGCGGTGGAAGCCCCGTGGTTTCATCGGCTCAGCCGCCCCCAGACGACGACAAACAGCCCGTGGGGGGAGTGGAGATGGCTGCGGCTATGGCTGCCAAAATTAACGCTATGCTGATGGCCAAAGGGAAGCTTAAAACCCCCGAACCACTGCACAGCAAGGTACTGCATGGTTTTTAAATTTCCCCCCTAGAAACAACTTCTGTATCTTTGACTTAAAAATGTTTTTTTTTTTCTTTCCATGCAAGGTTACACCCCGTGTGACCGTTTCCAATACGTCTAATGAATTGGTTGTCACCGAAGTGGACATAAATGACGTTCCTATAAATTGTCGGAACTTGCTAACTAAAGGAAAAACTCAGGAAGAGGTAATGACTTGGATTTTGTAGTTGTTCTTTATGTAATTTGGTTATAGATGTAATGTACTGACTTGGTTTATAAACGTTTTGTTTCAGATTAGACAGTATAGTGGCGCAGTGGTGTCAACAAAAGGCTACTACATGACTAACTTTGAGAAGGCCCAGGCTAAGGGGGTGTACGTATTGTTCTGCATTTCTGTAATGCTGTAATATTCTCAGACGTTGGATTGGTGTTAATGACACCCTCTTTGTTTAGGGATCGTCCACTATATCTGCACGTTCAGGGAAAAACACAAGAGGAAGTTAACAGTAAGTTGTTGTTTTTTACTGAAGGTAAACGGTCATCAGAGCTTTGAGTTGCAAAAGCAGGGGTTTCATTGTTTTTGTACTTTGCAGAGGCAGTGAAGCGTATAAAAGAGATAATCTCAGAAGACATCATGAGGTCATCGGCAGGACAGTCTCGACCTGTCGTCCCCCCACTTCCTGTTTACACACAGCCGGCCAAACCTGTACCCCCAGCACAGGTGCCCCAGCCTGTGGCCCTGTCCCCGGCTCAACCGCACTTGCCCCTTGCTCCTTCCCAGAATCAGAAACCTGCTGCCCCCTACAGTTGTCACTCTGGGGTAGGTGTGCATCTCTGCTGACGTAAGTGAGGATTGGTGTAACTAAGATGTGCAAAGCTTGTGTGATGTCTGTAAGAGTCGTGTTGGAGTTTGTGTCGGGGTGACACAAGCAGCATGCTGAAACAGTGGAGGTTTAAGAAGGTGGGAGCAATAAAGTCCAGGTGCTTCTCGCTGATACACACCTCCTACAGTGATGGCAGGGAGAACATCCTCGGCCCCCCAGGCATCGGCTAGGGTGTACTGCTCCTGCCGACAGAATTTGTTGCCTGTTATCCCAGTAAAATTTTTATGCGTTATTTGCTATACCTCACTGTATGGCGTCTCCTTGCAGAATTTTGTGCACACAAAGGTGTTTGTCGGCCTGGATCAAGCACCACCATCTTTCAACGTGAAGGAGAAGGTGGAAGGTCCTGGGGGCTCGTACCTGCAGCACATCCAGACTGAGACGGGGGCCCGTGTTTTCCTGCGAGGAAAGGGCTCTGGCTACATAGAGCAGGCGTCTCGACGGGAATCGTTTGAGCCGCTCTACGTTTACATCAGGTACGAGCATGGTTATACCATCTGGCTTGCAGGCACATCTGAATCCTGTGGCTATGGTGCCTGCCATGCATGATTTCTTTTTAGAAAATTTGTTCAGATCTTTTTTTTTTTTTTTTTTTGAATGATCATAAATATAGATAAATCAGTCCTGACTTTCTTTCTACTCTGTGTGTTCAATACAATGTAGCCACCCAAATTCAGCAGGACTGGAAGCAGCAAAGAAACTCTGCGAGAGCCTGTTGGAGACTGTAAGTGTGTGGTTGTGAGAGAGACATGTGGCTTTGGAACTATATTTAGCTTTTTGCTGTGTGAGGTGCTGTGCAACGTGCAGTAGGTGTGTTAGAAGGTGGAGTTCTTGAAAAATGGCCTTTGTTTACCGTGCTACGGTAGGGAATAACGTGAACGGGCTGACCCTGAGCTTTGGGTCGGACGTCACTGCACGTGTTCAGAGTGATGCCTCTGCACCCCAGATGCTGCATTGATCCTGCCTTTCACCTACTGCTGTCTCACACGCAGCGTTGTATCTGGTTTTTTCTCTCTCAGGTGCGTACTGAACACTCGCGTTTGATGTCCATGTACACAGCTACTGGGCCCTCCCCAGGTGAGTTCCTCTTATGTGTTGTTTTCTAAGTATTCAGGTGCTCTGTGGTATGTAATCACAGGTAATAGCCAGTTCTCATATTGTGCTTTTCCATTTTATTGACCCGGAAAGTCTTGAATAGTCAGGGGTCAGAGGCATGTGACTGTGGAAATGTGCCATTAACTACTTTTCTATACTTTTATTTCAGCATACTCATCTCATGGATACCCTGCTAATAGCAATTACAGTAGCCAGGTGTCCTGGTATAACTACCCAGCCAATGGTTACACTGGCGGCTATTCTGCGTATCCAGGATCCTGTGGTTACTGGAGTAGTTCAAATGGTCCTGCCAGTCATTCTAACATTTCGACAACCCCTCAATCTTCTCAGGCTATGGTTCAGTATCCAGTGTGTCCTAGGAAACCACCACCTTACCTAGCACCGGTAAGAGTTCTGCTTGTAGCCAAGAGCAGCTCTGTGCTGTTTACCAGCATCAGAATGTGTACTGTTGCAATTATCCTTGTAAGTCGCTTTGGGTAAAGGCGTCTGTTAAATGAATAAAATGTTAATGTAGAAGTTTTTTGTTTCCCCCTCTCTTTCTGAGCATTGTGCCAGTGTGTCTTGTGTCCATGTGAGTCACACTGTGTTCTGTTGAAGGACACTGGGACAAGCTACGCCACGCCTTCCGAAAGTTCATCATCCAGCCCCCCCCAGTCTACTAGCCCAAAGCGACGCTTCTTGGAAAGCTCTGAAGACATTTCTGAATATGAGGTGTGGGTTGTTGCCACGTTTGTGTGTGTTGTCCTGCACTGAGGGTCCTGGTGGCTCAGTGTGTAAAACATCAGGTTGGGATGCAGAAGCCTCCTGCTTTGTAATAAAAGTGTTTGCTAAATGAATAAATGTAAATGCGTACATATCTCCCCTCTAGGGAGACGCACCAGTGGTCGTGGATCCAAAGAAGCAACCGCTCATCTCTCCAGCAGCAAGCCACAAAGATCACAAAACCTCTGAAAGGTTTAAACATGTTTCCTGCAGCTCTGTCCCCCATTGCCCTTGTACTGTAACACTCAACGTGTGTGTGCTTCTGCAGGGTACTGATGCCTCCACCCCCTGCCCCCATTAGTGCAACCCCACGCAAGAGGCCACGTGAGGTAGACAGTGAGCCAGCTGGCCCTGACCCCCTGGGTATGCGCCACTCACTTTGGTTGTTTCTTTTACTGCCGATTGTTCTTGTAATGTGTTGACTGTTTTTGGAGCGTTAAATTGAAGTGGTTTCCCCCTCTCAAGTCTAGATTAATGGAGACCTCTTGAAAACAGCCCTGGCTGGCTCGACGGTGGACACTAACTTACTTTTCTCTTTTACGTGTTTTTTTTTTTTTTTTTTTGTCTTCCCCCTTGTCTTCTCTCCACATGTTCCCTGGACCTGGATGTGTGGTGCCATTTCATTTCCTATGAATGACCCCACCCCCACCCTGGCTGCGGATAACATGGGCTTCACAATGGCCGCCTTTTTCTTCTCCTACCTTTTTTCCACCTCTTTCTCCTTCACTCATTCTTTGCTCACTCTCTTCTTGCTGTGCTCCATCAATTTTTCTTTTTTCTCTCATTTGCTTCCTCTTTCTCTCTCTTTCTCTTTTTCTTTCTCTCTCTCTCTCTCTCTCTCTCTCTCTCTCTCTCTCTCTCTTTGTGCCCACACAGGCATTGTGGAACCTGAATCTGTGAAGAAGGTGAGGCCAGTAGAGACTCTGTCAGGGCTGGTCCCATATGGTGGGGACTCATCTGATGAGGAGGAAGAGCGGACACGGAGCAGTAAGAAGTTGTAACCTTATTCCAGACGGCAGCCATACCATGAACATCAGGAGAGCACAGAAGTGCTTGGCTGATGTGGCCTTTTTTTTTTTTTTTTTATAGTTTTAGCACATCCACCTTTGCCACTAAAGGATGTGCTTGTGTAATCAAGTATAATGTGTGTGTATATAACATACATAGTCCTTCAAATAAATTTTATTTGCATCAGTGATACACAATTGTAACTTCGTAAAATTTTCTTACATTTGAAAATGATGTACACCTGTTCCCATGGAATAATAAAACATTTGGCTCTTCTTCACTGTCCCTTTGCTTCTGTGCTCTGATTGAAGACTTCTTGTCCAGGATTACATTTGAAGTCAGACCAGAAGTGGCCCTGAACTAATATGTAGATGCCTGTAATATTCCTGTATTAGGAAAAAATGTAAACTTGTGCTTTTAACTATATATATTTTCTGTGTATTTGCGTGTGAACGACAGGAGATTTGAAGATTTAAAGCACCAGGATGTCTGGCATATGTGAAAATGTTACATTCGTAAACATGTAGAAGTACTGATGATAGCCACATACTGTATAATTGGCCAAACGAATTAGCTACGCCATCCTGTTTCAGTCACACTTTCAATACAACAAAGATCATTAAGGGCAAGATGCCCTTGATTCTCATGGCATAGAGCCAGTGAACCAGGGTCTCTTATGCTGCTGTAAATGGTGGATGAAGGTGAGGCAGAGGAACAGACTTCGTTGTGATTCTCTAACCATGCTTGGAAACGTGTATAGTTTTGACACACCAGCATGTCATCTGTGCTTCCTTCGCCATCTGTGAGGAGGGAATAAGGCTGTGTGTTACCATGACAGCTCACAAAGCTGCACTGTATATTTTGTCCGGTTTGTAGTGACTTTTGGTTTTACAAAGCTGCACAAACAATGGATGCATTGAATGAGTATTAAAATGTGGCAAATGGCCTGTTTTGTACCTTTCAGCATTTTTGTGAATTGCAGCATTGGCAGGAAACAAGCCTTTCCATGTGTATCATGAAAAAAACTAGGAATTAGATATTGAAAACCTAAAGTACACTGACAACTGTTCAGGGAACTGATACAAAATTGTACAAAAATGAGTACAATAAACTATGGAAGTAAAACTGACCTTGTGAAGACGCAAGACATCCAAAGTTCAAACAGATGCTCACTGGAGGATGTGGTGCTTGACACGGTGTGGACTGCAGGGATAAAGACCGAGGCTGAAAAACAATATATTAATAAAAATGCCCGGATCGCAACACTTTGACAATGACAAACTAATGTCAATATTGTGTAACATAAATAGATATTAGTTAATTATTTAAAGTGATGTCATAAATAATACAGTTCTGCTCTTTGTTCAAACAGACTGCATCATTTATAAAGTGGGATTGTGGTCTGGAAATGCCGTGCCCCTGCGGAGTGACATTTAAGTCTTTCAGAGAGAACCCATTAATCCCCCCCTCTAAAAAATGTTCCTTTGTTTGGACGTCTCAGTCTGCCAGATATTTAACTTGTAGTGAACCTTAATAGTGGGTGGCAAAAAAACAAGTATGAATCACTTAAAATCCCAAAATACAATTTAAATCTCAGCTTCAAAAAATCATTGTACCACTAACCGGATATAGTTACTTCAGAATTAACTGATACAGATGCTCAGTATTTAAGGGAATAAATTGTTTAGAGCTATCACTGATAATTTGCTTTTTAATATAAGTAGTAAAACTGCTGATAAATGTAACTGAAGACTTTGACATCGAGTTATTTTATGAATATTTAACCACCACCTACAGATGGTTTCGGTTTCTTAGTGAAAGTGTCCATATCATTATTTCCCCTCGGCAATCACGTGGGGGTCAAAGTTGAACTCAAGGGGGGGTATGACGTCACACAAATACAAATGGCGGACACTGTAAACACTGCGGCGATGTCAACAGCGCACATATTTCTCAGAAAATGACGTCTATTGAATGCGAACGTTTGGACAGCTTGGAGGGCTGGGTAGCGATAAAAAGCAACATTTTCGAGGAAACCGAAACGTTTAAGCTGAGGTTTATCGTGCAGTGGAACGCGATCGAGTGCAAGTTCGCGGTGACATGTCACAACCGTACGCTTCAGAGAGAAAGGCGGAAAGAGGAGCAGAGCTGCGCCGACACTCAGAGCAGCTGGGCCGGACTTTTCTCGGTTAACGACCTTAGAAATGTTCATCGGCATTTCACCGGCGTCAGCGAAGTTTTGGAGCCGTATTTCCCCGACCTGTCCGCCTTCGAAGGGGGAAACATCTGGGACTTCATATTTCTGAGTCGCACAACCAGCAAGGATGAGCCCGAGAAGGACCTTGACACGCCATGCCGACAGCTGGAGGGATACTTCAGTACCGCTGTCGACGTGTGCGGTCGAAAGATCGTGCTCGATTCGTTATTCATGGAGGACGAGCGAGATGTCGAGGAGTACTTTGAGAACCTCCAGGAGTTTAAAAGAAAAACAATGCAAGATCAGGTTGACAGAGCAAAGGATAATCTGCGACAGGTGAGCTTTCTTTCCTGGCAAATGGTTAGGCGACTTTACATGTTATCGTGGTCACAGAAATTGTTTCTAATGTACAGTGCAGGATGTTAGCTCGGAATATAGGAATATACAATCCTTTGACGACAGGCGTAGAGCGCCTGTAACTTTCATTACCCACAATCCTTTGACGACAGGCATAGAGCGCC
>JABJVR010000007.1:2022017-2053127 GCA_025773905.1 Chitala chitala | reverse complement strand
CATAAAGACACACAGGTAGCCTCTCTGTGTTCATAAAGACACACAGGTAGCCTCTCTGTGTTCATAAAGACACACAGGTAGCCTCTCAGTGTTCATAAAGACACACAGGTAGCCTCTCTGTGTTCATAAAGACACACAGGTAGCCTCTCTGTGTTCATAAAGACACACAGTTAGCCTCTCAGTGTTCATGATAATAATTTTATATCAGTGATTGGAAATAATTACCAATGAATGTCTGTTTTTTTGCCAGGGCTGCTGATGTACTCTTTGAAAGCTTTGCCTCCAATGGAAGGATCAATACAAATCAGTTTTTTGAGGTTCTCTTCAAACTAGTTGTTTTTATGTGAGAGTGGATGTGCTCCATGGTCCCTGACCATCACAGATGACATTGTGATCTGTAGTGAGAGCGGGGAGCAGTGTGAACTGGAGAGAAGGGGAATGAAAGACTAGATGTACATACAGTATGTAATGGGGCCGACCCAGGCCTCGACCCACGACCTCACAGCCTGCACACAGTTACCAGATTAGTCCAAGTCTTACGGCCCTTGCTTGGGGGTAGTAATCGTACTGACCACTGGGGGATTTTCACCACAACACTCATTGCTACACGTACTCCATCTTGCTCCTACCGGGCAGTGGAAAGGTGTGGTTGCAAGGAGTAGGGGTGGTGAAGGTGGATGAGTTTAAATACTTGGGGTGAACTGTCCAGAGTAATGGGAGTGGGGTAGAGCTTCTCACTGGGAGTGACGAGGATGGACAGGATTCGAAATGAGTATATCAGAGGGACAGGTTTGGAGACACAGAGAAGCAGCTGTTGACATAATAATTATCTTCTCTGGTTTTGTATAGGCTCACACCTCCTTAGAAACGGGTTGTTCAGTTTCCCTCTGGACTACCAAGTAAAATCTAAGTAAATGCACTGTTATTTACTTTGAAAGAAGAGTTCTAGAAAGTTTCATCATATAGACACACACTGAATGTGCCACGTTGGTGGCAATGTGGTTTTTGACCGTGTGGATATGTGTTAACACACATTGGCAGGCTGGGACTGATCACAAGTGTGTGTTCTACAGAGTGTCTGCAGCTCAGGCATTCAGAAGACAGACCCCAGGATTAAGGACTGCTACTCACAGATGAAGAGGCTCCAGGAAGCAGATGGAATGGTTGGAAGAGACACTTTTAACAGGTCAGGAAGTCTGAGGGTTTAGTCCCATTATAGACATGTAGCACAGGAGGTCTGCTGGCCAAAGTGGTGCTCCCCTGCAGCACATCACAGACAGCTGAAATGTGTCGGTTCTGACATTGGTGTAGACAGCAAGCTCCTCACTGACGGTCTGTTATTCCGATCTGTCTGCAGGTGTGTCGCTGGCATCGTGTCTTTTATCCTGAAAGCACTCCAAGGAAGGTTTGTCATTCCGGATTTTTCCACATTCGCTGAAGAAGTGCAAAAACTCTTCTTGAAGAGCAAACAGCTTGCGTCTGTGAAGGTGTGCTGATTTGCCAGCGTGTGATGCAAAAAATCCATGCATACATCCTTATGTGAGCATGTGCTGCTAAAAAACTGAATTTAAAATGAAATTTTAAAACCTGTAAAGGAGTCCAAAAAGAGTGAGGAGGTGTGACTGAAGTTGACATGCCATATAGTGAGCATTAAGGTGTTTAATAGCATGGAGTTATTATACCAGCATGTTTATTTTCAGCGAGAACGTGGAAGTGAGGATAGCGGGAAGTGGGCAGTCTCTGTGTGCACCATCGATGGCCAAAGGTACCAGCATCAGACAAAACTCCTGTGCTCTGTATATCACTCTGGTTACCCAAAGAAAGAAAACAGAACAACACAAACATTACAACATAACCAAGGCTACAACCATCTCAGTATCCTGGTCCTTTGGTCCAAGTCTCACGTAAGGGTTGCCTAGCAACAGGCAGTCAGAGTTCCCCTTGGTTTTAGCTTAGTGTCTACTTTCATGTTAAGATGTGGAGTACAGTATGGTTTCATGGGGATGGTGCCCACTGGCCTGGCAGGCTTGCTAGAAGCTGAGGTCTTGCACATCACATATAGCGTCATAACCCAGTTGTAAAAACTGTACAAGACACTGAAAGAAGAAGCATAAAAAGCACCTCCCAGGGTGAGGCTCAGCCTAAATTATGTAGAAACAGACTGTTAGGGACTTCACAAAGGCGCTGACCAATAAAGGCCTGGCATAATGCTGTCTGCTACATACTCCAGGACTTACGCTGTGTAGCCAGAAAAAAAAAACTGATTTAGAGAAAGATCAACAAAGCACCAAGAATGAACAGGACCATGTTGAAGGAGACAGTAAAATCACATCACTGAACAAAATCTGTTTTTAGTAAACCAGGCACTTAGAGAAGCCACACGTTTGTGTCTCAGAATGATGGTCCTTTTGTGAGCTTCAGGTGCAGCAGGTAAACCCAGAGTCGTTGACACCTGCCCACTTTGATGAGTAACAGCCACACTGGACTTAGCTGATGTCATCAGTGTGAAGCCTCTGTGTGCCCTGCCCGTGTGCCTCCAGGGTATCGCTTGGAGACCACACGGAGCCCTGCGTCCTGGGGGAGCTCTCCTGGCCTTTCATATACGGCATGGCGGTAGACCAGCTCGGTGCACGCTACGTGCACAGATACGTCGGCATGGAGGAGTTCTCAAAATACGACTCTCCCTTTGTCCTAACCCAACACGGTACGCCTGCTTAAGATGAAGGCGACCTTAACCTGAACATTTGAAAAGGTTTGTGCCGTTTTAAACTGTTAACTCTGTTATTTCCTTTTTGCTGTTACGTCAGGAACCCCTCACAGTCCACTCGTCACCACTGGAGCCATTGTCACAGCTTCCTTGTTACAGGTGTGTATGGTGTCACCTGGGTACTTTTCTGTTTTGGTACCTATTGAAGACAGGTGACATAAATTCCATAGGATTCAGTTTTTTATGCTGTTATTTGTAGCTAGCAGCAAGGTCTGGGGCAGACGAGGAAGAAAAGTACGAGTCGGTAAGTTACCTTAAAAACTACTTTGGTACATCAAAAATATGCGTATCAAAAAGTCATGCGAAACGTGATTTATGTACAATTTCAGGTCCTGAGTTTATTCAGACGGATGAGTAATAAGGAACATGTGACCTTCAACTGCTCAAGGTACATTTTGTCATTTAGTTTTTTAGTAAGTTCCAAATTAACATTTTTTTAAAATGACGTAAATACATTTATCAATTTTTAGCTATGAAAGTTTGAAAAAGGACAGCATTGGACTTCATGCCCTTTCCTTCTACCTTCAAGAGAAAAAAGTACGTTGGATTTTAAATCTGATTATGAACTAAATATGTATTACTGTCAGGTCTGATCTTAACATTGCACTTTTAGCATATTGTTTCACGGGTCATGCATGCAGTAACGTGAGTTGTAATTTGTCACAGTGTTTTCCGGAGTCTGTAGACATAAACACAGCAGTGGATTTAATTCAGCAGGTAAAAATGCGATCACTTGTGCATGTCTAGAGCTTTTTTTGGTGACACATCAGCTTAGAGTGAGTGCACTGTTCTGTATCAGTGTTCATCAACAGAGGTCACATGTGAGTCTGGTGCTGCCATGGCTGCGACTCTAGCCAATGGGGGGCTCTGCCCGCTGTCAGGTGACCAGGTTGTGTGTCCTACATCGACCCGTGCTATGCTGTCCGTGATGCAAGTGGCTGGAATGAACGACTACTCCAGGCAGTTCCATTTCAAGGTGCAGTTTTTGTCAAAAATAAAGCTAAGAAAAGTATTTAAATTGTACCACCAACAGTTACATTAAAGAGATGAACATCCATTTGCACTGTATCTTATGAAAGATCCCGTTGCTTTGGTTAAACAAACTTTTTTATAGACTTCGAGATCTTCACAGGCTGAAGTATATAATTTAATTCAATTGTATGTATTTTTGTATAGCGCTTCTCGACAGAGTTGTCTGAAGGCACTTTAGAGTTATTGGAAATGAATTACAGCACAAATGCTTCGTCCCATTCGTCCCATTCATCTCAAAGACTCAACAAAAAATGCACAGAATGTGACACCCCTGCCTTTTGACTCCTACGGGTTCAGCCTGCCTCAGTATTGGAGTACTACCCCACCAGGGTGTTTCAGAGCCAAGCACAGAGAGCCCCCACATTACCACTCAGTGCCCCATCTCAAAACATCTCCATTGCAAGATGTTGAGTTGTTTGTAACTCATGCTGTTCACTGCAGACATCTGTGCCAGCCAAATCAAGCAGGTCGGGAGCCCTGTTGGCAGTGGTGCCCGGTGTTCTTGGCATCATGTGCCAGTCGCCTGAGCTGGATGCCTTTGGAAACTCCTGGAAGTCGGTGCATTTCTGTGAGGTAGCGACGCATCCGGCTCAACAGCGTAGCTGTGTTTCCCTGCCCCTAGTCCTGCACATTACTGACTGTCCCACGTCTGCTCCGGCAGGAGTTGGTCTCCAGCTTCCAGCTCCACAGCTTTGACATCAGGACCCCGTTTCGGCAGGTGGTCGTGTACAGACAGTGGAAGGCGGAGTCTGAGGTGTGTGTCACAGTGACGGACAGCACACGAACACAAACCCCTTCTGTCCCCATGGAGACACAACATAAGCCCTGAGCTTTTTCATGCTTAGATATAAGGGTTCAGTTGGAATGAAGGCTGTGTGCAGTTTTGTGAAGTCTCGCTGACCTCACAGGGCTACCAGATAATGAACATCCTGCTGGCTGCGTACAGGGGAGATGTGCACACCTTACGAAGGTAAGACATGCCACAGAGAAATGCCCATCACTGCATGGCACCATGTTGGCCCCCCCGCTCACCTGCCAGGCCACGCCCCTCCCACAGGTATTTCCTCTCGGGAGCCGACGTGAATACCGTGGATTATGATGGAAGGTCCGCGCTCCACGTCGCTGCGTCAGAGGGTCACCTTCAAGTCATCAAGTTTCTGGTGGAAAATGCTGGAGCGACCATCACAGTGAGAGACAGGTACAACACGCTGAACAAGTGTGTTCATCAGTGTGAGATTTCCTGCTTAGTAAATGATGTTGTATTAACATGTAAAAACACAAACACACTGAAGCACATTAACCTGTCATTAACAGACCTTACACAATCTCTGCTTTTCTTTGTCATTCAATATACATGATACACAGTATATGATAATGTAATGCATTTGTGGTGTTTATAGCTGATAAAATGTTACCATTTGTGTTGGCAGGTGGGGCAACACACCCCTGCAGGAAGCCGTACGGTGTAACCACGGTTACGTGGTACAGCTGCTTCAGAAGTATTCAGAACAAAATGAAGCAAAGCAGCATAACAGACACACCAAAGCACCTGTAAATGTGTAGGTGAGTGTTTCAGAGTGACCGTGAGCACAGACTGTTATCATCACCAAACTTACCATACTCCCATAAGCGTGCTCAGCGCCTCGCCGTACTCCCGTGAGCGTGCTCAGCGCCTCGCCGTACTCCCGTAAGCGTGCTCAGCGCTGAACTGTACGTAGACATCTAAACAGGCTATAACCAGGGCTTGGATAAAAATAGCAATTATGTTAGATACAGGTTTATGTTTTCCATCCACTCACATAACTGACATCTGTTGTTCCTGGAAATTATTCAGTGCTTGAAGAGTAGTAGCAGTAATTTTAAGTAACAGTTAGCATTGGGGTAATGCTAGCACCTGACCAATATAGTAGAAATATTTCAGATGTGTGTCAATCCTGTCACACCTTTGATGGTCCTGAACAGCTCGCCCGTGACCCGGTCAGTCCCCGCTGGACGCAGGCTGTCCTGGTTCACCTACTGCTGGCCCTGCCACATTGCTGTGCTGTCTGTGTCACAATGCTGATGGTCCTCCCAAGGTCGTGTCCCTGGTTTGGACGCATGCTACCATCTCTGGCATGTGTCCACATTCTACTGGAGTGGCACTGCTGTCAGGTGAAGTCAGGAAGGTCCTCCGCGTACATTAGTCACACCCTTCAGTCCTTTAGAGCCTGAATGAAAAACTGTCTCATGTGAAACCAGTCTTCACATTTAGCCATGAAATACATTAAGTAAATATATTCTATATATTTCCTCAAAACAGTGCAAACACTGCAGTCATTATTATTATTATTATTATTATTATTATTATTACACACACACACACACACACACACAAGGTATTTATTTGCACATAAAAATTATGCTTCAATCAGCTGCATAGCCAATATAACTTAGTTTTAAAGTGTTTCATTCAACATACATTTTAGAAGCTTTAAAATGCAGCTTGCCTCTCAACTAATTGTATATTTTATGTTATTTCTTTATATACTGGGTGGATGACATGATTACCTACATGGCTTGCATGATGAGAGGCTGACACAGAAAATGTCCGTATTGATGTTAACAACAGTGATATAAAAACTACTGGTTGAAATGGACGCTTAATTATTTCAGACTTTCAGTGTATAAAATATTTGTAAATTACACATTTAATGCAAACATGGACACCTTTAGTAAATGTCATCTTCTCCCACATGTGTCAGTTATTTTAAGTTGTGAAGGATGTTACAGAGTGTCAGGCTTTGTGTTTAGGGTGACGTGTGAAGAGCCGTCTTTGTCTTCTAGTCAGAAGCTGTTCTGTTCAGACAGACAACATCCTTTTGCATTAACTAACAAGGCATAGTTTTAAAAGTCTTCAAACAACCGTTGTTGTCAGCTTGCTCTAAACACGTCACTGCCTGAAAAGAGAGCGTTTCCCTGTGTTTGCCTGCTGCATCCACTCCTACACGTGCGGGTGTGAAGCAGTGCTAAACACCAGAGTCTTTCCCAAAAACGCAGTTTTATTTTCTGAGGTGGTGGGAAGCACCCTCTCAAACCTCAGTCTTGGCCCAGCACGGGGGCTGTGAACAGTGCAGGGGGCTATGAATGACACACAGGGCTATGAACAGCCAGCTCTCACTCCCAAATCTGCCCACAACACAAAGCACCTGCAGGTCAAAGGTGAAAGGTGACAGGTGTGCAGCCGACACCGTTAAATGTACACAGTGCTTATTTACACATTATAAAGCACTATGGAAAATGAGCTCACTCATTCCATTGCGGTAAACGGACATGCGGGAACAACTGTAATGGCATCTTACCAGAAGTGATACCCATAAATCTCTCTGCATTTACTGCATCTGTGCTGTTTTTGTCTGTGCTGTCAAAACACACACTGACAGGGTAAAGCACAGCAGACTAACGTTAGAAACAGAAAACCCACGGTATTTCCTTTATTTACACATTTAATGTACTGAGCGTTATTTAAATAGCTCACCACTCGTTTGTACTAAAAAAACACCGTGGCCCCTTCAGATCAAATGTTTTTGCATTTAAATGACCGTTCCTTGTGTTTCAATTTGTCAGACTAGTTATGAGACACATAGATTAAGCCCTTCGACTGATAATTACATCATGGTAAAAGTATTACTTGTGTAAATAAACAGAAATATACTGTCAGTTTCTTCGTTTTTACTTTATGCAGCAGACTTTTACCCATACAGATTTTAACAGAGGTGTACAGGTGTAACAGAGGTGTACAGGTGTAACAGAGGTGTACAGGTGGGTATATGCAAGTATGCAGTAAATACCATCTCTAAAAATGGATTTACTCACCTAAAGACTTAGAAGTGTGTTTAGAATGTTTTGTGAGGAGTTGTAGATTTGCAAAAGTGTTAAGTGAATATAATTATTTTGAAATAATTTAATAATTGAAATTTCATCTTATCAGTATTGTATTGGCTACATTTTGATCACTTATGTATAAAGTAACAGTGCACAGGTAAAAGCATAAATACTTGTTCACTAAGGGATAGATGGAACTGTGTTCCTACCTACCAAGACACCAGCACTGGATTTTAAACGCCATCAGTTCGTTTTCTCGTCTCTTCATGAAGTGCAACATTCACGTTATTACCGAATTATGAAACGAATGAAATTGCTCCCCCTATAGACCTGGGCGTGATATAACACCTATAATTGCTTTGAAATCTTTCACAATTGGCCTTGTATTGAAGGGGTGCTGTGGGTGTACACAATACAGCGGACAGTTGTTTCAGTTCGTTGTTTATTTGTACAAAATCTGGGAACATTAACAAAGATATTCTCTGAAAATGTGAAAGTACTCAAAAAATTTGAATACTGGAAGAGATATTTGTTACTTTTTCTGAGTAATTTTTATGGTTTTAGTATGAGCTGCAGCCAGGCAGTTGTACACCACTTCTTCAGTCTGCTTTGACAAACTAGGTTTATGTTAAGAAAAAAAAGAAAAAAAAAGTGTAAAACATTTTTGGGGTCATACATTTTGGGTAAATGCCAACTGCTCATCCCACAACATAATTCTATAACCTTGGATTTCTTTATTCCACTTATTGGTGGGGGTTGAAATATAGGATTCTATTAAGTACTTGTAGTAAACTCTAAATTACGGTCGGACATTGATGGTTATTGTAGGCCTATCTAACAAGAAGACACCTTCAGATTTACCTGAAGACAGGAACACAGGTCCACAGTTTGAGAGCTGTATCTCATTTGCCAAACATGGCATTAGATATCTCACAACCAGCCACTAAGGTGCATTTTGCATCAGAATTCACAGAGTCTGTCTTTTCTTGGCCACTACAAACCTCATGTCCTAAAAGAGATAAACACATTCATGGAGCCCTTCGTGGCTTGCCAGAGCGGTCCGGCTCCTGGTTCCGCAGACACGACCTCTGCACATCTCCCAGTCTTCGAGTGTGCTGGGTGGAGGTTCTCCTTTCTGAATCTGACACCACTTCACCCCACATGTTCTGATATCCCTGTATTATACGTCTGCTCTGTTATATGTAGTGATTAGACATGTAAAGAGGAAGCAGGCTGTACCAGAATAGCGGACCTGTCTGCCATTCTGGCCCTTTTAATTATTTTGTCATTTAATTCACCTTTTCTCTGCTTCTACTTTTTCAGCTCTTTTGACACTATGATTTACTTTTTAGGTATAAATGTTTACCATAACTTCCACTGAATGGAAATTATTCATCTTAAACGTTGTTAGGCACAGCCCACGACCTGTATATATTGTCCTAAATAAAGTATGAAACGTTGTGCTGTATTTGCATTCGCCTAATGTCGCTTATTTTGTCCTGGTTTCTCCCTGTGCCAGATATACGTTATGTGAAATACTCCAGAAAACATTTTATTTATACTGCTCATTACCTGTAAAGTAAGCAAACACCGTTTAATATTGGTCACAAATCAAAGTCTATAACAACTTTTAATCTGCGGTAAATTGAATTCAAGCATACAGCACGAAACATGTTCCAACCACTTTCCACGGACGCGTAACCGAGAATCGGCGTGTCTGTGGGTGTGGTGGGGGGGTAAGTCCCGCACCTTCTGCGCACTATTGGGAGATAACAGGCTGCGTAAACGCGCTGGGTGCGGCTGGTCGGTGTGTTACCACCCACCCCAGCACACACACCATTACACAACATTACCGATCATGTTCTCATACTTCCAGTAACAGTAACGTGTGCGCCGAAGTAAGGCAGGCTGCAGGAAAACTAACAGGGAAATGAACGCATCCGCAGGAACTGGAGTTTTTGTCCTGTCCTTGCTGTCCATACCTATCTCATATGTATTTAATAATTTAATTCACACAAACAGGTCAGTATTTGTTACATATGCGTGTGTATATTTGCACGGTTATCAAGGTGATAGAATGTTTGGAATGTATCTGCATCTCTGTAAATGAGCGTTTGAAGTGAGCCGTTGATGTTAATCAGCCCTTTTCTTGCTGTTACACACAGGAGCACGTAGCACTGTTGGGTTTGAACACACGCTATTCTGGTCTCCAGCCGTGCGCGATGCTAACGAAAAGTTTTTCTTTTTTTAGCGTCGGGGCAATTATTGTCGCAGGGACGTTAGTCATACTTATAATAATGATATTTGCACGCGTGTTACTTAAGAAACCACCGCAAGACCCACTTTTCTATGGTAAGAGCTTCAATTCATATCGTTTTACACTTGATTTCGTTAGGGGAAAAAAAACAAACATTTAAAAAGTTCGATGTGTGTTAAATAATAATCTTAGTTACGATGATTACAATTATTTCGCTCTAAAGCAGGTAGAAAGTTTAACTCTTGATCATGAATAGCGAGACTAAATATTAATATTAGTAATGCAATATTAATATATAACATTTTAACAGAATGCTGTTAATGCTCTGAATGACCGAATTTGTATTTACCCCGTCTATTCTGTTTTTTCTCGACTTGGCAGTTTTTGCAGTTCATGCTTTTTTGAGTGTTGTCAACCTCATAATAGGACTTGAACAGGATAGTATCATAGACGGATTTATGACTTTTTACCTGAAACACGTAAGTATGATTAAGATATAATAGTCATTATAATATGCATGGCACCTTTTGTATGACTGAACTGACATTTTTACTAAGCCTGCTAGTTATTAGGAACGGAGGACGAAATATGCGCTGGGTTAAGCTTATGGTGCTGGTCACTAACTCTTTCTGCAAATTTACTCTTATCCGACCACATGCAAACATTAATTTACGTGGACTTACGTGGAGGTTTTTGAGGCTACCATAATGTGTTGGTGGAGCCCAAGTGCACCGTAGTTACCGTGATTCTCTGTGCACGTTCCAGGCAGACCCGTACATCAACACCGCGCACGGCCACATGACGTCATACTGGGACGGCTGCGCGCATTATCTCATGTACCTGCTGATGGTGGCTGCAATTACCTGGGGGTGTGTATGTGTGTACCTGGGGGTATCTATGTGTGTACTTGGGGGCATGTATGTACTTACATTGTTTTTTCAGTTGCGTTAATCAGACAGACCGTCTTTGGTTTCATATTCATGGCATAGCTGGTTACATTTTAGTTTAAATTAGTATGTGATTACAACATATTTTGGCACCTTTACCGGGTTTTTGTGGTTTTGCTAACTTTTGTAGTAATGCACCGGCCTGTTGATGACCTATAAAAATGCCCGTGCTCATATCTGATAGAGGACCGCCTTTGGCATGTTTAGCTAAGTGCAGTTATCTCATACATTGCGTGTGGCTTTGGGTGAAACTGGCTCATGACTTGCACCGGATAACATGATGCAGCACGCCGGTCCCACAACACCTAAACATGTTATTCTGTTCTCTTTAAGACCAGTCATTTTGCACAACAGTAGTTTGAAAGCGATATACTTATCATATTTCACTGATACTTATTACCTGCTCAGAGTTATAAAACATGTGATGTATGCTCACACATAACTGATCATTTCTTTTTGGAAGGGAGAGTTACAGAACTATTGGGTTGTACTGGGTCGGGTCCTTCCTCATGCGAGTGATGGTCTACGTTCCTGGAAATGTTGTTGGTAAGAAAACGTGCCAGTTCAGGCTGTTCTGGTTCTGCCTGTTTGTTTACGATCTCCAAAAGCTCAGTAATAACACAAATGTTCACTTTTCCCGAGGAAAATACGGAGCGCAGCTCGGCCCCACCTTCGTCGTCCACATGCTGTACGTGATCGTGTCGGTGTGGGCGTGTTTCCGTGTCTTCGGCCAGACGTCTACGCGGGACGTGTTGCAAACGGTGAGACATGGCAAGCAGTGGGTTAATCGCATTGGGGGGGGGGGGGGGCATTTCGAATTTAAAGAAACTTATACTCTAATCATTTTGACTGAATTTCCACTGAACTGCATATACATGTAAAATGTACATTAAACTAGTGTCCAGTATTTAATATGGAGTCATACAGTGTACATAACTTCATACCACGTTTATGTGTGCGTGTGTGTGTGTGTGTAGCACATCCTAGAGGCCCAGAGGAAGAGTCTCCTACAGCGACCCTTGGACTTATTCTTTGTCCTCTATCTTGTCCTGGCTATCTGCTTTTGTGTGTTCAGAGGTTTGGTAAGATGGTTCTTCAGTGCAAGCTAAAGTGGAACACATTACAATAACCAGTAGTGCACACACACACACACACACACAACTGCAATACAAAGGCACACACCTTCTGTTTGCACCTTAGTGTAGCTTAAAGGGTTAGTGGCATAGTGAAGGTCCAGCCTGATGTCTCTGTGTGCTAAATTAAGTCATCGTTCAGAGTTCCTTCTGCAGGCAGCTCTCAGGACTTGCATAACCAGCAGGAAACAAAGCAAGAAATAATGTTTTAAACACTAAGAAGCAGTAGATACAACACAGGCAACACCGTAGCTATGAAGTGGGTAAGACTTTGGTAATCAAAACATTGTCTGGGCAAGAGATGCTACGTATTTCCTTTAACTTGGTTACTCGGCTGAAACACGTATTCATAGACGGAGATTCTAGGGGGATGGGGGGACAAGTTATATAATTTTGTCCCCTTCAGGAGTTACTCTTGGGAAATATTTGTATGTATTGTTCCCCCTAAGAATGAAATTAAATTTCCACCCCTGCATATATTGGCTAGAAGTTTAGATTACATTTGAAGCAAAATAAAACACCATCGCTTATAAAAATAATAAATGAATTCAGACGTGTGGAGACAGAGTCTGTCCTACATTCTGCTTCTCTTCACACTTGAGTCCCTTGGATATTTATGCCTATTTAAGTAAAGGGGCAAATGGCTACAGGGCTGTTTGAGCAAGGAGACAGCAAACACAGAAGATGGGATAACGGGGACGTCCCGGAGAATGGGTCCCGCTCCATGTAATCTGTGCGTGTGATGGTGAGGACAGGTTGAAAGGGCACTTGGGTCACACATGAGCCATTATCATGTCCCTTATTCTGGACAGGTGAGCTCAGGTGAGGTGTAGGGCTCACTCACACCTCTGCCCCAGGTCGCCCTGGACTGTCCTGGCCGGTGGTGTCAGGAGTACCTGCAGTACCATGAGCCATACCTCAAGGACCCTTCAGCCTACCCCAAAATCCAGGTGAGCGAAGTGCGTCAACGAGCCCAGGGAAACAATGTGCCTACAGGTTTGTAATGCCTGTGACCGTGTGTGTTGATGTCTGCTGGCTCCCAACCCAGAAATGGAGCTGCTGTCCTGACACTGATGTCAGTTATGAATCAGATATACTGTAATTTTCCTTGGAACTGGGTCTGACTTTAAACCAGCTGGAGTGTGAAAAGGGGATGGAGTTCAGAGATGAAGGCGTGATGACCTGACTTTTGTTTTGTGTGTGACACTCTGCCTAGATGCTGGTGAACATGCTGTACTCGGTTCCATATTACACTGTAACGCTGTATGGCCTCGTGGTACCTGGCTGTGATTGGCTGCCTGACCTGACGCTGGTGCACTCGGGAGCCGTGGCACAGGCGAGTCTGGCCGTAGTGCTCACACATCACTGTCCATGGTCAGACAGGTGCGCAAGGAACTCTACACGGTAGTTACACATTAAAAACATGTTGGTGAGCTCGTCCGTACATGGTGACAGTGAGTGGTACCATATCGGGTTCTCAGAACAGACACTGTGTCATTCAAACTGTTTGCCGCTTGCAGAAAAACAAAAAGGACGCTTCTGTGTTCAGCTGGTCACAGGACGACATGGCGAGAGTGATGTGTGCAAATAGGAACTTCAGCATGTACCCCTGTGTGTGGCACCTGGGTGTCACTGGCACACACACACACATACACACATTCTTAGGATTCAGTAAACCTAGACAAGACCATGTTTCTTTAATACTTGGTTCTGTAGAAAGACCTGCTGGATCAATTACGTTTGTGTCCATTATGTGTCCTTATTTCTGTCTAGCCTTTAAAATGTACTTTTTTGCCTTGCTTGTCCATAATTTCACACTATTGTCCAGCATAAAATGATGTAACTACAGTACAGCTGTAAACCTGACTGGGATGTCATTGTCATCAGCACTGACCATTTTCACGTTACATTTACTCAAATGCTTTTTGTGTGTAGTGTTGTGCCTGCCCCTCCCAAACGCTTGCTGCTCTAATTTCTGACCTTGGCTATACTGGAAGCTGCACTGTGGTGGGAGGGAGTTCAGGAACAGAAGCACGAGCGGTCTGTCGGCACATCGCACTGACGGCATCCCGCAAATGTCAGCTGGTCTGGCTAAAAATAACGAGGGCACAGTGTGCGGCTTTCAGGCCAGCCCGTCGCTATGCGGATGCCTGTTTCTCTCTCACAATAGCTTCAGATGCTGCGAGCAAACAAGGAGGGACGTGACAAAGACATGCAGGAACAGTTGCGTGTCGCATTTCTTACGTCCAGTGATCCAGTGAAAATGTGATCGCATTTGCAGAGATTCCACTGGAGCCAGAGATGCACGCCTGACATCAGTGTGCATGTATACAGCCAAAAGCACTGCTCCAATAGAATGCACATTTTGTAAATGTTTTGCCACAGGCCCAGTTTTGCCACGTGGCTGCTTCCCTCCACACGAGAACGCCCTTCACCTACAGGGTCCCAGAAGATCGCAAGATGCTCTTTCTCATGGTCAACACGCTGTACGGCCTCATACCGCAGGTCCTGAGCTACCACTGTGTCAACCGGCCAGCCTTCTTCCTCAGAGTGCGTCACGACAAGAAAGAGTGAGCGAGGTCACGACGCTCACTTCACAACTTCACGTGCACGCTCGCTCACCTCACAACTTCACGTGCACGCACGCTCACCTGCTGCCTCTCGTCCTCACAGTGTTTCAACTATTAAACATTCCCTTCGCTCTAAAGGAAACTTGAAACCTTACTGGAAATGTCATTGTTTTCTCTCTCATCAGAAGTTGCTGTTTTACAAGGTGTGATTTATCTGACTTGGTGTCCTGTGTACGTGTTTGAATGTTTGTGTGTGTGTTTGTGTGTGCGCGTGTGGGGTTTGCCTGTATCAAATAGCAAAAGCTGTCCAGAGGGGAGACCCTAAAGCTCCCTTAAGAATCCAGACATTGAAATGAGTTGGCATTCAAAAATGAATTACTAATTAATCACTAACCCTTCATAGATCAGTCATCTGTGTTCATAAATTAAACCAATTTATTTACTTCATATAATACAGGCACCTTCAGAGCGAAGAAACATTACTAGTTTTTGGAAACTTGATGAGACTTACAGCTAGACCCTTGCATGATTTGAAATCCAAAGTCTAAGTTACTGTCCATATATTAAAAGAGACTAAAATCCTAAAGATGAAAAGCAGTTAGGATAAAGGCGTAATAAGCAACAAAAATGGTTCTTGACCAGATAAAGGTGGTTTGCCATCTGCAGGCTGGAGCAGAGATCCTGCCTCAAGTGGAGGAGTTTACGTATCTTGGGGTCTTGTTCACGAGTGAGGGAAGGATGGAGCGTGAGATTGACAGACGGATTGGTGCAATGGCAGCAGCGATGTGGTCCATGTACAGGCCTGTTGTGGCGAAGAAGGAGCTGAGCGTAAAGGCAAAGCTCTCAATTTACCAGTCAATCTACGTTCCTACTCTCACCTATGGTCACGAGCTTTGGGTCGTGACCAAAAGAATGAGGTTTCGGATACAAGCAGCTGAAATGAGTTTCCTTCGCAGGGTGGCCGAGTGCACCCTTAGAGATAGGGTGAGGAGCTCGGTCACCAGGGAGGAGCTTGGAGTAGAGCCACTGCTCCTCCACATTGAGAGGAACCAGTTCAGATGGGTTGTGCATCTGTTTGGGATGCCTCCGGGATGCCTCCCTGGGGGGGTGTTCCGGACATGTCCCACCGAGAGGAGACCCCGGGGTAGGCCCAGGACATGTTGGAGGGACTACGTCTCCTGACTGGCCTGGGAGCGCCTCGGTGTCCCCCCGGAAGAGCTGGAGGAGGTGTCTGGGGAGAGGGAAGTCTGGGCGTCCCTTCTTAGACTGCTGCCCCCATGACCCGGCCCCAGATAAGCGGGAGAAAATGGATGGATGGAAGGATAAGAAAGAAAAATTAAGAGTATTATCAGTATCTATTTAAGAGCTAAAGGTGTACAGCGGAACCTTGGATTTCACTGTACTGGATGCTGTACAGCCGCCTCTTACTTTATGCCACAAGTCAATGTTTTAATAAATGATTAGTTAGTTTATTTTTTAGTGATGCTTAATGGCATGAATGACAGTTATCAAACAGCCACATTTTCTGTTTAACAAATCTGACTGAACGGTACAGAACACTTTTAACTGGGTGTTTTGCTGCACATTTAAGGGGTCCCGTGACCATAGAAAGCTATAACCACATAATGGAAGGTTTAAAAAAAGGAAGAGTCAGGGAGAGTCTCTATTTTCTCTCTTTTCTTGCCAAAAGCCACCTTATTAACTTCCTGTGAGGAAATACATAATTAATTTTTTTTTTTTTCCAAGCGTTTGGCATATGAAAAAGTATATGGTTGGTCTGACCCTATAGTCAATTGGAAAATGATTTCTTGTGAATGTAGAATATATCTTTAGATGAAGTGACAGGAGTTTTGCTTCTGTGTTAAGAATGAACCAACAATGTAGGTTATACGGCTACATATTAACTGCTGGCTGACTTTAATAACGTGGCCTGGAGGGGTTTATCTCCTAATATTCATCTGTCTGTGTCGGAGACTGGAAAATCATTTGAATAAAAATATTAATGTTAAAGCAGAAAAACTCCCACCGGCTACTTATCTGAAGAGCGATGTACTGATGTGATAAAATTTTAATCCTGTCTTTAAACGTAAACGACAAAAAATGTCCTTATATTTAGAATTACTAACATATTTCAATATTACATTAAGGTGATGGTGCGCAGCATTTTTGCGGCACTGCTGGCCCCACGTGTTCGTTTGTCATCACTACAGGTCCCTGCCAAAAAGTGAATTTCTGGAAAGAACTGCCAGTCAATTTAATGTGAATTAATTTCGGAAGGTTTGCAAAGATAAAGATATTTATTTTTCCAGGTACCATTGTAATTACTAAATCAAATTATCTTCGTGGTTGTTTTGGACCTTATCGTAACCATTTTCCATATTTATACGTACGACGGCAATACAACACGAGAGAATGACAGATTTACTAGATGGTTAGGTTTTCACTTTGTGTGATGTTGTAAAGGTAAACGTCTTCAGAATAGTCCAGCGCTCAGAGATGATGAAAGGGGGAAATATCTCTACATCGCCTGCTGACCACGATCTAGGTGTCCTAGGTTTCATTTGCAATAATGAATGGTTCTGTGGCGCCCTCTCCTGGCTATGCTGTGCCTTGCATGCCTAGGCTTCGTGAGATTAATAAAACAAACGGTTCCTGCTTTGTGACTAGTTCCATTACCACTTAAACACAAGACAACTGGATTTAAGATAATTTATAGAACTTAAAAAACAATTGTGTGCCTGTTGAATTTCATTTCTCTGCTTCATGGCTGTTACTGTGTCATCATCTGGGTCTTGGGCCTCCAAATTTACCTGGTGTACATTTCTTTCATAATCTCAATTCTCTACTGTGAGAACCACCTGGAGGATCTGAAGAGCTTCTTGAAGAAGCACAAGCAGTGAGGTCAAGATTTTTTATGGGCAGAATCTTCACTGTGTCACGCTGATTCCCCTGTGGAACAGAATCAGGATCTCTCTGGCTTCCTGCTAAATTTTCTCAGGTAGTTGGGAATGCCAACACAGCAGCCACACAGGATTTAGTCCACCATGTAAATGGTACAGAGCATTTTCACACCACTAATGTTTCAAAAAGATCCCAGCGTCAGGGCACGTTACTATTATAAACACCAAGACTGACCATGGCAGAAGGAACATATGGGCCTACTGTTTATCTGTTTATTCTGAGATTTTAAAAAATATTAAAAACTCAGAATATTTTACAAATTTTACCTTTCGAAACAAACATCAGATGTTTTCAACTGCCAGTTTCCTGTACACCGTGCACAACCTACAACTTCCTTCCCATGTACAGGAAATTGTTCAGTGCAACATTAAGTGGACATGACGGTTTTTGGATAGTGTTAATCTGTTGCCATCAGACAAACGCTGTCATCTGGAACAGGGAGAGTCTCTATTTTCTCTCCTTTCTTGCCAAAAGCCACCTCATTAACTTCCTGTGAGGAAGGTGGCCGGATACTTCCTCCAGTAATGAGGAGGTCTGAAATAAAACCTATAACAGCATTGCACAAGTCTTGAAAGATCGGGGAGGTAACCACACCCCCTCTCTCCATGTAGGGTCAAGAAAATTAACTGTGACAAGGATGACACACACATAAGTGTATGCCAAAGGCAGGGGACTCCTGGAATTAGGGTTACCTATATTTAAATGAACAACCGTTACAAACAGAAGTGGTTGTTTTTGCCACAAGGATCTACCAATTAACAATTAAGAATTAATGAGCACTGGGGAAACAAAATCAGGAACATGCGTCACTGGTAATTTCTGCAGCTACAAAGTGAGTACTGCCCATCCCATCAGTTAGGCTTCATTACCTTAATTAGCACATCCCGCTTTCGCACCCCTTACTAATGCTGTCATTACACATACACAAATGTGTTTAACATACAGTACCTCTGTTCCATGCAGTTCAATAATACTGAGAACATCCAGCTTTCTCAGTAAGGAGATGGTAATAAAACATATCTGGCTTTTAATATACATAAACTAAATAATTTATGAGGCTATATAACTGAAAACATATCTATATATGTATGTGTGTATGTACATTTCGGTGTCAGTGTAGTGCTGGTGATAGAAGACAGAAAACAAGACAGGCATCTCTCTTCTCTACTCTTCTCAGTTTTAGACTCTTAACTGTTCACCATCTTAAAAGTGAGTCATATCTTTATATCTTTATTTCACGATTGTAACATAGTGCCATTTCTTGTTAACTGAATCAGCCGCACATTCTGACATTTTAAAATCTGGAATAAAATTCTAGAGCTGAGGGCAGCGCAGCCACTACATTCTGCACAGGTAACGCGTACCACTCTGAAAAGGGACTGCATCTCCACAAGAATATATACGCTTAACTTCATGAAGGTCAGTTTTACAGTAACCAGGCTGCCATACAGTTCATGACATCAAGCATTTGTAATGTATCATCCTCTGAGAAGTGTGTGCATTAACCACCGTGGTTGCCAGGCAACAGTAGTTGCTAAGCAACAGCTTTGCAGTGAAGTAGGTGATACAGTTTTTGAAGGTACAGATATCTTTTCTGAACGACTTTACTCACCTGCACTGTTTGCATGCTTTCAGGATTTATCATTTACTGATGTAAACCAAACAATGAGTTAAAAAAAAAACGAACCTAAATCTGCATTTATACAGCCACTGCCCAATTAGATGACACGTGTTAAAAATCAAAGAAAGGTGTTGCTTTAACTATTCATAAAATACACATAAGAACAGATGGAGCTAGAACAAAAAGGCAAGGCAGCCCCCTCCTGCCTGCATGTTCTGGTACTGGCTGCCTTTACCTAATCTAACCTAGTCCTGTTACCCCTCAGCTCCAATAGACTCATCTCTCTTCTTACTGCTCTCTAAGGGACACTTCTGTTGGACCACCAAATCAAACAGCCTCATCAGTGCCTTTGTGAACCCGTCATGTTCTGGTGCTAAGGTATGCACGAGTACACCTGTAATGTCCAAACAGCGAGTTGTGGTTAGATGCAGAACTGGTATTTAACCTCACAGTATTAACTTTACAAGACATCAGCAAATGAGGGTGAATTCTTTGGTTGAAACATAAGGGCTGTCCCATCACGTGAAAGAGCACACGCGTGTGTACTGAAGGGGAAAGTGGGGTGTGTGCTGGAGGGCTTCGCGCCTCCTTCTGGCATTCTGTCAATCTGTGGGCATAAAGAAAAGCAGGAAAGCGGAAAGAATGAAAAAAGACAATTGGGTTCAGCCAGCACTCAGTCTGCATTAAAGCCACATGTGTACAGCTGAGGATCACGTCTGTGTTACGGTTTGTCATTTGTACAGGAGCAGCCAAACTGAAGCTGAAGTCAACAGCATTCACAGGAATCAGTGTAATGCGTGAAAGTTTGTCGTTGCTGCAGACAGCCTACTGTAACATGACTTACTGTGAGCTATCGTACGACTTGCATAAATTACAACAGCGAACTCCCAAACACAGCTAAAAGCCCAGCAGAAGCACAGTAGCTGAATGAGCACATGGCACATTTAAGTAGCCCCAGTGTTTAACTGCTCCAGGTGGTCAGTAAAGGATTCAGAGGAGAACTAGTCATCAGGCATATGGTTGTCTTAATCAGGTCGGTTGGTCTTCATTAGCTGTAAAACATCCAGAGAACTGAACTCACTTTTTCATGAAGATACTGGTCCACCAAGCTCTGAGCAAAGTCCTCACGTGAACACAAGAGCGGCAGAAAGCGCTACATGAGTGTTTCCTTCTAACAGTGTCACATCTGAACAGAAAAGAGCCGTACTCTGGAAACATCAAAAGGGTGAAAACCTTCACGGCCCTTCACGTTGCTATGTAGTACAAACAACGCAATTAGGACAATCTCTGGATGTTAAGTTTGCACAGATGGTTTAATGATTTCAGTTTTAAAACGCCCGCATTTGTCAATCGGTTTAATTTCACAATAAAATTCACGTCTGTATACGCCCAAGTAGGCATGTGATTTAAAAGCGAGCGACGTTACCGTAAATGTTTTTCCAGGAAAAAAAAGCGTTTAGTAACGCCGGGCACTTCGATGCTGAAACACCGAAGTGTGTCCTGCATAAAGTACGCGTGGGTCTGTCCTCCCGTAAGGGGGTCGGCTCACCTGGGGGGCACACGGTCACAGCTTGCACAAGGTTGCAAAAAATGCATCAGTCTTAAGTTTCGAATCACCGACACAAGCACCTGACATCTGGAGTTCTGTAGCTCCACGGTACTGACGCTGCACGCCCTGCGTGACAAACGCAAAAACGACGCTCCAAACCTTAGAATTTTTTTTTTTCCCATTTTAAGAGAAACGTTACATCAGTGTTATTCCATTTTATTGTGAATATAACGTCCGAATTTTCGACTGAACGCTGATTTGGCAAGAAAAAGCACGATTTGGATTAAGATGCTGCTGAAACGACATCAGTTTCCCAAGACACGCAGACTGTGTTTAAAACATACTTGTGGCCATTTCGCTCTCGAAAACAAATTACGATACTACTTAGAAACACATTTCGGATATTAAAATCTATTCTGGAAAAAAAAAAAAAAAACTTCGCTTTGATCCATTCGTGGCGTCAACGTACTCATTCAACGTACTAAATTTAATTCGAAAAGATGTATAGAGTACTTTTATTCTTCTGAAGGCTCGGAGTATAATCATGCGTATTTATTTAATTTAAAAACAGAAATAAAACGAAAATGTGTTTTCAATCAACTATGTAGTATATGTTACAATGAACAGAGTCCTGCAGCGCTTACACTCACATGATTAAGTTTTTTAAACAGCAGGCCCGGTACTTTTACTGTTTTTTTTATCGCTTTAAGTCTTCCCAGTATTTTAAATGTTCCGTTCATTGATCGGAAATCCAACGCATCAGTTCCCGTTCATATAATAAATTATTAATGAAATGTAATTGTATAGATCAGGACAATTAAAAATAGAAAAGTAAGCATGAGTAAACTTTTGTAGACGGCTGCATTTACTTTCACATCGCACAGAAACTAGAAACCGTCACACAACATTTATCGGGGGAAAATAATACGGACCTACTAAAGGTCAATTTCCCCCTGTTCATTTAACAAAAAAAAAAACAAAAAACGATACTGAAGGACGACGCTGACCAAACACCGTCTCTGATCACCGTCTGATCTACGCTACTGGAAAGGCGAATCAATCCGGACAAGCGCGCGCCGCGGGGTTTTCACGGGTGCCTCGCACGTGCAGCCGCGCCCCGAGCTCGAAGTGCGGCCGTGCCTTTATTTTAGTAACATGCGGACACGCAGACGCCTATATATGCATTTTCGATAGTTTGTAAAACAGACTCAAAATAAGGAAGAAATGTCCAATCAGCAGCGGTTTGACAGCAATACTCTGTAGTTTGTTTTGCATAATAATAATAATAATAATAATAATAATAATAATAATGGACCCAGAACAATTATCTACAAATAGAAAAAACTAAATATGTGACCTGCTGTACTGTCGCTAAATGGGAATCCAAGGCGTAACGCCATAGTCCCGATTCCTCCTGTTATAGACTGTATATCAAAACAGAAAACGGAGATAATTTTCTTAAAAATGTTTACACACTCCTCAAACATCTGAGCTCTTACTCCACTTTCCATGTAGCTAATATTAAAATATTTGCTTTTAATGTCAAAACACAGTAACGTAAGGTTTTACATTTTTGTGAACTAATTTTTACACGTTTTAAAAAGTACGTTACAAGTTCCACTGCCCTTACCGAAATTATAATAAGGTAAAATGCTTCACTGTGGGCTTCATTAACAGTTTGTCCGGTTTCATGGTTTCTGTGTGTGTTTTATAATGCTCGGGCATTACATTAACATTACTGACATTAATTTACGCATAAAATTACGTTAAGGTTGTTGTTTTGAGACGTTTGTTCATAATCTCTTGTTCAGTCTATCAGAATTTAAAAGTTTTACTACGTTAGCGTATGTCAGACAAGGTGCTTAAGTAGGTACAACTACATATTTTCAGCAAAAGACTACTGTATTTACCAGATATCCACATAATACGTCAAAAAGTCATGCCATTCAGTATAGCCCAAATTGTGTCTTTTAGAGTGACATTAAATTCTTACAACATATTTGAACTAACAACGGCACAAATTCACTACAGGGAACCAGATTTTTTGTTTGGAGTTAGTGCTCAGTTCATTTGCTTGTATTTTACATTGCCGGCTTTCTCTCAGTAGGACCCCCTGCGTCTTACACGAGCTACAAAATGTGATGGACCGTCTTTTACGGACGGCTCAACGGCGTTATTCAGATTCGGACTACAGGGACACACCAAACCGCAAGGGGGAGATATTCAAATGGGAGGTTTAATGCATTATTAACCATCACCAGTAGGGGGCGAAGGAACCTAAAAATGTGGAAAAAACGTAAAACATCACTTCTGTTTCTGTGATTCTAAATTTTCCGACAGGCTTTTATCTGTATTTTTGAAGCCTTGTATGCTCATCTGTTGCCTGTGTAAGTTAAATTCTAACAGGAATTTACATATAGTTTGAAGTAGTAACTCCAGTTCGTTTTTATATAGCACCTTTTACTTTCTCCTAGTCACTTAACAAGTTTGTGGGGTTGTGTGTAAACCACAATCACACATTTTAAAAGTAAAGCATGAAGATTGATACATCTAAAACCAAAGACCACGAAGGAGAGAAGCCAAAATCTCCTAAGGGTAAATAAATAATTCCAGGGATCCAAATTTCCATGCAAACCAGTGGGCACAGGCCATAGTCATACATTTTTATTTTTTATAAAAGAGGGAGAGCATTCCAATGAAATACAAATTTTAGGGAGGCAGGAGTGTTTGGCTATCACTAACGGCTGACTCCTTACAGGCTGATGCAACACCTGCGGCTGTGATGGATTTCATGTTTACCTCATGGTATCATGCTCCTAGCATTCCCAATAAGTGTCCATCAGAGGTACTGGTACTGTGGACTGCACCTCCTGTTTCAGGCCCACACTTTTATGACAGCCTTGTAGCCTTGCCTGTTGCCACAGGATCCAAATCCAGGCTCAGGAGAACCTTAGTGGAACCATTTGGACTATAATCATTATGGTATATTGTGTGTGTGTGTGTGTGTGTGTGTGTATACACGCAGAAATATCAGCTCTCAACAGAACCAGCACGTTGCACTGTCAGCAGTGGGAAGCGGAGGTCAAACAATCTTCCAGAATCCTTAAAACGTTAAACATTAGGCGTTTTAACAAATGCCCCCGTTTCTGCGGCTAAATATGACCACATTGATAATTTCCATGCTTTCGAAAAGGGGCAACAGACCACCGCAGCGATGGTAGATTATCCTAATATACATATTAGGATTTGCTTTTCAGTTGTTCAAGTGGCGATGAACAGGCCTATACAAATGTAAATTGCAGTGGTGGGATGACTGTAACTGCTGTGTATTATAGCGCTTTCAGCTATAGTGCTTTTTGAGTAGGAAGGTGCGCAGCCGTACTTGTCCGTTTTGTGCTAATACACGACCGGGGGGTCACTCGGCGAGTCCGGTTTTCTTTTAAAGTCCCACGTAGATTAAGTTTCAGAACCACTTGATAAAGAAAAAGGGTCGCATGCAAATTCGCTGGCCGAGCGTGCATGCACACAGCCCGGGTCGCCGCAGCTGTCACGCCACCCTAAAAGGTAGCTCAAGTTTAAAGGCGCCGTGACTGCGGCTGAAACGCGGGGCGAGCAGCCCTTCCACTCCAAGCATCAATACACGGAGGGGCCGAGAACAGAGGGTCTGCTTATGTTTTATTAACCTTCATCCACGTTTTCTCAGAAACAAGGAGGAAATTCGCAGACGCTACTGCGAACTGTTCAAACTGCAAGCCGCCCATGCACGGTGTTATACAGGCGACTAACACTGATGTTCAGGGTGCACCAGCACAGTGCACGTGTTGCGGTACTTTGAAAAACTCCCTGTTCTGTTCATTTCTGACAAACCTAAGTATTAACAAACATATGCAAACAGATATGGCTTTTTATTTTGAGTGAATACCGTTACAACAAATCAAAACATCCCAACATTTATTAACATTAACATGTATTTGTTATTTTTTACAAAACAAAACTTGACAAATTATTCAGTCATGTGTCCACATCAGCCAAAATGAAATATTGTAGTAACACAAGAACCTACATATTTCATAATAGTAATAATAATTATTAAGTATTTGTCCTTAAGAATTAATTCAGTCGTTTAATTTAATTACCATCTCGGAAGAGACGAATAATGTCACATAACACACAAAAAAACCTCTTCCAAATAACTCCTTTTTTGGTTTCGTCGAGAGTACAAAGTAGTGTAATTAAATGACTCCCTGACCGTTTGTGGCAATACTTTGGATTGTATTCACAGAGAACCGACATAATCTTTCCACTATTTCGTTTAGATTTTAAAATAAAAAGTCCGTGAATGTTGCGGCATCTATAGGACGCTGTGCGCGTTAAATTACTAGAGGACACAGAATATTTACCATGTCTGTTAGAAACACCAGGTGTTAGACGCTTTTCAGTGCTTAAGAAAATCCTCAAAGTGGAGTAAAATCAGGTAAACCTGTTTAGAAAAAAAAAAACTAAAAGGCATTGGAAAAAATACTTGTTAATAATTTACGTGTTCTTAATCAGACCCCAACTCTTATCAGCCACAATGTGTTTTCAGTCAGCCAGGAAAATGACTACGATTGTATTAAAGTGATTCTGCTCTATCCTGTATATCAGACTAGTTTACATGTAAGTATAAATCTTTGGTCACCTTCAGCCTTCTGAACAATAACAACAGCAACAATAACACCAACAAGAACAGAAACGAAAATATTCGACACAATACCAAACAATAATTTACTTTGCATGTACACAACACTTACAGTTAATAAATCAAGATTTTTAGGATTAGCGGCTCACAGGAGACGTTAAAGCCGCCTCCGACGGACCAATACTGCAGTTCATAAACACCAGGCCCATCTCAGATTAGGGGAAAAACGTGGATATTTCATCGGATACATGTTGAAATGTAAATTGATGCAATAAGGGAAACAATGATAACACTGATTGGTGTGAAGATGCCATGACACAAGTTCTCAACGGAGGAGACTCGATTTACGAGGCGGACGTAAGTCGAGCAACGTCTCAGTCTTTAGGTAAGTGCATAGAAATAAAAGTGGGGATGCGAAAATTTTACCATTTTCTTTTAGGGGCCATTATTTGTATTTCCACAGTAGTAACACGGCATAAATTCGACAAGACGAAAGACCTATTAAGGTCGGAGGTACTTGTAAATGACTGGTTTTAATTTTTAGGCTTACACTTTCTTTCCTTCAATAGTGCCTTTCGTCAAAATGACGTGGGAAAATCGTGTTACCGACCGCTTTGTTAAGAAGAAAACGGCATATGAACAAAGCCCGTTTTGTGATTAATTCTCCGTGGTAAATAATTTTAAACGAGACTTTTTCGTCCGAAAACATTAACGAAAAAAATCACTCAAAAAATGAAACTAGACAAATGGGGGTTGTTACAAGCTACACGAAGAAGCGGAAGGGAGTTATCGTACCAGATCCTAAATTTATTGCTGATAAAGTAATTCAAGATTTGTATCTGTTTGTTAGAAGGACAAAACCGCTGTGGTTAAAATGACAAAATTTTACATGTATATATATTTTTTATTTTTTTACAAAATGCATACACCTGCAATTTTGACTGCCTTGATTAAATGCGAAAGTTCAATCAAGCAGTTGAGAGAGACCTGTAGCTACTCCTGATCGGGTCCGCCAGCTGCCGTCAAGTTCCTGTGCAGGTTGGGGTTCTGGCTGTGCCGGTTTCGGCTGCGCACGGACGAGAAGGAAGTGTCGCAGCCCGGAACCTTGCACCTGTGCAGCAGCCTCAGATGCACGGTTTTATAGTGAGCCCTGAATGTGCCCTTGTTGCTGTACACCTTCTGACAGAGGTGGCAGGTGATGGGGGATCCGCCGGGCCTGTCGGCCAAGCCCGGGTGCGTCTCATCTTTGGGCCCTGAGTTCAGTCCGTCACAGCTCTCATCGCTGTCCTCCACAGCCAGACCCCCCTCGCTGCTGCGGTCCGAGTCCCAGGACCGAACGCTCCCGCCTGACTTAGACACTGAGGCAGCGCTAAGGTCCAGGACGGCCTCGACTTCCCCCCCGCCGTCCACGGGTGGCTCCGAGATACTGTCAATGCTTTTGCTCATGGGATAGACCAGACCCATCCTGTTGTTCCCCTTAAAGATGACCGAGGTCTGCCCAGCGGGGTCTTTCAGGGGAAAGTCCTGGCGATAGTCATTTGTCACATCTCTGCAAGGTGAGGATGCGGGGCAGACCGTGCCCGGAGGCCCGTAGTGATCTTTGGTCAACAGCTTGTTATGCAGATTCAGGTTTGCGCTGTGCCTAAGTGTCACAAAACGAAAAAGTTACCAAAAAAAAACCCCAGAAGATACAAGGTGAAATCACGTAAGTTAATGCTGTAGAGAAAGACAGCGTCGACGTGTGCCATAGTGTGTGCTCAAGGTTAAAGGGCATGCTTCAGCACGTAGCTCACCTGTCTCTGCTCCTCCTAGAGGGGAAGGCAGCATTGCATCCATCCACTGTACACATGTGCATCTCTTTCAAGTGCACATTGCGGTAGTGCATTTTGACGCTGTAGGGGTTCTTGAACGTTTTGCTGCAGATCTCACAGTGGTGGGGCATATCCTCTTGATCCACACTGACTGCACACGGGTCAGACTGAAGCAAGCCATCGCCGTAGTCTTCCATGTAGATCTCTGCAGTCTCCTTGTTGCTGGTCAGTGTTCGGAACAGGCTGCCATTCATAGCTCTGCAATCAGCATCCATGCCGTTGGCAGGGCCACAAAGCGCATCGTCTTCAGGGACCGGTGCTGGCAGCGTGTCAGAGAGGCTGTGACGCTCCTTTTGCTTGATGTCGCATGGGGACGTGCATGTGATCACGCTGCCTTCCACACGGCTTAGGCTGTCCTCCATCTCCTCATTACACCTGGAGTCTGGAGTCTTCTGGCTTCCCGTTTCCCTGTCTGTAGGCTGGATGACACCCGTGGCACCAGCCTCCATGCCACATGCCGTTGCCTCCTTAAGCATGTAGCTCCTGCTGTCCAGTTGAGGGAACTCCTCATCCGTGCCGCTGTCCTCCACCGGCTCCTCCGCGGCTTCCACCGCCTCCTTCTCTATTTTGATGGGCATGCTGGACTTGCGAGACTTCTTCTTTGGTATTACATCAGGACAAGGCTCCACAGCTGCAGGCTTTGCGGGGACCGATGAAGAGATGAGGGGCAGAGAAGGCAACGTGCTTGGCGTATTGGCGAGCTCTGCAGGCGTTACCAGGCTACGGTAAAATGGCAGGACGGGCTGCACCGTCTTCAGGTTGGGGAAGAGGATTCCGCTCTGGCTGATGTTGGAGAAGGCACCCTGAAGTTTGGGTTCAGCACTGCTGATGATGTAGCTGGACACCTGCCGGCTCTCGCCAGCGGCCACCGCCGTGGCAGTGCTGAACTCCGACCTGCGCTCACTCTCCGATGCCTCATCTGCAGACAGGGTGCTCCTCAGGTCCTTGTCTCGGTTGTTGCGGTTCATGGGCATGTGCAGTCGTGGGTTGGGGTTGGCACTGTGGCGGTTTCGGCTGCGCAGGGAGCTGAAGACCATGTTGCAGCCCTCGATGGTGCACTTGTGCTTGATCTTCAGGTGCACGGCGTTGTAGTGAATCTTCAGAGTCCCCTTGTCATAGAAGGTTTTCTCACATGCGCTGCAGAACACACGCCCCTTCTTTAGCCCACCAGAGCTCTTCTCAATGGACCTCATCTTGCTCTCGGGAGACATCTGAGTGAGCTCAGAGGTCAAGGAGGGTGTGCAGGGCGTGGAAGGTGCATCCGAACAGTTGTCACTGGTAGGGAAGTCCTCAGGCTCTGCTTTGGTTGCCATTGCATCAAAACCATGGTCGTTCCGCTCCACATCTGAAGCGAATGAGGCGGAGCTGGAGCCCAGGCGACTGCTCTCCGCAGTGGGGACGGGCTCTTCCAGCCGCCCTCGCCGATCTCGCCTTTGCTCCTGCTCCAGCAGGAAAGAACCCGGGGAGGCGCCAAGTAGGGGCGCAGGGACAGAGCTCAGGAACTGAAAGGGCAGCATGAAGGCCATGTTGTTAACAAAGTTCTCAAAGTGGTGCACGTTGCTGGTGCTGAGCTTCTCGACCTTGGCCGGGAGGCAGGGGCTGCGCTGGGCGCAGCTCTCAATGAAGGCTCGTATGTCGGAGTTTGTTCTGCTGCTGGGTACTATCACCGCCTGACCTTCTTTGTCCTGAATGGCCATGAGCTCCACAATGGACTTGGTCTCCCCAAAACGCAGGAACTGCTGCAGAGTCGCAATCTCCTCCTCAAACGTCATGATCGCCCAGCGGTCCAGCACCTTTCCAGTGACGTCCTGCATGATGAAGCAAACTTCAGTCAGCCAACTGCTCCTGTCACCAAAAATTCTGTCTTGAGAAACAAACCCAAATCCTCAGTGCGGCTTTAAAAGCCTTGTGAAAGCTCAGTATTTTTAATGCATCAGATATAACCCTGTGCAGTTTACACTCACATATGTGGAGATGCAGAGTAAAATGCAGAAATCTTATAAATGAAACATGGTATTCCAACCCTACTTTCATTTTTCCTTATTATATCACATGGATTTTCTCAGTCCATCTCCAATTACGTGTGAGGGTGCAGGATTAAGATGAGAGGAGAGCGAACGTCTCCCAGTGATCGAGCGACTGTCCTTGTCAGCCCGGCAGTAATTTCACATGAGTGCTACCAGTCTTTGAAAATCGGGCTGCAACTTCATGCTGTAACCACGATAAATATTTTATCATACAGCGTTCGTTTGACAGCCTACAGAGAATTTTGTTTTTACATTCGCCATTAGGGGAGCTAACAAGAATTAAACGCAACAAGCCGAATACGTGATTCTCTGCTAAAAGCCGACAGCACCGAGGTGGTTGAGAGCTGCAGCGCGGGGGGGTCTTTACATAGCAGCATTTGTTAAATGCAAATGCTTGCACCCAGAGAGGGACGTTCTGCACCACTGACGCTTGCCTCTTGTTCCTGCGGGCTTCAGTTCAAGGAGCTCCGTACTACGATACATGTACTCATTAAGTACTAATCAGTGCCTTTCATTATAAAAGCAAGTGTTGCTATGCAGAAATAAATTAGAAGCCTCTTTATAAAAACAAGCACTACTTTGTCATTTGCAAACGCGATGAAGTCACTGAGGGTTTGTGTTCTGTGGTGAAGCAGCTGTGAACTCTGTGGAACGCAATCGAATTGATGAAGAGGGCATGCGGAGTTAACGCCGTGGTGTATACCAACAGGAGGCCGGCGTTCACCTGCAGCACGTATCCCCTGATGTAGTCCTGGAGCGTCCAGTCCAACGCACTGAGGATCTGGACAACCTCCTCCTGCTTGAGCACGCTGAAGAGGCGGTCCAAAAGGATCTTAAGACGCACAGGGATGGCCTGGGTGCCATAGAGCATCAGGCTGCAGATGTCGAACACCACGTTGGAGTGGACAATCTCCACCTGTCCGCTTTGGTACATGTGGTTTACCTTGAGCTTGCTCAGTGCTGCCAGATGCACACAGACACGACAAGGAGAAGCATAAAACACATGCCAGTTTTAATAAATATCTGCGTGCATCACACACAAGCACACACACAATGCAGACGCACACAGCCTGCAGTGACACACGTAACAGTGCGATGCCCACCATGTGCCACCCATCCATGCCTGCAGTGGTCACAGTGGCGTCGCCGCAGCTTCCCGGGTTTAAAACTTTCACAGCTGCAGTTCACTGACGTGCAGGAAATAGCCTGTTGGAAGAGGAGTGAATTGCACTGAATATGCAGCATTTAACACAGTCATGTGCCACTTTGGCTTGTGATCACAACGCCTTGTCAAGTAATAAGCAATGAAATGACAATAATTGTCATCCTCGCTACCTGCAGAACTGAAGAAAAACATTTATGTGATTTTATGACAAGCCTTTTGTTCATGTCGCAGCTGCAGACAAGTGTAACCAAGTTAATTTTCGAGCTGGCCTTATTCCGTTTCGGTTTTTGAAATCAAGCACAGCCACGTAAGAGCCATCATTCCAGCGCGTAGAAACTGAAAATGAAAATTTAGTGGCGAGAGGAGATGGGCTACATGCTTCAGCTTCCTTGAAGCCTCTTCCTCCTTCACTGCATTAATAAAATGGGCAGAATTCCCGGCTCCTGCTGCAGTCTACAAGTATGAGTTTGATAGAGGAGCTTTTCATCAGAGCACTGAACCTATACACCATTTTATCAAAGGGAAAAAATATATATTATTAACTTGTACTGTGCTTTTGGAGGTTTGTGAACTCCTCGTCTACTGCCATTCTATCTGCTTTTTGGCGTAGGTATTTGTCTTTGCAGGCCTGTGTGTGTGTGTGTGTGGGGGGGGGGGGGAGTTCCTTTATA
>JABJVR010000007.1:1998955-2021917 GCA_025773905.1 Chitala chitala | reverse complement strand
CCCCCCCCCCCCCCCACCCCCCCCTCCCCCCCCCCCCCCCCCCCCCCCCCCCCCCCCCCCCCCCCCCCCCCCCCCCCGCCCCCCTTCCTTTATAAATAAATGCAGTGCTTTTCTCCATGTCTATCACTCAGCAACATCCAACAGTGTCAGACAACACACGGAGCCAGGGCAGCAGGGCAGCCAGACATACGATTTCAGGTGTCCCTACAGGGAACATGGTCTACTGGGAAAAAAGTGACGTAAACCCACGTCTTCCTTATGCATCATAGTAAATCGCTATATACATAAATTTTATTGCTTATTATTATCCAAATAAGTTAATTTTTTAATCAATATAATTGGGTGGGTCAGCTACAGGGATGCGTGGTACAGGACACCCTTGCACATCTCTGTAACTGGTGTTAGAAACTGAGACGACTGGGGCAAAGAGTCTGGGCTTGGTCCCACCTCAGCAGGGAGTTCAGTTGGACGAAGACACTAGGGTACCCGCAATATGCTCTCAACTCCCCTTTCACACTCCCTGTGCTCATAACCCCCCGGCTGCTCACACCTGCTTAACACCTGGGAACTTGCGCAAGACCTCACAGACAAACTGTGCCCTGTGGGCAGGCTCAGTAGACTCCACCCACAACCAAGACAAGGCAGCTTGCATGACTTTACACCATGTGGAAAAAAAAAAAAAAGTCTTCAGCTGCTAGTTCCCACAGGGGGCAGGACCACGCCAGCGTGACAAAGATTCCAACAGGAAGCGCCCCTCTGTACAAGGCTGAGTGTGGGCGGCACCAAGATAACAGCTACATACAAAAAGCAATGTGCTTCATTCTGCTCATCTGGCTCCTGTGATCAGAGGACAGGCTCAAACTTGTAGCACTCTATGGTTGTGTTGCTTTCCTGTCAGCGGTCCCCAGGTTAGCACACAATGCCGTGGGGGCCGCAGCACAACTCGCGTGTCAAAGCCATAAGATGTGGATCCACGTTTAATTGTGTTTTTGATATGAAACAAATCACAAAGATTAAGCATGTTTACCTTTTGCAAATATACTGCTACAGCACAATTCACAGAGAAGGCATACAACCTTCTTTATCCTTCTGCTGCATGATTTCACTACACCTCATGTCTGACATCAGTTAACGTTCATTTTCACAAAAATACTGCTGTGTTTTAGCTATGTTGTCCTTAACAGGAAAAAATAATTTCGTATAAACGTTTTCACATACTTAACGTGTAATGTGATTGTAATCATTAAATATTCTAAACAATGACTTTATGTTCATCCTCAGAGGGCTGCTAAAATTTAGTCATGTATTTTAAAAAGACAAAGATTTATAAATTTGTTTTAACAAATTACTAAAGGTTAAATATGATTTGTTCATGAAAGTCTTGCAGTTAAGTTGTTAGCAGTTTGTTAGCAGATGATGCACGGTTCTTACACTGTGGAAAATTGTCCGGCGAGGCAGAGTGTGAAGTGGACACGCGCTCACGTAAATCAAATACGACTCCGAGAGTTTAATTGCCGGAAATAGTTTAAAGGCCGACTTCCATGCAGTGGCAAAGCACCTGATTTTCATTTAGGGGAATAAAAGTAAATGTGTAAAACTGTGTGTCTTAAAGCAGCTAAATCCCGTCATTATGAGGCACAAAACGAGCACGGTCCAGTTATCGTAATCCCATTACACGCAGTCGCGTGCGCACGCACGCGCGCGGTCCATTCGCTACTCCCTTTAACACGCATCTCACTCAGTTCACATGGTAACACGGATGCTGCGATGTCGCTCCCAGTGGCCGTGGCCACTTTTCTTTCATAAACCAGAACAAATACAACTGTTTTGCCTGTTCAAATACTGCAAAAACGTCTCGTCGAGCCATTTCGGTAACGTACACTTAATTTGACAACGGAACAGAACCTCATACTTTGCATATTCAATGAAAAAAAGATCAAAGTGCAATACTGACAGCATATTGAAGGACCAGTGATGAAATGGTAATATTCTTCCTAATTGGATGAGTCTGTATTGGCATTCTGCCGTCATACATTTTTTTTCGCCTTAAATCCGAGTCTTTCACAACACGCAGAAATAAGACGTCCTGGATATGCTTGCTAAATCAGCGTGGAAACGCCACGCGAGGCGTTCAATATGCCCTTCCACGGCACCCTTGCCTTTAAGTAGGGTGTAGTGAGGAACGCAAGGATGACAAGTCAGGGTCCGCTGTGCCGGAGCGCAGCGCCGGGAGCGCCGGGCTACTGCTCGCTTCTGAGAGCATTTTTAGTGAGAACCGCCAGCTCAGTCGGTTCAAAGAACATCGCACATCGTGGGATTGGAACCAACACGTTTCTGAACGCCACTAACTTTATTCATAGTTCTTCAGGTACAATAAAAACGAATTTTGATGTTACTTAAGGAAAAAAGTAATGTTACTTATGGAAAAAGTCTAACGGTTTCTACCCATTCGCGACTACATTAAAAACTAAAATAATTTGTAAATGATAGATGAGCCCCACCATATTTTATCCGTTAATGCTGCCACTCAGCTCCTGGGTATTGTATTGCTGGGACTGAGAAATGCAGAGCAGATGTGTGGAACAGCGTTCTTTCTCCAGAAGGATCTGGCTCTGCCTTCTTTCACAACCCCCCATGTAACCTCTAACATCTCACCCCCTCCTGCCTGTTTTCTTTCTGTCTTTGATCAGACACCACATTCGAAGGTGCTTCTATCTCATTCCTAAATCCTGGAGAGTCTTATTATAGGGAGAGCGCAGGGTCAGGGAACAGGGGGTCCCGTGCAAAGTGCGCGACACACCACGGGCGCTCTCACACGCAATTCCGCTTTAAATTTATTTATTTTTTAAAGGTACACTTTCCAGATGTATATTTCAGTTTTATTTTTACATGTTGGATGCAGTATGTATAAAGGTAGAATTCAATAATGTTGAGAACAGTCTGCATTTGTGCTGACTTCATCAAAAGCAGCATTTCCGCTCTGCAGTTATCATTTTTGGACTGTAGCGTACCGCGGTCTGCTAATGTGGTCTGCTGTGCTTTAATGTTTTTTTAAATGCTTTTTTAAAAGAAAAAACAAAACAAAATCATGCTGTAAATGGCACGAACACAAAGTGCTCGTATAGGTTAATATCACACCAAATGCTCTCACGTGCTGACGGTAAGTTTGCAAACTAATGTCAAATTTTACACATTACATATAAAGTTTAGGAAGATGGCCCAAAGAGGGGTCAGTGTTCTGTAACTAATTTTTGTACATGGATCGAATTTTATTCTGCTTCATAAAGAGGGGTTTCCGCGTAGTGGAACACCAGGGTAAGCGCTGTGTCACTGCTTGTGTCTGCTGTAGTTACAGTGCAGTAAATCTCCAGTTTCTCTCTCTTTTGCAGCCATTTGTTCCAATTAAATGCTCCTTAGACATATTTTAAAAGAGGCCAGGCTCTCACAGGGGGGAGGCGGGAGAGGGGGCTCGATGGTAGTAAGTTAGCTGGGGGGGGGGGGGGGCTGAGTGCAGGCTGGGACCCAAGCCGCAACACACGGCAGCAGGAGTATAGGAGCTTTTGGTTTGAATCAAACATGATCAATAAGGTCCCTGTCCCACCACTGACACAAAACATGCATAAAACATTAGACTAATTCTACCAAAAACACCAGCCCAGCACACCTTTACCGGTAGCTATAGCGACAACCAGCCCAGCTTCTGCAACGACTGTTGTGAACAAAGGCACCAGAGAATCCTAAAAATTACAATGACTTTTTAAAATGCTTGCAGAGATACAAAAAGGTACCATACATAGCACAAAATAACAGGTTTCAATCATTGACACTAAATCCCAAACCAAAGAATTTTCCAAAATTTATTTGTTTCCTGAAATTCTATGGTTTTAATCTGAGTCTGTCCCATGTGCAAGACAGGATAGTGAAGCATGGTCATCACAATTCTGAAATTAGCTAAGAGTCAGACTCCTAACATCTTAGTGAAATAATACATATATACATACATTAATAATATTTTTTTCTGGGATTTATTCGACACAGCTGAACAGCTGCTGGACAAGATGTACAAAACAGATTTTTAGGAATAGTCCTTTGCTGTTAAAGGAAACCATCTAGAGGAACCTGGTGCCTGGTACAAGCTGACACAGTATCACCTCCGTAGCCCAGCAGAGGACAGGAGCGGATACTTCCAATCTGTTGTTCCAATCCTCTCCCCTCAAGAAACTGAACCTAACACCTCTCTCTGGACCTTTAGTGGACACATCTGTATGCCATTTAAAGAACCATCCAAAAAAAGCTCTTTACACAAAAGGTTTACAGACCAGACACAAATCTCAAAACTGGCAGTGTAAAGGTCCCACCAATGTTTTGCACAGACAACTCTGGACAGCAGATGAAATACAAACACATTCAGGAAACTGTTACAGCTAACTCATCTCGACATTTAGCTTTGACAATCGTTGGTTCAGCTACTTAGCTCAAAGTATTATCAACAGATAATTTATCTGATTTGAAAATTAACACAGAGCAAAGAAAAGCAGTGCACACACAAAGTGGATCTGAATGTAAGAGAAAACCGTTTCTAAATGAAACCTCAGATAGTTTGGATCACTGGCACACCACACGACAACACACTGGAAACTTCACACACTCTTTCACTTAGTGGAGAAAGTCCACAATGCAGCAGCAAAGAAAGTTATTAGGAAAAAATAAAAAATAATAAAAAAAAAACCATTCTGGCAATGTTATTTATGGATTACAGATCATGTTTTTCCCGGTGCAAAACATTTTCTCATGCTTACAAACGTACGCCTGACAGCAAAGTACACATACAGAAGTCAGAGAGTGATGCATGAATTAATCATGGGACCAATTCCTCCGAGAACTCACAGATGCTCAGGAGTTAAAGCCTAATTGATAACGAATGTGATTCCGAGAGCTAATTCTGCGGCGGAAGGCGTGCAGACCATAAACTAAGTGTGAAGCTTCAAAGACGTTAGTTTCCCTACAAATAGCACTTACTGCGATTACGCATGTCAAGAAAGTTGTCCTCACCCAGTGACAGAGGATCACGTTCCCTGAGCCCTACAAAAGTTGCACAAAGCCAGCCATTCGTCTGCGATTGATGGATCTTACCCGTCACACATTTGTTCGCAGTGCACGACAAATATTGACATTAAATTGTGCCTCCTCCCCACCACCTCTTAGAAGGAAAGTGATGAGTGAGTGTGCTTTTCTAACTACTTGGTCTTGGAATGAGATTTTGTAAAGGGTCCACATGCTGAAGAACAGGAGGAGGAAAACACTGATAACACCGAGAAGAGATGCACCAACATCCTTCACAACTGAAAAAATAATCATCTGCTCTTTATGGTGCTTTTAAAATGTAACTTCAACTTAATTTATAAATATTTTTTCTAGCATGTATTTTGTCAGTAGTACAAACTACTTTTCTCCTTTACGGTGTCCTGTTGGGAACTGCTCAGAGCCACGAAGCTTTACAGGCAAAACTTCACAACGGCACCCGGACGCTGCGGTCGAAAAACACTAACATCAAAAGCTTGGATGTGCGTTTTTTGCAGGCGCTAAGAGAGTGCCGCCCGTTTCTCCACGCACCCTCGAGGGTGCTGGCCATGGCTTTAAAGTGGCAACGGAGCTCGGGACAAGAAAAGAGACGCGGCATGCTCAACTCAGGTCTCAATTGAGGAGAAAAAAAAAAAAACTAAAACTTTACCTGAATCTCCATGCTAGGGTTCAGGGTGGACACGTGAAAAGGGTTTCTGCTTCTAAACATCCACCACAGAGACAGTGGCAGCTTGGAAACCACACGGAGCACCAGTGAGTGAGAGCCGCATGTTCCTGTGCCGCATCAGAGAAAGTGTAGCTCCCAGCTACGTGCAGATTAATATCACATCCCCCTTCTCCGCTTGCCTCTTGACAATCTTGTCACATCTGGCTGACAAATCCTCACAAGCCTATCACGGGCTCCGCTGTGGCCGCGCTCTCGGAGTCGCTGGGAGCGGCCTGTAGCAGAGCACGCCGAGCCGACTTAATGAAGCCCACGCCGCTGGCTGGGAGCCGTGGCACAAAACGGCCCTGGCAACGAGCCCCTGGGGGCTGTGCATGTATGGCGGGGGGATCACAGACAGTTGATATGGGAAAAATACCCCCCCATTTGTCAAAAAAAGAAAAAAATAAACGCTCTCTGTGTTCTACAGGTATAACTTGAGCCTTAGGAAGAGTGAAGTTCAGAGAACATCAGGGTGTTCAGAGAACATCAGGGTGTTTAGTGCATCCTGACTGAAACGTGTTTCACTTCCATTTCTTCCCGATTTAAAGAAAGCAACTTTTCAGTTTGCTTTTCCATCCCTCTTATAAACAAGACACATTTGTCAAAGCACACACGTGCATTCACTCGACTCCCTTCAAGACTTAATGCTCAAATACATTTTGTATCGTGTACATTCAATTAATTTTTGTATTACTGAACACCCAAAAATAAATAATGTTCTGGTATGTGCAGAAAAACACACGACTGTGAAATAACTTGGTAAAGTTGGCAGCTGAAAGTGGCATTATTACAGTGATATACATCTCAGGTGGAACTTCATTCTATAGACCAGCACAAAATAAAATCTCCCGACAGGCACTTCCTGCTCATAGGACACCTGCACACGTTTGTCTGGCTTTCAGACACATCTGAACTGCACCCCAAGACACCACAGACGAGGGTGTTAACGAGTCCACGAGCAGTGCTGCTAATTGTTGCATTAAGGCTGTGGTCTTAAATTACATTCCAATAGATGGTGAAGCCCAGCCAGCTATTGTGCATGCAAGGGTGTGTGTGTGTGTGTGTGTGTGTGTGTGTGTGATAAAAGTGGCCATAAGAGACAGAATCTCATTGAGGGGTGTGTGACTGCAGCCACAGTAAGAGGGACACTTGCACGGAAGGCACCGCAACACGACACAAACTCGGCAAACTGCTCCAAGAAAGTGAACTATGGTGATTCTCTCACAAAGCAGCAGGAAAACAATGTAAACCAAAAAAAAATGTAACGCCTGATAACATTAATACATGGAACCCCCCCCCCACCCCCAGTTAATTAAAGCTTTTCATTTAGTTTGAGGGAAGTTGCCAGTTATCCAGCCTCCTGTAACATGTAAGGACAATCACACTCACTATCAGCACGCAAACGGAAAGAGGCCAACAGAAAGATGTTAAAATTTCATACCTGCACAGGGCCACGAAAACACATTTGATGTTTGAAACTATTCCTGAGTTCAGTTTGCAACACGCAGCTAGGAAAAAAAGGGAAAAACCAGAAAAATGCACTCCAGGTCTGCTTCTGAAGCGGCAGTGAAATACTGAAGGGGGTACTCACGGTTAAAAAAATAAAAAAAACAAGTTTCACACAACGTGACAAAGGCTGATGTTCGACGGGAAACAAAGTAACATGTAAACGTGCCTCGCTCTTACCTCAGACATTCTCGTTAAATGGAAGTTGCCAGGGTAACCGTACAGTTTGCCATTCCCTGCGAGTCCCACAAAAGAAATGCTTCCACCTCTCTTGTCGGTACAAGTATTATGGCAGAAGAGCCATCACACAGGAGCTCCAACAGTCTGTCACACACACAGACACACGCGCACGCGTGCACGCGCGCACACGCACACACACACACGCACCTCCAAAAAGCTCTCACTCTCATATACGAGTGCAAAGACACACGCACACACACACAGGCGCGCACGCGCACATGCACGCACGCACGCGCACGCACACACACACACACACACACACACACACACACACACTCTCGCCCCACTCGAACACCTTTCCCCCTTCTCCTTTTGTTGCTGCGGTCTGGATCTAAACTACTCAAGATGTGCTGTGTGTTGAACTCGACACAGGGGAGAGGAATGAGTTCCTCCCACTCTGCAGCCTCTCCCCTGCGAGCCCCGGCACGGTGTGTTTGAGTTCGCCCCTCCCCCCCCTCCCCTCCGAGTCACAGGGCAGTCCCCTCACAGCTGGCTGGAAGAGGGCATGACACTCATCTTTCACAGAGATTTGATCAAAAGGAATTGCAGAGGCTTGAGGCAGTCCTAATGCAGTCTGGAGAGATCCTATCTCTCCTCTCCGCCAGCCTGAGTAATGCATTAAATCAATGTAGCACTGCTCAGAGCTTGCCCCCGTGCTGCTCTGTGAACCTGTGTGTGTGCGTGTGTGTGTCCATATGCATGTTTATGTCTGTGTGTGTATTTGTGTGACTTTGCTGGAGTGCGCACACACACACACACACACACACACTTTTCTCAGCACTGTTCTGCGAGCAGCCCCAACAACATGTTGTACCTTGTGCTGAGAGGATCATGTCAAAGTCTGTCTGCACAGAGTATTTTTTAGGAAACAAGGACAGGCCCTTGTAAAGCTTCTGAGGTTAGAAGACGCTTTTGAAAAAGATCCTTACATTTCATAAAAGAGAATCGTTTTAAATCATATAATACACACTGTGATGTATTAACAAAAACACCACACAATGAGAACACACACAAGCGCAGGCTAAGAAACGCCTTTCTCTTTGTGTACTGATGACACCGACTCTACATACAACAAGCCCAACTTGAACAAACAGTAGAAAAGGTAGAAAATTGAATGCCGGGCAGATGTAAGCCATGTCCCTACAGAATAAAACAAGCAGTGTACTTATAGAAATTAGCTTGTACTGCCAGGGCTTCAGCACCTTAAATGGTGTTTCTACTTGAGCTGACAGTTCGTTAACAGCACCTTAATCAGTGCATGTCATCAACAACACAATCATCTTCATCATCATTGCTATCAGTGTCACCGGCCCCATTCTGAGGAACACCCATCTGCGTATGTAGAGTAACAACGGCCCAGGGCTATGCTACATCTGTGTCATTTTAAAGAAGCACTTGCAGAAGGTTCCGGAACTCCAGCCCAAATGACCGGACAGGAGACTGTCTGTCATCCCCTGGGCTCGCCAGCTGAAGGTCACCACACCTCCTGGTGACACCGCTTCAAAACTGTGACTACATCCTGTCAGAGCGTGGGACACAGTGCCACACATCTGCTGCCACACAAAACACTTTAATTCTGATGTAGGTGCGGCTGTTAATCCACAAATTACCACACAAGTTTTAACAGGCAGGATGGGTTTGCTTCCATAACTTTGGTAATTAAGGGAGGGGAAAAGCCAGGAGGAGTTTTTAAAAGCCACCGGTGGAAGGGTCTGACCGAGCAGCGTGCCGTTGTGACGGTAACGTTTCGTGATATTTAAAATTCATGAAACCATGGTGGGGCTGTATACAACACACCATGTGCTTATGAAATTAGTCAGAAAAATTCAGCCTTTGGATATTCCATTAAAAACAACAAATATAAATGTAATACCTTTCACTTCTGAGAGCCTTTTTATGAAATTACACTTGGACATCATCCAGTCAACCATATACTCAAAAATAAAAGGTTCTGTGGTTAAAACAACCAAAATTATATCAAAACAATTACGTTTCATAATAAAGGGATGCAGGAATACCATATCCAAACATTAAGATTCCACAGGTGATGAAATCCATACAAGTGTTACACAAGGCTTGTACAGGACTCTAGTTTCTGAACCAGGCCTGCAGATGATAAAGTCAACCTCAGATTATAACTGATCATGTCAGAGCAACGTCCTACACACTTTTCAAAATCACTGCTTAAAAATCCACTGTCCCAAAACAGCAGCAACATTTCAGAATGTTTGAGAAAAATAATAATTAACGTCGGGCGCAAACGAACCACATGAAGGAAAGGTTTGTAGGTTTCTTGTGAACACTCCACACACAGCAATGGCATGACAAGGCAGTCCACACAAAGACAACAAGAGTTTTATGACTACAGTCCGAAGGCGGTTTAGGGAGTGACATATTGTGATAAAAGTGACTTCATTCCTTCTTCATATTTAAATGTGTTTTGGGAGGGATGGGGGACTTCAAAGTCTCTAGGCCCCAGTTGGATTCATTTAGGGTTTTCAGCAATTTTAGTTTATATCTCAGCGTAACCCTCACAACTGACCTCAGAATGTTCGCAAGCTCATAAATTATTGCACTTTTGTGAATATATAACTTTTTGCAAAAACCCAACCAACATACCTGTATGTGTGGAAATATAATTACGTTTTACTTTGAATAATTTATCACGTACACCATGATAACGCAGGTAGTACAGAATCATAACACTGTGTTTGTAGTAAAAGTTTGTAACACAGAAGGAAGAGTTTTGCAGAAGGTCAGGCAGGCTCAAGGATGGTGACCTGTTTAATAACACACACACACACACACACACACACACACACACCACTCGCCTGTAAAAACAGATGCACATGGGCCACTGAGCCTCAAACTGAGAATATTTACATTAGCTGATCTCCAAATAAAACATCCCATAATAACTACTGTCCTAATGAACAAATAAGTACTTAAACACTGCAACACCGAACACGAGGGAGCCTGTGTATTCTGTTGCATTTCCCATGCTGTGACGCCTGTTTAAACGTGTGGAAGTGCTTTACACTCAGTTACAGTCCAACGCAGGTTACACCCGCTACATCGTACCATCACGGGAGACCCTGTAATAGAACATTCCAGACCGAAAGCCACGGACGGGACCTTAGGTAACGTTACACTTTTTATAAACACCACCTGTGTGTCCACTTTGTGCATTTCAGGAGGGGGAACATAATGAGTTCTTAACGCGTGTTGTTCACATGAATGGAAAAGGCATTACATTTTTTTAAGAATAAAACCACCTCTGGGGCTATGGAAAAGCTCATCTTGGTTGTAAAGCATTGCACAGGGTTTAGCGGTCGCGAAGCTCGGCACACGTCTTGTAGAACCTCTCCACAGCGCGTTTCATAAAAACCACGCCAGTGAGACTCATCTTCTGGGTACATCTGTCTCAGCATGTTGCATGTCACTGGAGCCCACAGGCCTGGGGGGGTTCTCCTGTCTTTGAGCTCCTATACCTGTTCTTAAACTACGTGCAGACCTTTCCATTTCTTTGACTTGGCTGGGTTTTCACTGAGCCTGCAACAAGACTGGCATTTAGAAGTTGAGCAGAATGAAGGATAAAGATTCACAGAGATGAGATAATCATCATCATCATCCTCGTCATCAATAATCCAACTGTGAAAAAAGACTGTAAAAAGCGTTTGTGTACAGTAACATAATCACGTTAAAGTGGAGTTTAAAATCTCCTCAGTCAGATTCTTAAACTGTTAATTCTTATTATTTGTTTTGATTCAAAGCTTATTATTAATTAGAGGTTTAAAAATAAACATAAAACCTAAAATTATACAATTTTATAAGTGTTAAATTCAGCAGGCTGGTGAAATAAACTCCATTTAACTGTAGAGGAAATTTAAGGATCCATTTTTATGAATATTAAAAATATGTTTGTATCTTCAGCGTGGTCGAAGCACCGTACTTTGTACTTTGTAACCCGCAACACAACCGGTAAAACCGCACGTAGGACCATCATGTGGACACCTCGGTTGAAAAGTTTCTCCCAAAAGTGCTCACTCGTGTGCTACGACTTCCCTGTCGGCCATCTGGTCTCACATTCACCAGGTCACAGTGAAAACAGAGAAATGAGAGATTAGTGAAGCCGCCCTGCTCTCCCTGGCCTGCCCATCCTGGCAGTCTGGTATTGATCAGAGGCGTTCGCATCAGACAGCTTTTATAATAATCTGCCCTTGCATTATGTAATGGCTACATTAGAGACACAAGCCTTTACATCTGACACCTGTTGGGTCTCTGTAGAATTGCTGTTTGCATTACAACGCTGTTTTAATGGCCTCTGCAGCGGGCACGGAGCGAGCGTGGACCTGAGAAAACTTTCTAGAAGTTGCCGCCGAAGAGAGCCGTTGAAAGCCATTACGGCGTGCCCAGGAGCGGGCTGATGAATGGCATCGCTTAACGTGACCCTCTTCCAAGCCCCGCCTCCACTCAGACGTTGGCTCGAGGTGAACTCTGCCTGGGGGCCTCAGGGGTAAGTGCAGACCGCAACCGTCCCTCTCAGAGGTCCTATCCTGTCCCTAGGCATTTGTTATCCCCCCCGCCTGTCCGCCCCCACCTCTCACAGGGGCAGGGAGGGTAAAAGCAATAAACACGTTACAGCACAGATGTAGGGAACAGAAAGGGAGGAGCCCTGGTGGTCATAAAGACCAGCGGGCAGCACAAATCAGGAGCAGACCGCTTCCCACATGCAGCTCACGCCGTCTTAGCATCACTTTTTATTACTCATAGTGCCGCTAATTATACTACAACAGCATCAACGACCACATGAAACACGAGGTGACAACTATAAAAGAAGAAAACAGAAACAGGTGTGGGTGAGTACACCTCTGTGGCCACAGGTCTCCGCTCCAGCTCGGGGCTCGACAGACGTTCTCTGCCGCAGCTCGGCTCATGCCGTGCTGGCCGTGTGATCGCAAAAATCCAAAAAAGGGGCACCTGGATGCCATCAGTCTCAGCCAGGGTAAACAGCCCTGACATTCCTCCTGGCCTGCTGGCCAGCACAGGTCAAAGGTCATGATGACAAACGGGTGACCTGGTATCCTGAGAGAGGGAAAAAAAGGCGGAGAAGTTTCTGGAATCTTTCAACGGGGGACAACGCTTAGCGTTTGCTGACAGAGTGCATTGACGCCGCACTGTGGTCACAGGACTATAAGGCCTGATCCCCCACAAAAGCCCCCCCACCCTCTGACTATCCCACTGACAGATGTTTCCCAGCATGCCACTATCAACTCATCCTTGGTAACTTGGGAGCCACATGTGGTCAAAAGTATTCCAAAAGGGGCATTTTCATAACGTTACATTACAGCATTGGAGGCAACCAATCAAAAGCAACGAGAAATGGCGTCTGTTCACAGCAGGAAAACTCACTAACGAGAGAGGGCACGGACAACTCGAGCACGATGGGTCAGCGGGCACGGACAACTCGAGCACGGCGGGTCAGCGGGCACGGACGACAAGAGCACAGCGGGTCAACAGGCACGGACGACAAGAGCACGGCGGGTCAACAGGCACGGACGACAAGAGCATGGCGGGTCAACAGGCACGGACGACAAGAGCATGGCGGGTCAACGGGCACGGATGACTCAAGCCTGGTGCGTCAGCGGGCGGGCGTGGACGATTTGAGCGCAGTTGACTTTTTAACCACAGCAGCTCCAGTGCAAAGTCAGGCAGGCCAAGGTGGGCAGCACAGCACTGCAGATCGAGCTTGCCAATGTCAGGACCCTCAGACTGAACAGGCGCGTGGGATGGCACAACGGAAGGCCTGGGAACCCGCGGCATGGGAACAGAGCACGGCCTCCGGCCTACACAGCCCTGCTGTAACCTGTGTGTACATGTGTTATGCCTTTGCACATCCGTCTCCACCCTTACACATATAAAAAGTATGCTCACTGACTGACTCATGGGGAGGGGGGCAACTGTTAGTGCAGTCAGCATGTCCCACACAACAGTGCCCTCCCCCCTTTTATACAAGCTCCTATCCTCGAATCAAAAGACACAAACCCCTGTCCTCCTAGATGTCCACGCAGTGTCAGAGAACAGTTACAATCTTCAGAGAACGCAATGCAGAATACAGGATTTTTTACTTTAAGGTCTGCTGTGAGCTCCATCACACACGCCTACAGGTGCTTCACAGCACTACATTAACATACCATTAGCACACACACTGACATCACTTAAAGTTATTCTTTTCAGACTCTGATATTTTAGCCACATAGGTTGCCGCCAGTCCTCACAGAACACTGCCATTCTGCATTTCCTGTGAGCGTGACACGGACCTCCGCACAGCAGACCTGTTCTTGTGCGATTTCAGCAGCTGCGACGGACACGTGGCTGCTGCTTCACCAGGCCTGTGTGGGGGAAGAGGCAGAGCCTAGGTAGTTTTTAGCAGCAGGTAGCCCGGTCACGCTGCGTGACCTGACAGCGGCTGAAGCCACAGCCGGGCGCTGTGAGATCACATCTTTTCTACAGGGAATAAGTGAGACAGCAGCAGGGAGAGAGCGAACGTCAGAGCTCCGCAAGCCGCTGTCCGTGACTCTGTGCTGTTTAGCTTTCATTAAGAAGGAGAAAAATAAGTGTCCAAGCAGCTCTCTCCTTAGCCCGTGTTCCTCGGGGTTTGGGGGGGCTGTTTTTCTGTTCCCCAACTCCCACAAGTTGACTGAGCAGATCGTACCAGTCCAGAGGTTTGGGGAGAAAACGCTTTCACACGTCACACACAAGGAGAGTGGATGGTGTCCAGTCACACAACTGTTCACATCCAGCTCAGACCTGTCGTTTCGGTGCAGGATCTTTGTGGAGATGACAAACTGAAAGACACGACGTGCCCGTTACCACAGCGATGCTTTGGTAACTGTCTGCAAAGCTCACCTGTGGCACCCTGAACCATGGCCCATCGCAAGAACAAACAGACTGGTTTGAACTAGATAGCACTTGTTGGGGTGGGGTGGGGTGGGGTGGGGTGGGGGGTGAGGTGGCCAGCAGATGCTTGGGCATGTGAGCACGGAGGTACAAAACGTCACACTTCTGGTCATCGGCCGGATGGAGGAACTCCTCTTGCCTCCACCGCAGGAATTGCAAAACACCACGACGCGCTGCAGGGTTGGGTGAACGTGTGTGCGATGCTCCTCATGGCCTGTTATTACGGCCCCCATCCCTGCATGCACAAACTGATTTCCACCTACACAAATCGCGGCTAAGGCACAGCCGGCTGCATTTCTGCAGAATTGTCATGTTTGTAACGCCATAACTACACACGTAATTCATGTTTTCCACTAAAAAGTAAAAAAATTAAATACTCAGTGCACAGCAACCTGTAACGAACTGGCAATTAAGTGTTTTTGTTTTGTTGAAGCTCAGCCCAGAAAGACGCAACATGACCGAGTCCACCAGAGCCCCCAGCTTCACACCACCAGGAAACCAGGGTTAGCAAAGAGGATCTGTCTCACTGGGGGGGGCACAGCTGAACACAAACATCACGCCCCACGAGTCACACTCTCTGCAGGCAAACCAACAGCACGATCTGTCCGAGACACACTCCGCGTCTAGCGTCACCTTCGACGGTCTGCTGGGCCCACACGCTGCACTGGAAAGCCGTTCCACATCGTGACACAAACACGCATTGCGTGTGCGTGCGTGACCAGAGCTTCGGATTTATGTCCGCACTGTAAGCGTAAGCATGAAATCAACACACGTTTTAAAGTTAAACACAAAGCTGCCGTTAGATCAACGTGACAATTTCACCCAAGCGAAAGCCGACTGTCAGGACACGCCTCAGACTGGGGTTCGCGACCGCCCCAGGAGCAGAGCAGACGTGCTGCAGGGATTTGTAAAACTCATCGCCGCAAGATGTTTCCTTTACCTCATTTTAATTTTTAATTATCAAAATAAGGGAAACTCCATAAGGAACGCAGCTTTGCCGCTGACATGTTGAAGTAACACACATCTGTTTGTGTCACAAACAATCAGCCTGACAAAGTACGGTGTGTGTGGTACAAAACACAGTTTGAGTTTATGCCTCTGCGCTGGGACCCATTTACCCGGGTTACCCATGACAACGTCAGCTGAGGGTCATAGTAGATTTTTTTTATTATTATTTAATCAATCAACTACCCCTTCATTTACGGCTGACTTGATCACATCAGCAGGAGTTAAGCAAAATGCCTAGATTGGAGGGTTACAGTGGGGGCTGCTGGGAAGGGGACGAGGAGGAGGAGGGAGAGGAGGGAGAGGTGGGGGGGTGGACTGCTGGCGAAACTGGAAAAGCATGTGGAGATAGAAATCACTCCCAGACAGATTCAGACACTTCCTGCCAGTCCACAGATGCCACAGAGCTCAGAGCCACCCTCCCGGGGGACAGGGTTCACCTGAAGGGGGGGGCCGAGCACTGCCAGATGTGTAGGAAGCTGTCTGGGAGCGGCACGCTAACACTGTCTCAATTGTGTGAAGCATATGCTTTCAGTCAAGGGTGAAAAACACAGGCACCAGCACATGCCAGAAGTCCTTCAAGCATGGCCCAGCAGTCAGCCTGAAGCTTAACACACACACACACACACACACACACACACATCTTGCAAGTCAGCAGATGCGTGTCACCGCAGTGCAAGTCAAGGCTGGTTAAGCCATAAAACGGCTAAGGGACCTCATTCAGACATCCAGCCCCCACAAACAAAACACACGCACACACGCGCGCCATCACTTTCTGTACGCCAAGATCCACTGTGAGGTATCGACTCTGGTGGCAAGGGAAATGGGGAGGGCTGTAGATGGACCTCCACTTTTGGGACGGGGCAGGACTGGCAACCAAAGTGCCACTGTGCGAAACGCAGAGACGGAGCGCAGAGACGGAGCGCAGGTTTATCGTGGAAACCCACTGATGACACTCCATTCCCCAGCTGCGTCGAGCAGATTAAACTGAACACGACCGCAGCGATTTGGGCAACGGCTCCAGGCCCACAGAAATTCAGATGTGTTCTTTAGATTGGAGGACGTGACGGGCCAAAGCTAACAGACCAAGGAACATCACTTTGTTTAACCGCTTCCACTCACAACCTCAGATTTCAAATGTGGAGAAAACTGTCCATGAAATATGAGTCCATTGTGGTCTCTTTAAAAGACCCCTGACCAGACATTTCTTTCTGTAAACCCTGAAATCTTCCTCACCTGGACTCCAGCTCACGCACAGCCACATTTAGCACTGCTGTCTGTAAAAGTGTTTTTTTTTGTTGCAGGAATGTCGATGTTCCACAATGACCTCATTGTGCTGTGATACAGCTTGTCTGAGCTCCGCTCCGCTCCGCTCTGCGGCAGCCAGTCACACCTGTTCCACCTATGCCACAGGGCCACAAAGCCCAAGTTACATCAATCAGCATTTGAACTCGGCGAATCTGTGTGGCTTTGCCTTTGCTGTCTGCCAGTGACTGTGTCTATGGAAACAAAAGGACTGCCTCCGTACCTGGAATTTAACCCTTCACGCGCGCGCGCACACACACACACACACACACACACACACACAAAACATTTTAATTGGAAACCTTTTGCATGACGCCCCAGTGGGTTATCACCACTGTACACCAATTGTCACTACAGTTTCCTCTGGTCACCTTTTAAGATACTAATATGTCTTGTTTGCACTGTTTTGTGTTCTTCTCATGCAGCCAATGAGTCAGAGAGTGGTTTCACATGATGTGGGAAAACATTAAGGGGCAATGCAATCCTGGGAGGCTATGTGAACGCCTCTGCCGATTTTGGTAGAGCCAGGTGAGCAAATGAGGTGAGATTACCTGAACGCCCATGTACCCGTACCACTGCTCTACCCAGCTCTCGTGCAGCAGTACCTTCTGTTACATTTTCTGAAATGCTGCAATTAATTCATTTTCCATCACATTCCTGCTGATGGGGAAGCTAATGCAGCTGTAAGTACCGTGGTCTTGCAAACCATTAAACTGTGTTTGAGTAAGATTTGGCAGACTAATTAAACTGTCACAATAAACTGCCACCTTTAAAGCACGCTAGTGTGTTTAAACGAGTGGTGTTACCACACCAAGTTGGCCCTAGCGTGTTGCACAGACTGCCAAAACAGCCGAAATTTTATCAAGCTGAATAAAGCAGCGACTTTGGGATAAAACCGAACCCTGCACCTCAGGAACCAGCTGCATAAGATGAGCCAAGTTCTCATGCCTCGTCTCATCCGGCGCGTGTCCAGAGAGTGTCGAAACAGCAAGAAAAGAAACAGGTCAAATACTTTGCAGCTTTAACTTATTTCTCAGCTTTTCTCTTTTGTACCCCCCCCCCCCAGAAACTTGGAGGGGAAACACAGTGACTCAAAAATAAAACTTGCTGTGCTGTGTGGATGTTTTCATCGCTCTTTGTTGAGGGAATAGGCCGTCTCTCTGACTTTGTCACTCTGTAGCCCGGTCCTTCTGTTTCTAAGTAACGAAATGGTGTCTGGAAAAACCATAACCAGTGATCATGCTGTGGAGCGTTAAGGGCCTGAACACTTCACTGAGCACTGCCTCCTCCCTTTTTGCTGTACATTTTGATTGCAATTGTCTGAAATGTGTTTTCATACATGGTTAAATACCACAGTAAATGTACATTTTGGGTAGCCTAATGCTGTTCACTAACCCCCCCTTCAGTTTCCCTCCTTGAAACAAATGCAAACCAATCCAGGGAGTGGTGGGGGGGCACACCGTCCCCAACAGTTAAAGCCTTTAACATGCATTTTATTATATACATTTGTCATAATGTAGAGCTGCCACCCCCATCCAACATCAAAGCCCCTTGTGAGTCCGAAGGCAGGAACCCTGTCAGAGACGGAGGCAAGTGAGGAAAGCTGTCTGGAGTTTAAAAAGCAAGAGAGAAGGCGATGCACTGTCCAGCTTGTGTAAGCAGGACGCTGGAGTGAGCAGAGAAATGTCACCCCCCCCAACAACAGCTGACAGGGTGCCTATCCAGGGCTGCAGAGCCCCATCAGCACCACCCTTGTTAGTCTGTCTTGCATTTAACTGGGCAGCGCCTCAGCGGAAGCGGGTCAGAAACAGTCAGCCCTTTGCCAGTTTACCTCCCAAATGATCATTTGCAGTTACACGCCGTGTTCCTAAAACGCTTTAACAGGATAACCTTCACAAACAAAAGACCAAAAATTTAAAACCCATGATGTATCAGAGTGATTTCACAAGAGGGTTGAGTGCAGAGTGACCGATCCCCACAGAGGTTTACGGTCCCTGCTGACACTGACCCCTGCCCTGAAGATAACCCCTGCCTGTCTGCAGTGTGGCGCATCATATGGAGAACGCAGAGCCTCTGCCCACTTTTTCAATGCTGGAGCTTTGCTCCGCCTCATTGACAGAGGAGCACCTTTTCACCCAATCTCTGGTTACGTCTGGAGGACATGCAAAAAGTACACACTCATCTCCTCCTGCAAAGATCTTCAGCATGAACTGCTCGATGCCAGTAACGTGAACAGCACGGATGGCTTCTATAGGAGACCTGAAGGTGCCAAAGGCCACTGAAATTCCAACACTTGATGTTCACTTCATGAGCACAAAAGTAGGACCTCACAGACCACAGAAAACAACTCTCTGATCTCAAGAGTTGTTAATCGTGACGATGGCGTATGTCAAACTCCTAATGGTGCCATGCGTCCACAAAGACAAAGACACAATGAACGTACATATACCACATATACCAGACACATACCAGAGCAGCACGGTACGACCAGCACCGCAGGACAAGCTACATTTGGAACAGAAGGCACAACACCCGCATACCCATGCCTGTGCCGTCTGCATCGCAATGACAAGAAAACTACCGGAACAAATTTTATACTGCTCATTTATAATGTGTTAAAGGGGAAAGTATGACCATTTGAGAAATTATAAAACATCTAAAAACATGGATGGCAACTTGGATCCTCCGGCTCACCCCCATCTAACGTGAAGTCGTTACACAAGCGCTGCTCCGAGACAAGCACACATTGTGGAACTTGCAGTGACTGTGTGCGAGTGTGATATCATTTTTAGTTTTTTATTAAACATAATTTTTTAAAGTGGCAGTATAAAAGTATTCCATTACAAAAATGAAATACTAATACAAATGTGTTTGTGTATCATTAGAATTTGCACTAACAGCTCTAATATATTGTTCTCAATAAAACAGCGTTACAAGTTAAAACTGCTTCCTTACAATATGGTACTTCATGTGTGTACCGCAGTCCAGTTTAAAGAGTTATTGCCCTTTCATTCAAACGTCAAGTTGAAATTATTCATTTACTGAAAACTATGAATGACTACTGAGATGACAAAAAAAAAAATAATTACATATTTCCTTTTCGTGGAATACTCCTTTTCATGATGACAGCACAGTTTTGCCACGGGCCGAGGGAGACGCTTTTCCACACATCTCCCTCTGCTGGTCCAAGTCAGAAATTAGATTTCTGCCGATGTCAGGTACGTGTACCTGGAAAAGCACGATCTCTCTGTGTGCACGTTCATATCTGTGCAAAGCCTGATACACTCCTACATCTGTGTGTCTCCATCAGTGTAAAACCGGAGCTACATCTCCACTGATGGGACGGGGGTTATTTGTTTATTTTCCCCCCTTCAGGGTATTCTATCACAGCGCTTTGAATCCTCCACAGAAATCAAGCAGGACTGATGCACAAACACAGGCAAGGAGAGTTCTCCTAATAAAAACAGAAGAGCAGTATCTCTTGGTCTTAGGAGACCAGCCTCTCTCTCTCATTTTTTTTTTTTTTTTTTGGAAGAGCAGAAAGAAAATCAATATACTCAAGTGCAATGGCTGTGATGGCATTGCTAATCCACTTGCTGCATTAATGTTTCAGACGACGGGGGAGAAGCCTCATCCGCGCAAAGCAGTCGCTCTGGAGAGGAGAGCCAGCCTTTGGTTTCCCTCCAAAACAGAATACTCAAGTACCCGTGTGTTTAAAGCGGAGACCAGTTATTATGAAAATCATTTGATCGTTAATTCGCTACTACAAAACCGTTTGCCGTGGAATTCCTGGCACTCGGAACACCGGGGGAAAACGGCAGCCCAGGACAGTGTCACCTCCCCCCCCCCCACATCAGGTTCTTTTTAAACACTCAGAAGATCTGAAACCCACAGAGGCTGTGAGCAAAAGTGTATATCAAAATTCAGGTAGAGGACAGGCAGACTCTCTGAACCCTCTACAGCAACTCAAACAGGACAAAGAAAAAAAAAATCAGACTAGTTGCTTTAAGATAAAAAAAAAGTGGAGTGATGGTGTGTGTAGGAGCTAGGCACGGCCAGATTGTGGATACTGCACGCTGGAGGCCAGAGGGAACAGAGCATTTCCTGGAATGAGCCCAGAAGCCTCCCCAGACTCTGAATCATAATCTCTAAACTTTTTAGGCATTTGCTGTTTACGCCACAGGTCGACATTGCTATGCCGTGACATTAGGAAACCATAAATCAGACGCGCGACAGCACCTCGTAGAGACTGGTACGGGACGAGGGGGCCGTCGCGGGCGACGCCCACGGCCCCCACCAGATGTGCTCTCCAAATCCCCCGCAGTACTCAGCACTCTGACACCGCTAATGCCTTTGTTGACGCTAAAATATTCACTGTGTCTCTGGGAGCACTGCAGTGTGTGCATACACACTGGAGTCCCAAAGGTGGGGGGCATAATTACACAGGTTGGAAACACAGGGTCAGTGTTGTCAGCATAACCAAACTATATGGATACATGCATTTATGTTAAAAGTGCACAGAAATAAAACACTACGCCATAAATACATAATCACTTCCACATATATCTAATGACGGTACCATTTCCATTGAATCCTTTTCATTGTTTGTGGCCTTGGTGAGTACTAATTTGGACCTGGGCCCTTCGCTTAGCTTCTATAAGTTTAGATATATTTACACGCCTCACAACATGCACGCCCTCTCATTCATTTCCTTCAAGTCGGTGTTAAACAAATGTTGTCTAACTTAGCAAAGCCTTCTTACACTGTAATAAAGGCAAAATTCTGAAAAGCATGATGTAGTCAGCTTTCAGACAGTTCACATTTACACAATTACATGTGAATTTATGAATTAACAAAACGCCAATTAACATGACACTGAATTCATTTCCAATGTATTTTTTAGTTTTAGGGAAGCAAAATCAGCAGTGATAGGCAATCAAGTGGCATATATGAAAAAGTGGGAAAGAATTAGGACTGGCTTTTCACTGCCTGGAAACACGGATTCTTTCTGCTTGTGAAGCGAATGTGTAAACAACAGTGTAGATCTGAATCACTCTGCAGTCATTCAACATGCGTCTCAGTATAGTGCACTAGCGCACTGCGCGTCTCAGTATAGTGCACTAGCGCACTGCGCGTCTCAGTATAGTGCACTAGCGCACTGCGCGGTGAGCAGAAGTGAACAAAGGGTGGTGCTCACTGGCACACGCACAAAAACGTGAACAAACGACAATATTAAACACGAAATTCAAGAGCCCTTCCTCTTGCTGGAGCTTCTCAGCACACAGAGCTTCAAGTGTGAGCACCACCCTCCCTACCTCCTACACACACACACACACACACACACACACACACACACACACACACACACAGCTTCAAGTGTGAGCATGATGAGCACCACCCTCCCTCCCACACACACACACACACACACACACACACACAGCTTCAAGTGTGAGCATGGTGAGCATCATCCACCATTACTCACGCACACACAGTTTTGCTGCACTGTTGGTTAATAGTAATGCTAAATAATCCGAGTGTGTAAGTTGCATGCAACTAATATCTTTAACAATACAACGTTTAAACGTTTTTTAAATGACTGCTAACAAAATAGTTCATTCTGAAAAGACAGCAGGCAACACGTGCCTGTAACCATGTGGTGTGGCACGGGTAACGTCCCCATTTTAATTAATATGTTCCTGAAAACCCACGTAAAAAAATAAATCAAAAATAATACCCATTATTTTAAATTTTAAAAATAATGCATCCGAAAACCCTTACCTATTCTTGTCAAATAAAGCACTTTGACACACCTATGATTTCAGCACCATATACACATAACACTTCAAACACAAATTACCTGACTGATAAATACTCAATGAAGTCATTAATGGGCGTTTCATTTCATTTCACGATGAAATATTATGCACAGTCTTGCACATTTCGTTACTTTTCCTTACACCCTGTACTCAGCTACAAACATTTAACGAAAGGGGTTAAAACGATAACTACAAACAAACACGATAATCTGCCGTCATTTTTACTGCATTTGTAAAGAGAACAACTGATTATAAACTCTAGCGAGCGGAGTCCTGTTCTTGCCGCATCAGGTCTGCGCTCTCCAACCTTTTTCGCACCATGAATCAGTTTCATGTCAGACA
>JABJVR010000007.1:1972350-1983416 GCA_025773905.1 Chitala chitala | reverse complement strand
ATATAGATGTTGTATATAAATGCAATATTCGTGCCTACAGAGTATGTGATTCAACACTGTGAACTGTTAATGTCAAGAATGAAAATTATAGCAAATACATCTTATTACTTTATTCACATACACAGGCCAGAAAGACTTTCTAGACTTCAGTACTACTTTCCATCCATCTGTCCATCCATTACCAAACCACTTATCCCATTTGAGGACACAGATGGCCTGAAACCTCTCCCAGGCAGCCTAAGGTGCATGGCAGGGGACACCCCAGACCCATCACAGGGATACTTTTTATATTCCTTTTATAGCATTTCACTGTATTGTGGATAAAAAGTGTATATTTTTCTCTGTCAGAGTGGTGAAACGTCATTTGCACACACAAGCTCTGTGTTTCTTTCTCTGTGTTAAAGTTTGTAGATGGCACCCTGACCAGGAGCTGCGGCAATCCCTCACAGGTGTCTTAACGTGGAACAGGTAAGGACCACGAGGAGAGGGTCAGTATTGACAAGTAAGAGGGATTCCGACTCCATTCCAACTTCTTCTGCTTCGAGATAGAGAGAACAGCCAAGGTCAGGGGGGTGAGCAAACCTACAACGTGACCCCCACCACCCCCAAAACCACCACCCCCACCACCAGCACCAACACAAAACACAGTATGGTGAAGTCGTGTCTCGGTGCTCTGATCACTCTCCCCTCCTGTGTGGAGACTGGGTGCCCGGGTGAGCCTGGGCCCTGCCAATTAGTGCCAATCACAGGGATGAAGTGACGCGCTATTGGGCAGCCCAGCGGAAGGGCCGGGGACCACCTGGGCCTGGTCCCACATCTGGCCCCCCCCCACACAGCTGTCACGTCCTCGCCTGCTAGCACACACTGCCTTGCGCTCATGCTTTATTCATGGGGAGCCGATTGTGCCCGCCAGCGCGCCCCTGCGCCACTGCCCACATCTGAGGCTTGGCTGCAGCCCCAAGTTTAAGACTCCAGATCTTTACAGAAATGACGCCTGATCGGGTCACTAAATAATGCATTAGTGGGGTTTTTGTTATGTAAAAAAGGGCAGGTTTTAGTTTTGGAGGCAGGGCAGTAATGCCACCTGACAGGCTCTCCCTAGGTTCCCCACAGTGCCACCGAAACAGCCACGCAGTGCCGCTGATTGACAAGGACAAAAAGGAGAGTAATCTCATTTATGTTTTTGAATTGTCAACCATGGCAATGGGATTTGAAAATGAAAGGCAAATCTGTGACTTTGAATGCAAGAGGTAAAGAGTCTAACATGGCAACTGTGATTAAAGAACGTGAGGTCTGCACTGGAGAAAGGCGTTATGCTGGGAGAGGTTCTCGGTGTAACATTTAATTATTTACAATATGAAACAGTTAGTTTCAAGGCCAGACGTGTTTGAGTAGCAGCTTGTTAACTGTTATCCAGCTAGTTCCCGTCAAGTCTCCCAAGTCAGGATGTGTTAATAAGTGGTGCAGCTACTCTGAAACTACAAGTTACTTAAATGACATGAAATAGAAATGACCTGTTAGTTAAGTATCGTGGAACTGAACTGACGTGCTGCTTGAATTAAGTTCTCTGTCCATTGGCGGTATCATTGAGGAAGGTCAAAGGACTGCCATGTGTGTTCTATACATGCAGGAACAGAAAGCTCATGGATGCCCAAACAGGGTAAAAAGACTGACACAGTACCAGCCTTCTTTACAGCGACGTACCTCTTATTACTAAGGACACACACATAATCAATCAATGCAGCACCTCTAACCGCTAATTGCTTTGATTGTATGTCCTCAAACAATCCTTTATTAGCATAAGGAAAAAGTTTGGCGTATAAGACAGTGTCAGGGTTGTGAAACTGAAAATAAGGAGTTAACTTTTCTAAGACGGTTACCTATAGCATGTTCGCCTCAGAAGGTGGTGCGTCATGGCTGTTGTAGATTGTTGGTCTTTTTCCCCAGAAAGGCCACAACTACGACACTTGCGGGGAACACACCTACATGCAGGACAGAGGAACCTGCAGAAGAGGACTTTGAAACATGAAGAGAAGGTGAAAAGCTGTTGTGAGCATGTGAGTGAGTACCAGGACTCCTGGATCTCGGACTGTATGGGTGATGGGTATGAGGAGAGTCTGTAGAGCATCCAAACAGGCTGGTGCCTTCATCAGGAATGATGGCTGGTTTGAAGTTTGACAAATGAACACCCCCCACCGCTGCCCATAGAGCTTGTATAGATGTATATCCACTACTTTAAAGTACTACAGAGGTCAGTTCAATGTCCAGATTTAATGTCCAGGTTAGCTGATATTTACAAATGTGTTATTTTGAGGATTATTTATTTTTCAGGTGTAAAGAAAACCGTGATTGTCATGTATACATGTATTACTTAGAGCAGACTTTGGGCAGTTGGGTATTGGATCATTTCAATATACATGCAGTCATGTCAGTGTTTACCAATTCAAATATGCACAACACTGTCAGTCACCAACTTCATTGTTCACTCTCAGTCACTCAGCACATATGGCTCCCGGTCTTTTATGTTACTTCAACGGTGTTAGCATTCCAAAATAAGACATGAAAGCTCTTGTAGTTTCATAATTACAATCTGGCGGGAGTCACCAAGGAGACAGCTGAGGTCTCCATATAGGATGGGTTCCACTTCAGGTCAGCAAACTTTAGACAGACAACAAAGCTGTCACAGGACTGTAACGGTACCACGTTTGCTTTGGTATTCAGTTGGTATAAAGTGGTTTGTGTCCCAGAGAAGAAAAGCCTGACAGGGACAAGAAAAGGTGGTGATGAATAGTAGAGTTACAGTGACCAGGTGCCCAGGCAATCACAACTCACGTAAGGACCGCTGAGCCTCAGCGCCTCAGTCGGAGTGCAGACATTTACTGACACTGATTAGCCATTCAACCAGATCTGTTTGTGTCATTTGGTGACTCTCAAAGACAAGTACCTGGACTTCAGCTTTCAGCTGAAGACACTACATTTTTGTGAGTGTCCTTAAAAAGTTTCCCACGGGAAAGTAAGACCTGATTAAATGACCAATGGCAATGTACAGTATATATGTATTCAAGCAGCCAAACTCACGATCCTGGGGCATGGAATTGAACAAGCTTTCTAAAAGCACTTAAATCTCTCACACGGTTCTGTGAAGTGCGAGAAGCGCGGGTGTTTTCGGAGCGCGGGAGCCGCGCTGCCACCGCCTCTCGCTTACAGTCACTGCTTTTAATGCAGAGGTTTAACAGGGCTGCCGAACAACCTAATTACTGCCAGTGCATTAGCACAGAGACTGATTTCCAGGGAGTGAGGGAAAGCCGTGCAGTGAGATAAAACGTGGCATCGCAGGCCGGTGACGGTGAAACCTGCCCGTCCACAGGGACCTAAGGGTTTAATGCGGCGGGCAGACTCGAAGATGTGACCGAAGAAAAAACAGCGGTCTGTGAGGGATTTCGTTTTTTTTTTTTGTCGCAGTCTGAAAATGTATTAATGACATAAAGAACACGGGGAAGCAATGCTCACATTAAAGAGGGCGCGTAGAGCAGATGTTGCACGTCTACTCATTCAGAAACCTCCCATAAAAGAGGTCCACCAGTATGGGCAAATAAGCACCTGTCATGTGCCAAGTGAAGTGTTAAGTGAACAAATTGTGGAGGCGAGGGTGATATTTCCGTAGGGGTGACAGCTCTTGGTCTGGGTGCCATGTCAAGCTTCGGCAGCCCCTCTGGAACGCTCTGCGGCACTGCGGTGGCTGTGGGCCGCGATGGCAACAATTATTTACTGGCTGTCTGCTTCATTTCCCCAAATCCGTGCTGGCTCGGCGGCGCGGGCCACAGGGGTCGATTTCCCTTTGTGTCATTGCTGAGGGGGGCGCGATGGCAAAACAATCTTGGCTGAAACATTTAGATCGTTTATTCAGTGCGCTCGGTGTCACCCGCGAGCGGAATCGCACGTGCTCCGGCCGCGCGTTCCCGCCGGTCCACGGCCGCTGAAGGTGTTTGGCTTGGATGTCACACTGCTTCTGCGCCTTTTTACATTAATATCACATGAAGGTGCAGGTCCATACAATATTAAGATGGAGATGCATTATAAAACGGCCACCCTCGAGGCTTCAGAGGTGGCTCTCCCTCTTGTTAATCTCGAGCACTGCCAGAGAAACCCATTTTAACACTATTAAGATGACAGTGCAGTCGTTTCGCTGACATTCAAAATGTGTGAAGTTGACGTTTGGTACATGCATAGGACTACAATACGCAATATCCATGTTATAGATTTAAGTAACTAAGTGGGATAAATCTACTAACGCCACTATACTGTATAAATGTGTATCGTACATTTCATATTATGCTAACTGATGTATACATAACAGAGGTACTACCTTCGCTGTCACAATTTCATTCTGTAGTAGCACATTTTTTTATTACATAGAAATTCTAGGTTCCTGATGGCGCAATTTCTTGATCGAAATGTTCCAATGAAGTAGCCCAGTACTTCGCCAATATCACTTTAAAAAATAGCTACATTTCACTTCTCAATGAAGAAAATGTTTCTTTGTAAACGTATTATATGATGTTGTGGTTTTTCAAAAATCACCTGGGGGTGCAGTTTCGGTGTCCATGTTCAAAGCAAAACAATGATATTTGTAATTGTAAACATTTAATTATTTGACAATGAGACAATTTGGATACTCCTCGCAGGCTGGAGTAAATACACTAATAAAATTTTATTGAGAGAACGGGATAGTTTGTAGTAAATGAAAATATTTATATGCATACAAATTCGTTAAAGGCAACAACTACTTGCTCATTTCAAGAAATACTGAGTACATGCTGCAGTGCACGGCGGTAGGCTGTCTCTGCAGCTACATTTAACAGTGTGTACCGCCATCTGCCGCATTATTCGGATATAACTTCGGAATTCCATGCAGCGCTGCAGCTAACTTGCCACGGTCAGTTCTTGTCACAGAACTTTTCCTATTAAACCCCTTTCTTTAAAAAGAAGCATGGCACTTGGGATCACTTATAGGATGGTATTAACTGTTGAGACCATTTCCTTAAAAGCTGGACTAGAACTTTTTTACCCACTCTCTTTACACAAGGGCTGTCATTTTTTTCCTCCCTTTTTAAAAAGGTCTTGCTTTTATAAAGGCAAACAACACAACAAAAGGCACGCACTCTGCAGGACGCTGGATATTCATGCGCGCTCGCGGCCTCTGCAGGAACATGATGAAAAGGAATGGAACGGGGACTGACGTGGGTTTTCATCGCTCGAGCCACCAGCGGCGCGTGCCTACGGTCTGGCGCACACAACATCAGAAGACGCCAAAGTTGTGCCTGTTTCAGAGACGTCCCGAAATGCTCCCAGCTCCGCGGGAGCAGCAGCAGATGAAATCATTTGCGCCCCGTGTGATGACTACATGAGCGCGGCCCCCATGCGCTGCGATGTCACGGCGTGCTTCAGGGCGCCCTGGTGTTAAGGCCGGAGTGCCAACTCAGCGATTAATCTTTTATGAATGCAACTAACGCTTGCTTCGCAGGACACGGATAGCGGACTTTTTTTTTTTGAAGCGATCGTGGACCTGTTTTTGTGGAGTTACTCTTAACAGTTTTAATTGTAGCTCGACGTTTTATCTGCTAACTTAGTTTTATAAAGGATGACTGTATGAAGGCAACTGTGTTTTAAAAAATTACTAGTACAGTTAATAGCGCTAGATAAATGATGTGTGAATTATACAAATATTAAAATAAAAGAGGAGTCTTGGACTTTCCATTTCTTTTATTTTTTAGAAATGATTATTTGTTCCAACGTATTTGATTTACAGTTTGCTACTGAGCTACATATATTGGATTAAGTAAATTGTTGCAAAAACAGTGAACATCAGTGGATTTTGAGAATGAAAAAGCATGTGGTAAAACATCTGTTTCTATTCACAGCCAGGACTGAAGTGGCTGCCCTTTCTTTGACATTTTATAGCTGAGCAAATAGTTTCGTAATATTTACAAGAATTGGAACTGTTGAACATTCATGTAATTGAAGACATAACAGTAACTTTATCTCATGTTTCTCTTATCAGGAGGCGTGACCATTTGCGGATACAGGACACCCCAGCACTCCGCATAACAATATTTTAATAGCCACCAGGGGGGAGTAAAACTACCATTAGAAAACAAACAAATGCTGCCTCAGAATATTCTACCCCGAGAATAGACAAAGAAGCTCAATGAAAGAAATACTTCAATATTTTATATTATATTACTTAGAAATTAACTTCATGCTTTTATTTAACGTAGAACTTGCTGTTTTTTTAGAAATGTGTTTTTATCTGTGTTACATGTGCAACACGTAAGTACTATCATGCCTCGTTTAAAAATAGTTATAGTTCTTTAGAGTATGGAGGCCACAAAACTGTGGTACTTTTACGGTTCTTTATTGTTCTCTGAGAATGAAGATTGTTTTTCATTTTGCTGTGACAGACTGAGAGATGGTTGTAGTATTTTTTAAATAGCAGCCACTGTTAAGTGGGTAATGAATGTGAATTATATGAAGAGAACACAAGGAGGCTAAACCTATAGCCACTTCAAAGAAATGTTTGTTTCATTAATTTTCTCATCAGAATGTTAATTTTGAATTTTTGGTTTGTGAGGAAATGTACTAGGATTTTTTTTTTATGGAACAAGAAAATAGTGGACCATCTGTATATTTACTGAAAAGAAGCACAAATATATAGTAGTAATATGTAATTGATATGTTGCATTTACAAGGTTCATCCATCCAGTTCCAAACCACTGATCCCAACTGGGATCACAGCTGGTCTGTAGCCTGTCCCAGGCAGCCCAGGTACAGGGAACCAACCCATCAGAGGGAAAACACACTAAGGGCAGCATGGAGTACGTGTCTTAGGGGAGGAAACCAGAGCACACAAGAAACATGCAGGACTCACAGACAGTGCCAAGAGCCAGGTTTGGACCTACAGTGTTGGTGGTGTGCAGCACCAGGGCTACCCACTGAGCTACCAAGTTCACAAAGTCCATCTTACTAAATGTTCAAAATGATTTGAGATTTAGCAAAACTATTTTATTCAAGACCAGTTGAAGAACAAAATATTTTCTTTAATGGTGCAATCAAGAGGTGAAAAAGTTTGTGGTGGATTTTCTCTTGTCGTGGGTTTTTCAGCAGGCAGCTCTGAATATTCAGTGGTGGAGTCACAAATGAGCCAGACGTATTGACGTCCGGGCCAGTGCCATATCTGCTGGCAGTGATACGATGTGACTGTTCCCTGTCCACAGCCACCCCCAACTTTGTGTGTGGACATCAAAGACATTCCTTTTTTCATTACTGTGACAGTTGCTGCAACATCTGTTCTCTGAATATAGAGGCAGAAAACAAATATATTTTTCAAGTTAATTAGAGATTGAGAAAGAAATATTGAAAAAGGTTTTGACTGATAAAGTCCAAATATTGGCTTTAAAGAAATCTTCTTACGTTCAGCATGTATGTATAGAATTCCTGCCTAAAACTTTTGATATTCAAGGACAACCTTGTATGTCATCCTGATATAATTTATGTGTTTGAAATCAGCAGTGCACTTAGAGACCACATGGAAAAAAAATATTCAGTCCATGTGGTAGGACCAAAAACAGTGGCAGCATATCATTGTGGTGCACTTGTGTTAATTTCAAGTCATACCCTAATTTTACATTCACAACTGCAAGGTCACAACGTGTCTGTTTTCTTGCACAAAGGCCATGCTGACCTTTTTGTTTAGGCTTGTGGATTAGGTGTCTTCAGCCTTGTGCTAAAGTCCACCTACCTGTTCAGTGCACAGTAAAGCGCTGCAGTTCACTCTGTTGTGCTTCATGCTTGGTACCTTTTCACATCCCTCTGAGTTACATGATGCTGTTACCACTATACCTTTGTTCTTGCTGAATTTGTTTTGATTTTATCCAATCTCCAGACTCCATCAGAGAAGTGTTTGTTTTTAAAAAATGTTTTGTTAAGCATTTAATGGCATGTTTCGTGAAAAGAAATAGAAAAGTGAGACAGGACTTACAGAAGGTGGAAGGTTCAGCAGTTGAAGTATTTCTTTAGGATGGCAAAATGTACTGATGTTGAAAGATGAAAGGATACAAGTTTAAAGCATGTCAGAAAATATTTAATTTGTAATCGTGAAGTAGGCCTAGAGTTTGACTTGATAGACGATATGTTGAATGGAGATCTAGCCAAAGGTCTATGTAGTTTAATCTAATTATATTATTATAACTCATTATGATAGTTTGGGCATGTGCAGTAGAAGGATGCAGGGTATACTGGGAAAAGAATTCGGAAGAAGAGTACTGAGGATGGAACTGCTGCCCAGGAGGAGAAGCAGAAAGCCAAGAAAAGGGTTTATGGATGTGGATGGAGGACATGTGGGTGGTGCGACAGAGGACCAGAGTGAGATGGACATGGAGGATCTGCTGTGCTGTCCCCTAACGAGAGCAGCTGAAGGAACAGTGATAGTAGACCATGGGTGTGTCTGAAATCACTCCCTACTCCCGTTATTTGCACATCTTATGCTAAAAAAGAAAGAAAAAAAAAATATATTTATTTTTGCGCCAGAATTCGGCTGTCTGGAGCCTGTTTACAGATAACAGTACTTCATTGAAATAATTTTTCTTCATATCAACACCTTGTAGAGCTCAAGTCGAAATGCCTCCTAATCTGAATTAGTACATGCCGCCTTTCGTGTTTTTCTAATGATTTATTGAATAAAACCCATCCATTATCTTAACCGCTTATTCCTGGCGAGGGTCATGGGGAAACCTGGAGCCCATCCCAGAGCACAGGACACCCAGGGCAGGGTGCCAACCCACCACATGGCACGCGCACTACGGGCAATTTGGACACACCAATCAACCTAACCCGCATGTCCTTGGACTGTGGGAGGAAACCCGCCAAGCACAGGGAGAACATGCAAACTCCACACACACAGACCCAAGGTGGGAATTGAACCCCAGGCCAGGAGGTGCACGGCGACAGTGCCAACCACCACACCACCGTGCCGCCTTTGAACAAAACCCTTTCGTGTTTTTTTTTAAAGAACAGTTGCGCCTTGTTATACAGTAAACACAATTATTGGCTTACAAGAAATATATAAACAGCTAGTGGGAGAAAATTTCAACAATGCACATACAAATGTTAAATAGACAAAATTCAATACTTTTTAAAGCTTTAGTGTTTTTAGAGAAATATATATACATTAATCACTAGTAGGAGAAAAATTCAACGGTGCTCATAAAAATGTTAAATAATAGACACAAATTCAATACTTTTTAAAACTTTAGTGTTTTTAGAGAAACGAAAACCCTTTCATGTTTTATTTTCCAATGCTATTAATTTGTACCTTTTTATCTGAGACAACGAGGACGTAATTAAAGGAGCAGAAGAATGTAGTGGTAGTGTGGAAGTGTTCGACTGTTACTTCAGCACGCTGGGCGAACACACAGTATACATTATATAGTGAGTAGGGATTGAGTGAGCACGGAGTGATTTCGGACACAGCCCATAACTCACTTTGATGATGATTTATTATTATTAGACAATATAAAAAGTGTAGTTAATTAGCTTATTGAGAAACAGTTTTTAAGAAAAAGTTTGAGTGGTTAAAAAAGTATGATATTACGTGCATCAATAAGACATAGTCAAGTAACATGGTAGTCAACATAGGTTTTAAGAGAACTTCAGTTTGCAACGTCCCGTTCGGCATATTTCAAAACTCAAAAGGCAGGCAAAGGGTAGCCAGACATGTTATCTGGAATGATTTATTCCTAAACATCTTCAGTCCAAGGTTTTCCGCGATGATTTGTAAATCAGTTTAGCTCGGCCTTATCGTTGCATAAATTTGTAGACACAACAAGGGCCAATGCAACATTATAAGGGATCCATAGACATTTATACGTTGTAGCTGTGAAATCTTTGCTTCACTTTCATCCTTCCAATCCCTCAGAGAATACGGGTCCTGAAAAGTGCTGTCCGGATTAGGACAGATTTACGATGAGTTGCTGCTGAGGCTGTAATTAACACGAACGCGCATCTTTCCGCCAATTGGCTCGAAGAGGTGACGCGGCCGCGCAGCGCCCGGGATCGCGCCTTCCGAGTGCCAGCATTAGGGCTCGGTGCATCGCGGAGCGGGAACGCTGTGGAGCAGCTCGGCAACAGAGGAAGCCTCCCAGCCCCGGTAGAGGCGACGGTAGCAGCGTTAGCTGCCTTTAGCCAACCCAACCCCCGCCCCCTTTTCTCCGTTGTTTTCCGTTGCCTCTTTTTTGCGTGTATCTGCTCTCCTTGCCAGTTTGGTGAGGTCTGTTAAAGGTCTGAGGATGTCCGTGGCGGGGCTGAAGAAGCAGTTTCACAAAGCCAGTCAGGTGAGGAGACGCCTCGTTATCAACTCTATGTTATATTTCCGCAGCATCTCACGTTTTAGCCGGTCTGGTCGTTCCGGGCACCGTGGCTGACAGTCGTCGCGCATGTTATGAGGAAACGTCGCCTGGCAGCTGTTAGCATGCTAGCGGGGCTCGCGGCTCGGAACTCGGGGCTCGCGGCTCCCATCCATGCTAACTTTGGCTAACTAGCTGATTACGCAAGTAAGACAGCGAGCATCGCTGCCCATCTGGTAGAAACAGTACCGTTTTCATAAACAAGTTTGCCTGGGTGGCTGTTAATGATATCACTAAGCCTAATAAGTAAATTCAGTTTGTAGAGGTTATTGATGCTCAGGATAACCAGTTAACCGGTTGTAATGTAACTTCCAGCAGGTTGGGTGGACGTTTAAGTCTTGAGCTGTCAGTGATGGTTTTTAAATTGGGAATATGAAGCGGTTGTATTGTTTTTGCATGGTGTATTTGATGAAATATCATGTTTATTTTAAATAAATAAACCATGGTAAACATATCGTCTACATTGGTACTTATGTTTTCCTTCTGTAATTTGCGTCCAGTTACATTCTATTCTAGTTTTGAAATTGGTTCAAGGGCGCCGGCGGGGGGGGGGGGGGGGGGGTGGGGGGGGGGGGGGGGGGGGGGTGGGGGGGGGGGGGGGTGGGG
>JABJVR010000007.1:1953663-1972250 GCA_025773905.1 Chitala chitala | reverse complement strand
ATTTCAGTCAGGAGGCAGAGGGGCACATTTTGGCCAAGCAGAGTAGGACAGCACATCACTATCACTGCCCACGAGTTCCGTGCAGCGTTGTCCCTGCTACATATTCTGTAGTGCAGTCACTTGGTCCTCCTCACCTGATCCCAGATCAGCGATGCCACACTGCTTTCCCCCCCTTTCCAGACTCTGAGATTCACATGGACCAGCCGTGCTGCCGGTCGCTGTACGACTTCGAGCCAGAGAACGAGGGCGAGCTGGGCTTCAAGGAGGGTGACGTCATCGTCCTCACCAACCAGATCGACGAGAACTGGTACGAGGGTATGATCAACGGCGAGTCCGGCTTCTTCCCTATCAGCTACGTGGAGGTCATCGTGCCTTTGCCTCAGTGAGGGTGTGAGCACAGGCGGAAAGCCAGAAAGAGAGCACGAACCGTTTGCCCAAAACCACACCACCAAGACAGCTTATGTTCCGTCCAGAAACGCCTGGCTTTCCCATAGACTCGTAAATGTCCTATTTTTCAGTATTTATTTTGTACATGGAGTTACTTCTTATGCTATACTATACTGTGTGTACAGTATGCCTTGAGTCGATCTGGTTTGCTTGTTTGTATTGCTTACAATGGGGTTGGTATATTCTATTGCTGTCTTTGTACACTTTTTTTGATAATGTAGATTTTGTTAATTTACCTGCCTGCCGTGGTCTTAAGTGTTTTTTGAAACACAATTTTAAACTGTGAGTTTATTACTGCAATGTGATGAATGTCTTCACTGAGTCCTCACTGTTTACATGGTATAACTTACTGTGTTGCCAGAAATCAAAGTACGTATTACAGGCTGTGTTAAATAAGGTGGACAGCCTTATCGCACTCTCCGTCCAAGTGCTTTTTTAAATGTTAACTGTATTGCACTAAAGCTTTCGGTTTACTCCCATGAATGCATGGTCGGCTTTCCCAGATGCCGCACTTTCTGTTCCTTCCCTGGTTTAAAGGCAAAAGCACATGTACACTGGTCACATCTGCGGGTCGTCTATACGGTGAATATAGAGTTAGACTCATGCTTGTTACTGGTGACCTTCAGGGGGCTGTCCTTTGGTCTTTTTAACGTCTGTCCCATGCTGTGTGTTGGGTGAAAGCTCATTTTTTTTAAAAGGTGATTTTTAACGCATAAGTGATCAGTGTAGCGTAACAGCACGGTTCTGTTTGGCAGAGTGGTGTAGTGTTCTGAAGCCCTGCTGGTCTGTGGTCGCACCAGAAGGGAAGGGGCAAGCACATCTAATGTAGAATGTACTTTTTTGTGTGGATTAATTTCTAAGCGGACACTGTAACTCGCCCACCTATGTAAGAGCCATTCCTTAGTATTCCTGCCATATATGTGAGGAACTCCTTGATATATTTCTGTTAGAGTTGTTTCTCTAGGCACGCGTGTATGCAGGGTTCTGACATTCTGATGAGTCAGCATCGGACACTACAATTTCTATGCTTTCATACTTTCGTGTTTTTTTTTTTTTTTATGTCATTACTGGACCAATTAAGCAAACAAGAAACCAAATAAAATGCATTTTAATTACAGGTATGTATCATGCAGATGTTTTAATACTTTCTACTTGTACGGTGTCTATGCCTTTGTTCTTCAAAGAGAAGCAGCACAGATTGGTTTTATGTTCTTAACCAAGCCAAAAGCAGGTGGCATTACTGCAGGTGTGCTCAGATGCCCTTTCTCGTCAGCCGGCCCTCAGGTGTGTGCTCACGCGAGGGGCCGCGATACAGCACGGTGTGTGTGTGAGAGGCAGAGAGAGAGAGACGCAGGGACTGCCGGCGGCGGACCGTGGTGCGTCACACAGCTCCTGTGACTGTCCCTTCATCACGTCTCCTGTGGTCTCTCACCACTTGCTGTTCGTTTTGCTGCAGACTTGGTTTGAAAAGTGGCACTATGTGAAATGAACTCTTTAGTTTAGGATAAATCAAATGCTTTACCAGGTGCTGTAAATAAATTCACTCCTGCATATATTGAGTAAATAAAGGAAATCCTTATCTACTGTTAGCCGCAGTACTAACTGTTTTTGTTAATACGCTTTTTGTCTCATGCACTTTTGTTTCAGCTCTCTGAAGAAAACACAATCCGCTAAACATGCACAAATTTGAGCAGCTACAGTGTTGTACAGCGTGTACTCAGCACTCATCAGATTAAAATTACATTGTCTACACTTTCAACAAGTATGTTTTGAAGCAATTTCTGCTTCACACAGAGACTGGAACGGTCTGCTTTAAGACTTACAGGTTGTGAGGTGGTGTGTGTGTGTGTGTGTGTGTGTGTGTGTGTGTGTGTGTGTGTGTGTGTGTGTGTGTGTGTGTGTGTTAAGTCACACTGTCCAGCACTCCTGCCCCTGATGTGGATTCATATCCAGACCTCGGTGCCCCTGAGATTGGGGCTCGGAGCTTTGCCTGACTGGCTCTTCGTGATCTGTGCTCCTTTGTGCAGGGCTTGGCTTTGAGCTCCAGTGTTCACGTCCTCTCTGGGTGGAGAACAGGCTCCAGAGAAAGTCCAGGCTGACTTGTGCTTCACCACAAGGTCCAGCGTGGGGAGTGAGGCAGTGCTGGGCACATCCTTGAGCGTGACGGAGCCTTCGGAGCGGCTGTCCTGGTTCACGCCCTCGTACCCTTTCCAGACCTGTGCGACGTGCGTGGAGCTCGTCAGCTTTTTCCAGCCCAGGTGGTTAAGCTCCAGGAAGTTCAGGGTGATGCAGACTATCCCAACGCAGAACATGAAGGTGAGAAAGACGGTCTTCTCCGTGGGCCGCGACACGTAACAGTTGACCGGCTGAGGGCACGGGGAGGAGGCGCACACGTACAGTGGAGGCACCCGGAAGCCGAAGAGCAGCCACTGGGCCAGGACAAAACCGAGCTCCAGGGCTGCCCGGAAGCACACGTGGGCGACGTAGTATTTGGAGAGGACGCCACAGTGGTGGGGGGGTGCCCTGGTGGGGAGAGCCGGGCTTCTCTGCTCGTCCTGTACATCCGTCCGCTCCAGGAGGTCCGCCAGACTGTGGCCCAGGCGTCTGTGCGCTCTGGGTGAGCGGTCCTCAGAGCGACAGGCCCCGCCCAGCGTCATCTCCGTCGGCCCCTCGGACAGGCTGTGCCAGGCGTAGACGACGAAGCAGAGCGAGGGCGCCGACACGGCGACGATCTGGAACACCCAGAAGCGGGGCTGCGAGATGGGCGCGAACGCGTCGTAGCACACGTTGGGGCAGCCCGGCTGCGTCGTGTCGCACGCGAACATCTCGCGCTCGTCCGCGTATACGTCCTCCGCCGCCACGGCAACCACGAGGAGCCGGAACACCACCGTGACCGTGAGCCAGAGGCGGCCGATGGCCGTGGAGTGCTGGTGCAGCGCGTCCAGCGAGCGCTTGAGCACGGTCCACTCCGTCATGTCTGCGCGCGGCTCGGCTCCGGTCCACGCGCTATGCGCCGCCTCGCAGCGCAGCTCCGTGTGACGGTCCCCGCGGCTCGCCGCTTTGCCGCGCCCTCCCTTTCTGCCCCAGGAGGAAGATAAGGAGCGTCTGCCACGCCGCTGCCGCCCACTTGACACGAGTCACATGGTGGGACCCTTGTCTTCAGGGCTCCATTTAAAACGGAGACACGGCAGTCCTCCTATTTTAGAGGACGCTGATAACGGCAGGTGATAAAATTCTTTGTAGATTACGCTGTTTGCAGATGCAAGGGCCTTCTTACTTTACATGGACACATCTTTTCTTAGAAATATTTACGTGAGATGTTCGTCTGTTGTGGGTTTTAAATTTCGCGATGCATTTTTAATTTGTTCATATATTGTTGGGTGTTTAATGTAAACTGAATCTATAGATTTAAGCAACCCCAGTTTTTTTCTTTTCTTTTTTTATTCCTTTTTAACTATGAATAATAACAAAATCCTTTATGTGCAAAGATTTATTATTACCACATATGCAGTTGAAACATTTTTCCAAAGCAAACGGTTAAGCTGATCTTGAAGAGCCTTTGAACACTTTGGACAGACTTCCTTTGCACACTACTTAACTAGGGTTAAATCGCTTTTTCTATCTTCATTGAGATTGAGACCAGATATTTAACTTGGGAAGTTATCATTCAGTGACTACACAGTCATTATTGGGAGAAGTAAGTGTATGTGAATAATTCAGTTGTTCCTAATACAGAAATGTTTTTTTTTTTTTTTTTTTCTTCTAGAAACGAAAGTCTTCGCACCTTATTGTCAGGAGCCTAATTTTAGCGAGTGAAAACGTAGCACACCCCCACCTCAGTGCTGCTGCCTGCTCTGACACACTGTCTTCCAGCTGGAAGCTCATCTCGTCCCATTAAAGCGTTATCAGGGCTTCAGACAGCGTCGAGCAGCTGCTCAGTAGCGCTGTCGGACAGCGGGGCGGCTCGTGTCACCAGAGACCGTGATTAAGGCGATGGCCATTACACACGTCCTTATCACATAAATAAGGCAGCGTGGCCCAGACGTGTGCTTGGCCCAAGGTCACGTGACAAACCACCATGACTAAACTTCTTACAGATAGCCCTATGGTTTCTCCAACCCCCTCGCCCAGATGTCGGATTAAGGCACCGACACCCTACAGCTCTCTGGACCTCCGTCATTTGAGTCTTCTTGAACAAAAAAACAAGTTTCGAAAAAAAGAAACGTGGATCTGAGCCGTTTCAGGCAGCACTGTTTGCTGAGAAGCTCTCTACACCTAGTCACACTTGGGTAGACGTGCTTCCACACACCTGTACCTTTTCTGTCCTGTAAACATCACTTCTGTCAGATAGAGGGTGAAGATCCCTAACAGGTCCACTCCTCTAGTCCAGAAACCCTTCTGGTTACAGTCATGCCAAACAGCATGTCTTGAGGAGCCTGAACATGCTTGCCCTGTGTGTACTTTTCACACACCTATGCACCATGTACTTGTGCATGAAGAACTGTGTTACTAATGTTTTGAGTGTAGTACTGAGTGCAGTATACTTTACCACTATCGAAAAACAACTGGTACTGGGGCTGATTTATCCACTGAAGCCCCCAGGTGGGGGTGCCCCTGCTGCTGTGAGGTACGTGTCTGTTCTGCGTTTGTGTTGTGCTCACGGGAAAGTATCCGTGTCCTTTCCTGAACAGTACAGGTCTCGCCGAAGGGCAGACGAACCGCGCAGGTTGTGACATTACACGCCATGGCCAGGCTGTCTCGTCTGACCCTGAGGAAGGAAGTCTTGCTTTTTATGTTAGCTGACCACTTTGTTTGTATTGCAATGGTAATCACTGGAGTCTGGGTTCCCTACTCTGTCCCAGGCCTGTCAGAGAAATTATTCACCCTCTCTGTTCATGAAGGAATTTACAATGATGTCCGTTCCCTCTATGCCTTTGTCTGGAGCAGCTTGTGAATGAAAAGCTGATAGGATTAGACGAAATGCAAAAAAGGGAGAAGGAAAAAAAAAGGTCTGAGAGAGTGGCGGAGTCTGGATTTGCCAATAAAAGAGCGGCTTTCCCGACCGGGGCTCGGCCGCGCGCTCTCCCCGTTACTTTCATCTCAGCTTAGCGAGACGTATAAAGAGCGCGGCGTCGGTATGAATGGAGCGCTCGCCATTATCGCAGCTCGCCCATAAGCTTTCAGAGCCCGTATAACCGTCTACTGCGTTTCGCTCTCTTTTGAAATATCTGCCTCCCGCACTCAAGTACTGACAATTATGAGCTGGAGAAAGTGTCTCACTCGGATAGCGCAAGTGTAATGTAAAATTTAGTTAACGCTAAACAGAATAATTGTCACTTATGTTTCTTAACAGCAGATATAGAGCGTAAAATTAGCACAGTTGAAAGACTACGTTGTTAAATACCTAAATTCGCAGTGCTTAATTAAACTGTTCATGTCGCTCTTGCAAACGGCCCATGAGTCCTGTAAGACTGAAAACGGTACCGATGATGATGGCACAAAGGGCCAGGCTGGTTGGGGTCCTCATAAGGGTATCAGGAGGCCTGCGGTGTTGGACCCCCACTTAACTACTGTAGCGTCTCTCATGAAGGAGTCACTGATGTGAGAAATGTTGGGGTCCTCAGTAAATCGCCATCAGCGCGGGGCGCCCTGGCTTCTCAATACAGGACCTTAGGGCTGGTACAGACTGGGAGAACGGGGCTTCTACAACATCACTCCATTTTTGTCAGGGTAATTATAGTTTTTAAATATTCATTAGGTTTAATTTTTTATTTTGCTTAGCATGTGAGATTTCAGTTTAGAAGCGCATTAACTGTTTTGTTTTTATTTTAAGAAAATTATTAATTTTACTTTCCTTTTATTTAGTTTTAGTTTTTGCTCACCGTTCATAAATAAGTTTGGTATTTCAAATGCAATTTTTCTGCACTGAAATTAATGTAAACACTTTAAAATAACTGGTCAAAAACAAGGACTACAGCAGTCATCTACATTCTACCGCCCGCTGAAAAGTATGCGAGGGAATCGCTGGGATGCTGCGCACAGCCTAATGGTGTGTTCTGCCTCTGCCCTTATTGTCATCCGTGGGCGAACTCAGGAAGGTAGAACCGGTACCAGGACCGCTGCCAGTTCACACTTCGCATCCAAAAAACTTTTACGAGGCTAGATGGAAAAAATAAAAGCGAATGTTTTTCCTTCATGAAATAATTTCGTTTTCGTTCGTTTTGTGTCATAAATTATAGTTTCAATGTAAAATTTTATAAAGTACCGTTTGTAATTTTTAGTTAATGACTGATTTTCTTCAAAACTTTTTTGTACCTTTTCCTAGTACTGTACAGCATCACTTGCCACACTGCGCCACCATTAACTTGTGTTGCACGCCTCAGTGTTTCCCACATTACTACATCATATATTCATGTATAGTGTTCATGCACAGCCAGATTATAATGTTTGACGGATTTCAAACCCAATGTCTAACTGGATTACCATGCAGGACGTGGTAAGTAGGTCTCCTTGGTGTCTCCTGCAGTCATGTGAGGAGGATTTCCATTTGTGCAGCCGCTCCTGCTCTTCCCACATAATCCCGTCTGTTCCCACGGCTGACCTTGATCTGCATGCTGATGTGGACAGTGTCCCGAGTGTCTTAGGAGTAGTAGCTCCCAGCCGCTCCTCTCCTCTCCTCGGCGAGGCTGTCTGCGCCGCACTTCCACGGTAAGCATCGGAGATAAGGGTTTTGTCTCGGCGGTCCCGCGGTTTGCGTGCGGTGATCGTCCATAGTGTGAAGATGGGAAAGCCCTAAAACCCTTTTCGGTGCTGTTCAGTCACGGGTTTTTATGCGTGAATTATGCAGTAAATGTTAGTTCAGCATTAGTCTGCAGTTATACACCTGTAGGTCACAGCAAAATTATAATGCAGTAATTGTTTGAGATGTTGACATGCATCAGGTGTCTCCGTACGTCTGCCCTAGTTACAGGTTGTAATTTGTTTCTTTGGATGACTTTAGCGGTATCTTCAAAAGAAGAGATAAATAATTTAGCACACAATGGTTTTTACTGCAACCATTTAAAGCATGTTAACGATTTTACTCGAAAAATAATTGCTTTGTTGTATTCCAAAAATGTTTAGCAATAAACGTATACAGGACTGGAATTTAAGTTTAATAGGATTTAAAATGGTAAAATTTGCTCGGGTGTCTTCATACATGCAGCACGTTAAATTTTAATAAATGAATATTTTTATAAAATATGTTCTGAATAAGACGCTGAGAAAAACACTGACCGATACAAACCAACGTAGAAACTGGACGTAATTCAGAGACGATTAATAAAAAGAGAAGCGTCCTCAGAAATTAAATATGGGAAAAAATGACAGTACGAGTGTCATTTAGGCATCTATATAAAAATAGCATGAAATTATGATTATTTTTTATTGAATGTATTGCATGCATGCTAATAACCTTCATCATGTGCTTTGAACTGCTGCACCACCAGATGTCCCTTCTGGAACCTTCCAAACACCCTTTGAGGAGGCTACTTTTTTAAGAAGAGTGTTTCCTCATCAGTTTTTACATTTTCATTCTTTACCAGGTGTTTGAGTAAATGAGGTGCACGGCCCCCTTGCCTGGCTGCTATGGTGACTGATGAACCCACAGAGTCGGTACCAGGTAGCCCCAAGGTGCTGGACTCAGTGCAGGTGAAGTCTCTGCCAGACCCAGAGACACAGCTGGACCTCCGTGTGCAGGAGGTTGTCAGTGGGGGCGACTGGGTCCCCCTAGTAGCATCAAGCTCCAGGACTGACAGGTGGGTCGTGTCAAAAGGTCACGATGGGGCAAGAGGGAACCAGTCCATAGTTACATCAAGTCAGTGGAGTCTTTCAAATCATGATTCAGTAGTGTGAATCCTGCAAGTAATTTCACCATGTCAGCAGGAACAGAACAGAAAGTCGGGTCACTCTTTCTGTAGTGTGAAGGTTTATGATGGTACGTGATGTTAGACGAAACGGTACACGTCACTGACTGTCACTACCCCCGCGTCGCCCCACGCCGGCCACGTGTCCCGTCACCTCCATGCGGGTCAGCCTGTCCAGTGAGGATCCCTTCTGCCGGATCTGTCACGAGGGGCGTGGCGCGGGGGAGCTGCTGTCGCCGTGTGTGTGCGCAGGCACGCTGGCCCGGGTGCACCGCAGCTGCGTGGAGCATTGGCTGGCTGCCTCCAACACCAGCCGCTGCGAGCTGTGTCACTGCGAGTTTGCCCTGGAGCGTCTCCCGGAGCCACTCACAGAGGTACACACAAGACATCCTCATTAACGCTCAGAAATGCAGCCATTGAAGCTGCGCTCCTCCCTGGTCACCTTGTCTTTAAATGATGTCATTATGAACCCTCTGTTATTTAAAAGTAATTAATAGGTTGTATTTTTTTGGGGAAGGAGTATGAAACAGTTTATAGCCCTTTTAGCATGCATATTACCGTACTTACTGATTTACAGAACTGATTCACTGGATTTTTTTTTAAGTGCTTGATTATACCGGAAATAGGCAGTGTGTGACAAGTGAAGTCCGATGGAAAAATATTTAAAAGCATTAGCTAAATGGAAAGACCTCCATTTAACTGCAAAACCTTTTAGCATGAAAATGAGATTAGATGGCATTGCCAAGGACAAAGTATTGTGTACAGTAATGGACTTTATCTCATGTAAGAACTGTGCCGGAGCCAGGGTGGGACACAGCATTCAGCCGGTAGCATGCAGTGTCTCCATAAACACGTCACAGGGTGGCAGACGGCCAGTCCTCTTGCACCTTTTAAAACCTATTTTTAGCCAAAGGTACTGGATTTTATTATAGAGAGAACAGCGACTATCATGACCTACGCTACAAAATCCATGCCACCGTTCTCCTGAGATGATGTTTTCTGACACGTTCTCTGTTCTTCCCTTACGGCGTCCCGCCGGTCCCCAGTGGCTGCGCACCCCCTCCCTCCAGCACCAGAGGAGAACGTTGTGCGGGGACGTGGTGTGCTTCATGCTCATCACGCCACTGGCCACACTGTCGGGGTGGCTCTGCGTCCAGGGGGCGGTGGACCTGTACCACAGGAACAGCGTGGAGGCGGCCGGCCTGGTGCTTCTCACTCTTGCTCTGTTTGCCATCTACCTGTTCTGGATGACTGTAAGCAACACCCTCCTTCTGCTCGTGGCACATGTGCGGGGGGGAGGTCTCCATCTCTTTTTCTCCATCTAAGCAGTACTAGGCTAGACCACATTCTTACACCATCCCAGAAACCCAGCTGTGATGAGTATGTACAAATGGAATTTCCCTCCCCTGTGTGAGGTTTACTTCCATTTAAATCGTTAGGAATTTGTAACTGGCAGAAAAACACTTTTTAATGGGTGGATTACAATGTCTGTCTCAATGAATTACAGTACTAACATGCACAGTTACTGTACTTTTAAAAGTATTTTTTTCTTGTACAAAGAGGCAGATGATTTGCTGTGTTACTGCCAGTATTTTTGATTTGGTGGTGATGTAGATCGTTGTAACCCGTCTGTTTCCATCACTGCTAATTTCTCTGAAACGTTATGTTCAATGTGAAGTACAACAGGAACCTGTTAAATTTATTTCCTCCCACAAAATAAAGTTGTTTCCTTTTTAAATTTTACTGTACATCAGGCAATAATGGTTAACAAGTGTAAGTGGTTACTACGCAAAGATGCCACAAGTCCTTGTGTAGCCGTTTCCTGCCCCAAGCCTCCTTTGAAGAGTTCTCCAGTCAGAATATTTTTCTGATTATATTAGAAAACCACAGCGTGACTGCCATACCGCAGCTCATGGGAATACCCGTCGCTGCCAAACGTTTGCTTGAACACATGGGGGTGAGTTGCACTGCAAAGCAGGCTGTGGTCTGAATAATGTGCCCATTGGATGACACCTCTGCTCAACCGACTCGTCTAGTTTTGACCTCCTAAAGAGTAGAATTAGTCTTGTTGTAAAGTCTTCAAGTAGAATACAAGGCAATATAAAACGTGCTAAATTTCAAACACCAGCTTGGAATTCGTTTATCTTTCAAATAAAGCTAAAACAATAATTAAAAACATACTGAGATTAAACATTAGTTGCGCAAGGTTTAACAATCAAATCAAATGTTTGGTAAAGGGCTATGATCATTTTAAAATGCAACTCCTGTGCCACTGCACTGCCTCCTGAAACAGGACAGCTGAAGTGTACCATTTTCTGCAGGTTTCACTGAGGTATCACGTCCACCTCTTTGAGACATGGAGGAAGAGCAACCGGCGAGTGAGACTGCAGGCTCCCCAAGCTGAAGGGACACCAAGCCGCCACCAGCTGCTTCACTGGCATCCGTCAGACAAGGAAACCATAGTGTAGCTCTGCCACAGATCAGACGGAATGGACAGAAACATTCCCTCAGTGAGAAGTATTTAAAAACTGATACTTGTTTTATACATCTTTAAGACAATACTGGCATGTTTGAAACTTTTGTCTTGAGATCACCAGCTGGGATATTATGGTGAAAGTCCTGAAACTGGGAACCGCCGTCTGGACGTTTATCGCTGTGTATGAAGTTACCATGGTTACTGCACTTAGTTACCAGTGCATCACGTGACTGACAAGTACTGTGCCATGTGCCTAAACAAGCAACTACCAATGCACCCAGGTTAGAGTTTACTAAAAACCTTTATTGAAGAGTAACAAAATATTGCACTGTATCTTTGAATGCTCCACATGTAATAAATAGCAGTGACTGATATTTCTGGAATTTCCACAAATGGAAACTAATGTCTGGCTAAATGATAACTCGTGACACTATAATTTGATTTTACTTGTCCACTGTAGATTTTAGTTTTAAGAGGGAGGGGGGGGAAAGAAAAAAAAAAAAAAATTAGTATGCACTGCCACCCGGTGTCTGCATCTGGTAAATGCGGCCTGGTGGCTCAATGGGTAAAACATCAGGCTGGGATGCAGAAGTCTCCTGGTTCAAATCCCAGCCCAGCCACCAGGTGTGTCCTTGAGCAAGACACCCAGCGTTAGCTCAAAATAACCCTTATGTGAAATGTAAGTCGCTTTGGATAAAAACGTGCCAAATGAATAAAAATGCAAAAATGGTAAATGTCAGGAGACTCCAGTACTAACCAGCCTGACAAATGGCGCCTCTTACAGGCTGTAAACGGTACTACGAGTTATCGATGAGAAACAAGGCTTCAAATCCTACAGTGGGCCAGCTGTGGTGTACTGCCAATCTGAGGGAGGTTATCTTACTTTTCATAGGTTAGTTTGCTGGCTCCCGTTGTATGATTGGACAGTACTTTCCGAGCCTAGTTTCTTCCATTATAATATGGAGCTGACAAAGCAGTTCCTTCACCTGACTATGACAACCTACGGTTACAGCTCATATACAGGAAATACAAAATACCCATCAGGATGTCATGCATAGCATATCCTGCGTTTAACAATTTAAATGTACACTCAGATTCAAGGTAATATGCAGAGAACTTTTACGCCAGGAAAATAAATTCCTGTATTCCTTAAGTACTGTCACTGCATTCTTAAAAACTGCCAAAAAGACATTTAATATGCAGTACAGTGCTACTACAGAGTTGTCTTATACTAAGAAATGCAAATCGTTTTCACTATAAAAGGTAAAGGGTGGCAGAATTGGGGGAAAAAAAAAACCTATAGCCATATATTAAGGCACAGACAAACATTTATTACAAGTACTTTGGGAGAAAAAATACAAATTAGTAACCTAATAGTGATAGTTGAGTTACAGGAAAGAGCCATGGCCTGGCTGTGATGACTCTGAACAGCACACAGAGGCTACAGTTGGTAAAGGAGCCCCTTCCTGTATGGCAGCGGGTACACAACCAGAGTTAAGGCTGGACTTACTGTACACCAGCTCCATCTATGGGGTAAATGTTAACCATCTGACTGCCATTAACTAAATATTTAGTTCCTTTTGCCTAACATACCACAGAGAAAGCAATTTCTCCCCCTCATCCTTGAGGATTTTTCCAGAGTCTGTGAACTGTGAAGACTGATGCTTCAACTATCACTTCTGCCAGTTCACACTAAGGGTTAGTGGAGAAATCCTTCACATTTTACACTGACAAAGAATGTCTGACTCAATGTGATACATAAACCAAAAGCTAGCAGAACTCCGTGACGCTGACGTAACGGCTCGCTCCCTATGGCAGAGATGTAGAAGTCCTGTGAAGACTCCTCAATCTCCAGGTTCAAAGTGCAGGTGAGTGTAACCACACGTTGGCATGTTTGTAACGGGCACATTTATCTGCTCAGCAGTGGACGAGAATACAACCGTGTGACATTCTTCTGTGACGCAAAACACCGAACTCCCTCTGCTCAACATCATCTTGGTTTCATCGAAATAACGCTTTCGACAAAACCAAATAACAGGAACTGCGTGTTTCAGCATCAACAGGGCTATGTGCAAAGTGCAGAAATGCTCTGGGAACACAGGAGGCGCAATGCTACTGAAAGGGCCTTGAGGAAGAGCTTACACCGCCTTCTGACATTACCCAGGATGCTCCCACAGCGTTACACCAAAGGATCGCTTCAAAAGGAAAACGGGCAACTCAAAACAGCTACACACTTAGGACTTCCAGGTCAACTGAACACCTCTACATAACGGCACAGCTGGCTTCTTCTGCTCCAGTTTGACCCTGTGGAGACAGACACAGGTCATTTTACCCATGAGACCCTGGGGCAGTGTAGGGAACACACAGGAACTCAGCCACAAATACTTAGGGAAGGTGGTGAAGACATTCAAGGACAGGGCGGGCCCAAAGCAAGAAGTGAACAGACAGAGCACAGCGCCACGCAGGTTAGTGCGGAGAGGCTCAGCTCGCTTGGTGGCAAAGAGCCGGCTCAGCTCACCTGCTCTTTCTTCTGCATGTGATTCGGCTAAAGCAAATCAAAAAGCAATGCAGAAGCGTGGGGGCATGGGGAGAGCGTCACTGCTAGGAGAGGGGCAGGCAGAAACAAACCACCTCACCTCCAGCACTGAGCCTGAACACTTTGGTGCTATTCACGACACCAAGCAACATTTCTTTTTTCTTCTTTTCGGCTTAAAGCCAGAACCGCACCAAACAAACCAGAGAATGAAACAGAGTTAACGAAACGATCTCGCATCTACACACAGCAGACACACTAACGGTGCCACAGTCCACAGTGACGTCTCGGCAGCAATCGTGGGGAGGTTGGGAACGGGTACCTGTCGTCTGAGATGGGCGGCTCCCTCAGTCACATCCTCCTCATCAAGCTCTGTCTCTGAGTCGCCATCCTCTCCTCTGGGCACACGCACCAGACTGCACTCCGCCATCTCCTGCCAGAGCACATGTGTTCATGCTACACACCTGCCTGACTGGACAGAGGAGACACCAGGCGCACGTTTCCAGGCTCCTACCTCGTTGTGAGAATTCACCAGGGTGATCCGGATGTCATTCACTGGCCCCCAGTTCCGCTGGCTCCTCCAGACCAGGTCATCAGGATGCTTTGGCTCGATGTCAGCTCCTGAGCCCCAGATCTGCAGACAACACATCCATGCCCATGTGTGTTCAGGTATGCAGTCAGATGTGTCTGAAATCCAGGTACTCACCGTGACTGTCTGTCCTGCACTCAGGACGTACAAAGGTGGGATCTGATAAGCGATGTCTGGGGCAGCCCTGTGGCTTTTCCTGAGGACCCAACCACCTAGAGGCTGATCCTGAGCAGACAAAAAGAACCATCATTTCACCGTTCACATGCACTTAGCTGGATCACCTCATTACGATGCACTAATGAAAAGGCAGGACAACATGACAGAAATCGTGATTTTAAATTCAGTGAAACCGTACAGTGTCTGAATTGTTGTGGAGCCTGACATAGTTGCCCCCCAGGTCTATCTCATCAATGCACACGTTGCCCTTAGCTGTGGCATGCTGGGAGATCTTGCACGCCGGGGAGCTGGAAGACCTCCCTTCCAGCTTGCGCTTCTTGCCCCTGAGCCGGCGCGAGGCTTGGAGGTGACTCCGGGTCACGGCACCGTGCTGCGGTGGGCTGGGGGTCAGGTTCAGCCTGACCGCACGGAGGAAGAGGCACAGAGGCAGTCACAAAGCCATCACAGGACAAACAAAACAGGAAGTGACAAGCGTGCGAGAAGAAGGGACCCCGCCACCTCTGCTCTTCTCCTTCCAGCATCTTCCTGTAAGCGTTGATCTCCATGTCAAGGGCCAGCTTCACGTCCAGCAGGTTCTCATACTCCTCCAGCTGGCCTTGCATCTGTCGCCGGACCTCTGCCATCTCCTGCTCCTTCTCGGTCAGCCGCCGCTGGCTCACCCGCCGCTCCCGGTCCAGCAGCTCCTCCAGGTCATGCACGCGATTCTCCAGTGAGCAGTTCTGCAGAGATGGAGCAGGACGCTCAAGCTCACGTTGCATATAAAACACTCGTTGTAACAACAGTGTGTTGTAGTAACAACACACTGTTGTTACTACAACAACGAGGGGCTCACACAAGTGGCAGTCACAGAAAGGGATGCCTGTTTGTAGAGTAAACTCGCCATCTACAGCATTCTGATAGTACTACAGCTACAGTGTGGGAAGAGGGACAAACAGTGCAGGAGTGAAAGTTGCAGGCCTGAAAAGCACACACCTGTTTCTGAGACTGAGTCAGCTGAGCGGACAGGTTCTCCAGCCTGAGTTTGGTGCCCGCGAGCTCCTCTCGGGTTAAGTTGGCAAGGTCGTTGCTCTTTGCCGCAGCCTGCTGTGCGTTCTCCAGCTGAGCAGACACGACGGGGAGTGGTGAAGGCTTGTCATTTTAACTCACTGTCTACATGTCCTAATACATGCCCATTAACCTACACTAAAAAAATCACTATAGCTACTCTGATCAAACATGTTCTCCACATTAAAAGTGCCCAAGATATGCATGTCGCGTACGTGAGCACGCGTGCACACACACACACACGTTAGACATACAGTATAAACAGCAGCAGTCATTACAAGATTCCTAATATTATCCTAGCTCTGTGTGAGCCAGAGACACTGTCTGAAGGGAACATTATTCCTGTCCAGCACTGATCTGGTCTGTCCACTTGCCCTTTCCTGCCTTTCCTCCTGTATCCTCGAAGTGAGAACCTTTGGCAGTTTGTCTGTTTTAACCAATTCTCCTTCAGGAACACACAAAAGGGATAAGTGTCACAAAACGCCACACGCTACAGTTACCTAGCATGCCCTTCGTACAACTGCAAATTTACTTTTCCAAGCCATTTAGTGAAAAGTTTGCAACTGATTCCTCAAACGTTTTCCTCATAAAGTACAAGCCTTTTATGCACAAGTGCAGTTGTGATCCTGGATGCGATACCTTGGCATTAAATGTCCTCTCCAGTTCCTCTTTGTACTGTAGGACCTGGCCCTCGTGTTCCTGCCGAAGCTGATGCAGCGCTTCGGCCAGCTTGCTCTCAAACTCCTTCTGTCGGCCCGAGTCGACCTCCACCAGCCTCGTCTCGTGACGGGTCCGTATCTCCTTGATCTCCTGCAACCAGTTACAGAAGCAAAGACCGTGAGGTCTTCCAGAACTTTAGTATGTGATTAGAAGTAATTTAATCCACACACAAACCGCATTTTCCCCACATCTATAAGTCAGAAACCAACATGTATGTCCACTTCAAATTATAATGGACAAATGGTTAAGACCGTTTATGACCCCATTTATGAGGTACTGGCCCTCAGTAGTGAGCAGAAACCGAGTGAGTCTTCATACTTCTTCGCTGAGATGCCTCTGGAAGTCCATCTGCTCCCGGAGGGTTTGGACCTGGTTCTCGAGGTCCACCCTGCGCAACATCTCTGCTTGGAGCTGAGTCTTAGCATCCTGTAAGGCCGTCTCCAGCTGAAGGGGAAAAAAAAATCAAGAGATTTTAGCACCGCACTCAATACCCCAAAAACCTTTATGAGAATACCACAGGTATGGCTGTGAAATAAATACACGAGACTGTCACAGTGTTGAAAGGACTTTTATATGCAGAAGAGTACTGCTGCTTACACCGGATATCTGTGACCTCAGCTCCGAAATCTCACTCTCCATACTGCGGTTTCCAGCCAATAAGTTTGCAAACTCTGCTTCCTTTGAGTTCAGGGCTGCCTCCAGATTTCTCCATTGGTTCACTGCTGTGCTGAGCTCAGACTCCTTCTTATTGTTCCTGAGGAGACAGCAGACGTAGGTCCAGCACAGAGAAGCACAGAATCATCCGACCATAAAGCAAAAAGGACCAGGATGGTCCTCTGTGTTGCTCATTTCATTCATTACACGCTTTAGTTTAACTGATTCAAAATAAATGCTGCCTGCTGAAAATGTTTTGATCCATTAAGAGATTAAAGTGCAATCATGACAGGTCTCGTGCAGCACACTAACCACACTGTTGGCTGGTAAACAAACTAAACATTATACAAGTACTGTAAACAAACCGGCTTTATCACACCCCAGTGCAATAGTTAAGCTGGCTGGACAAACTGAGGCCTGCAAACTTACTCCCTGGGCCTTTCAGTGGCCATCAACAAACCCGCTGCTATTTAAGTGCGCAGAAGCAGTGCCATTTAACTGCGTACTTCCGTGCTGCATGGCAGGGAGCTTGCAGCGGTCCTGCTCTCGCTGGCCGCACGGTACCCAGACCCTGCGGGTTACCTGGCCTGTAAGCGCAGGTGGTCCTCCGTCAGCTGGCTCAGCTCTATCTGCAGCCGGGCTCGCTCGTTCGCGGTCGTGTCCAGGATCTTCCTGGCGTCGGCCAGCTCCGTCTCATACAGCAGCCGCAGGTTACCCACCTCCCTCGTTTGCGACTCCTCCTTCTCGTCCAGCAGAAGTTGCATGGACGATTTCTCGTTTTCGAGCTGCCGGACACGCTCGATGTAAGCCGCTAAGCGGTCGTTCAGCTGCCGCAGCTCTTCTTTCTCCTGAATGCGACTAAGGCGCGTCGGGCTGGAGCCGGACGGGGACACTCCGGCCGCGCTGCGCCTGGTGGTGCGGGATGCGCGGCCGGTAGAGGTAGCCGGAGTGGAAGTCACAGAGGCCATTGGATCTGATGGCGAGTGCACCTGCTTCCGCTGCTTGCAAGAAGGAGAAACAGGGCAAATTGGGATAAAAATCAAATCGGCACCATTGATTCCACCACGTATTTTTCACTCGCAAACTACGCCGTCAGCCTTGTGATGGCGGTAATAAAAACTCCCAGTGCTGCACCGAAAATGACAAGGGAAAACGAACCACACCGGAAAAAAGTTCCTGAGCTGCAGCAGATTACACACATCCGATGTACTTTTTCTGGGTACCACCAACTCGCAGCGCGCCCCTGCGGGCAGGGATCCGTCCAGCTGTTAAGACGTGACCGAATACAATTGGAGTGAGCGGTGACGTCACTGCATCACAAAGTGCGGTGCGCGCTCCCGCCCGCGCAGCGCCGACGGGTGCGCGCACTGCACTTTGTTGGGGACTGGGGGCCAGGAGCGCTGGTTCGCACCTGCGCTGTGACAAAATGCACAGCCTTAGGGATGTGATGTGATGAGACGGGACGGGACGGGACGGGACGGGACGGCACCGTGGTGGACAGTGCACAGTGGGCGTGAGGCTTTTTATAAAGCCGTGCCTCTGCAGAGCGGATGTATAACATTATATTAGTTATAGTGATGTCACTTCAAGTACACTGTGAAAACGTACAGTTAAGCTCCAGTGTAGTTAGTTACAGAAGGTGAAATATATGGAATTGGACATGTAATATTTTAAGACTACAACAAAAGTGATTTCGCTGTAAACAGGAATCAATGTAGCCATTTATGTGGTATGTGTGAGCTTTTCTATTTGTTAATCTTTACTGAATAGTGCTGTAAAAAAAAATTAATTGCACAACTTAAAAATTTTCAATTAATTAAGGGAGTGAGGCAGAGGAGAGAGGCAGGGGCTGAGCGAGGGAGGCAGAGGAGAGGAGAGAGGTTTTATGGTTGTGTAACCCGTATTATAAATTAGGTGCACCATTAAGAAAACAAGTTGAGATTTTCATTTTATATGGCATTAAAGATTCAGTTCAATTCAATTCAATTTATTTTTATATAGCGCCTTTCGCAACAGCATGCCTCAAAGCGCTTTACAGAGAAA
>JABJVR010000007.1:1938492-1953563 GCA_025773905.1 Chitala chitala | reverse complement strand
AATTATCATATTCCAATAACATAACTCCAACTGGGGTACGCACCAGGAAGGTCTAAAATCCCCCCCCCCCCCCCCCCGGCAGGATATGGGTTAAGCCACGCATGACATTGTTACCCTGAAGGAAACATGCCCTGATAGCACAAACTATTGTGTTCCTGTTGTCAACTGATAGTTTTGGTTTCGTGAGATGTCTACAGGAGGTGAGGAACATCTTGGGTTATGAAATGTTTTCTGGAATCAGTCTTTTAGAAGATTGTCTAATGTGTGCTTAGTCCAAGTCTGTCAAAGAGTCTTTTCATTTGAACAATGACTCTACAAAGTGACATTGAGTGTACCAACCGACTGAGTGTTGACCTACAGCCCTCTGTAGGTTCAGGCTTGCTTAACACATTGCAGATCGTCTTAATGCTGCAGCAAAATTTTATTTGAGGCTGGACCGGTCACTGAAGGTGACCATCTTTCAGCCACACTTCTGTTTGTTTCCATAGCTAATGATTTAGTGCCCCCCCAAACGGGTGTGTGATACTGTGTTGAGACTTTAGACAGACCGGGATCTGCTCTGGTAAGCAGCACTGGTCTCATTATGGTTTACACACACAATCAGACCCAGAGCCAGAAACAAGAGCTCAAAGTCCAGAGACAGCAGCTTCTTGGCATAATGGTGTAGCACCTGGGTTGAATTTAAATCTTATAAAGGCCATTATGTCAGGCAGTCGCAGACCTCGCCCCTTCCATTACCTACTGTATGTGTGCGGTTAATATCTACTGAGTGTTTTAACATTTCACAATATCTGAAAATGTCAGGTCACTGTAACAATGTAGGGAAATATTTGGCATGATCAGACCATTTCAGAGGGAAATAACATGAACCTTGTAGCACAGCTCTACCTGAGATCATATTGGCAGCTTTGGTCACCTTGCATAACTGAAAAGTCACTTTTCACTACTTTATTGCTCATATTGTACAATAAAATGCAAATATCCACCTTTCTTTCCTTTCAGAGGGTTTCAGAAGACACTGAAGCTCACCCACTGGGGAAGCTGGTTTTCTGCTTTATAAGATGCAAACCAGTCAAGATAGTCCTGGAAAATTACTCATTTGACCCCAGCATGTCCAGGTCAGTCTTGTTAGGAGCCAGGAGCCTGTCCTTAGTAGTTCAAGGTACAATACAGGATGTAGACACACACACGGGGAAGGGAAACTGAGCCCAGGTACAGAGAGAATATCCAAGGTCCACACACACACCCACACACAGAGTCTGCCAAAAGCCAGATTCACACATGCACCCCTGGAGGTGCAAGCCTACAGCACTACCTGCTAGTCAGCACACCAGCACACAGCCAGTTTAGAATATTGCCCTCAAACCGGCATTTTACATGCATATGCAATATTATGTACCTGAGCATGACTCTGTAACTGACCAAGTGTTCAGTGGTGATCCAAGAAGCCAGCAGAACTGAACACTTCAACATTGTCACCTCAGCACAACCACGGCATTAAAACTCACCTGTACCCTCACCCTTAGTTATGTCAGGTGTATGGTCATTAATCGCTATAATTCCCCGTATGGACGTACTGCCTGGTTGGAATTTAAGTGATATCATTGCTTCTGTAGTCACTACAACACACACCAGTGCATTAATAAAGTGCTGTGGCTTTCAGCAATTTCATCTTCAAACAACTCATCCAAATGAGGGTGCTGGTGCTTATCTGCAGAAGCACAGAGCGATAGGCTGGGTACACCCTGGAAAGAATGCAGCCCAACACAGCACTCACACACACATTTCAGTTTAAGGTCACCACTTAATATAAAACCTCCATCTCTGTGAACGGCAGGAGGAAACCGGCACAGCTGGAGGCAGCCCCTACATGCATAAAGACAACGCACCGACTCCACACAGTGCGAAGGGGGAGTCGAACCCACCACCCTGGTGGTGCGATGTAAGAAGACCGTTTACTGAGTGTCCATGCATCCCACTGCGCCAACATTATTACTGCTGAAGTTATCATCCAGATTGTACTGCATAATTACAACCAAACAGCTAAAAATATTCACACTGAACTACAGTAAAAGCAGGATTCTATCCTTCTGATCTGTGAGGAGACTGAACATACACTAATTCTGCAAAGACTACACGTAAACACAGCAAATGAGAAACAAAATTTTAATATTTGAAATAAATACTCCAATACATGCATGAACGAAACACATTAAAAATACTAGTAAGTCAGGTAAATAGTGTAAAACCTATAGCACAAAGTCACAGCAGCGGTTACCCATGACGTCTCACACGTGAAAAACTAAGCCACTCTTGTATTTACACAGCATGCTGACCTGTAAGGTCACCATGTCACAGGTTAACACGTGAGGCTACATCCATCTTAAACTGAGGTAAACTTTTTTTCTGGTTTTCAATAATTTCCTTGCAAAAAAAGGTTGGAAAGATAACAGTGGATTTTGTTTAGGGTTTACTGCTCTGTTTTGGAAAGGTTTCATTCACAGCCAGTGTGAGGAAACCTGTTTTCACAAGCCTTCCGTTCACTCTCGAGAACGACCTCAAAGGGTCACTGCAGGTACGCCCAGTCCAATCTCTTTGGCATGGCAACGTTACTTTCAAGGCGGGAGGATCCATTACTTTTAAAGGTTCAATTCACAGAATGGGAGTTGACTGGCGGTAAAGTCCGAGGAGAGGACCGTTCCCTTAGTGCCTGAGAGAGAAGAGTGCAGCCGTCGGAAACGGCACAGGCCGAGTTCCGCAGACGCTCCCGGTAGTCGGGCATTTTGGCGCTGTTTTCCGGAAGCTGGGAAATGTCCCTGAGGCCCTGAGTGAGGTGGACGCAGGCAGAGACGACGCTCATGGCCCCGCCTAGCACGGCCGTCTGCACCGCCTTGCCCTCTGGGCTGATGGTGGCCGCTCTGCCCAGGAACTGTGGCTCGGTGGCGAAGCCCACCAGGGCGTGTACGGCGTGCACCAGGGCTGCGCTGAAGAGCACGCAGCGGGTCCTGGTCAGCTCACTGGGAGAGCTCTTCACCTCCCGGACGCAGGCCAGCAGCGCTGTGGCGCTGGTGCTCATGCTCTTCACACTCAGCTTGAACTGCTCCTTGGCAAAGCGATCTTTGGAGCGGTCGCTGGCCTGCACCGACGCGTCCGTCAGCGTCTTCAGGCTTCGAGAGATGCTCTGGGACACCTCGAGCAAGACCTGTGGCGTCAGGTCAGCCAGCGCGGTAACCCGAAGGAGCCCACAGTTCTGCTCCACCTCGTGCCTGCACCGGGTCACCTTATACTTGTCCACAAGACCCGGCAGGGCAGGCTGGGAGCCTGGCATCTCCACGGCAGCCAGGTAGGCTGCGTGTGCCGAGCATTCAGTCAGTGACACCACCAGGTCGCCCATCTCCAGCAGGCGGTCGCCAACTTCGGTGAACTTGCCCATGTTGAGTTGGCTCTGGATGTCGTGAGTGAGGATGGAGAGCTCCTTGGTCCTGGCTATGACCGTGTCGCGGCACTGCTCAAAGGTCTCTGCGACCGAGAGCCCGTCGCTGTTCAACACGGGCCGGCTCTCGCTGCTCAGCAGCAGCAGGTCCGCCACCAGCTGCATGCGGCCCTTGCAGACGTCAGAAATTGAGGACAGCCGTCTCCTCTGCTGCACGTTCCCGCTGAGAACACTGAAGGATCCTTCGCTGGCTGACTTCCCCGAGCCCACACTAGCCATAGTAGGGAGGAAGACGCGGATTTCCTGCGTTTTTCACCAAGTGCTTGCCGGACAACTTGTACCTTAAGACATTTTTATTCAGTAAAAGGAATCGCCTTGCCTACTCAAAATAAACAGAAAAACCAAAACTCCTTCAAAATATGACTATAAACAATGCTGTACATTTGAAATATTGAAAGAAGCATGTGGTATTGAAATTCTAAAGCAACAAATTTATATAATGTACTGTAATGTTTTAGTCTGTGAGCTGCTGATTAGTAATTTATTGCAACGTTTAAACAAAGACAGCTTGCATCTTGTCTGAAAGGTGGCACGACTACTGTAAACAGACTTCAGTTCTGTAAATTGGTTTTACAAACAAGGAAAAAAAATGAGAGCTGCAACTGAATTTCCCTTCTGTAGATATTCAGCTATACTGCTTAGATTTACTTCAAAAAGTACATTTAACAGTCAACGCTTAAATGCCCAAAACTGTCACCACCAGCTTTGCTCCTCAGAGTACTGACGCAACACACATGGCGCATCACGTTGGTTTTGCACTAATCAGCTATAGTAATAATCTATCCTTGTCTGAACAGTAAAAAGAAAACAGAAGATACAGTGCCGCCAGACTACCTTATTTCGGGTACTTTAAAACCTTTTCAAATATTGAGAATTTTGTCTGGCGAATAAAAACTTTGTAAAGTCTGTTAGCTTGCTCATTGACAGCACATTTTTCAGTTTTGAGAAGGAGAGAGGGCCTGTCCTGTCCTGGCCTGGCCTGTCCTGTCCTGGCCTGGCCTGGCCTGGCCTGTCCTGGCCTGTCCTTTGCTTTACTTTTTATGTAGAGAATTTGAAACACCTGTTCGTAGCAGGCCGGTAGGGCTCATTTGTATCGTGTTACACGCTGATCCGCTCCGGCAGTTCTGTCTGGCCACCCCGACACCGCTGGCAGCCCGTTTCATGCCTCGCACTGCACGGCCGTCGCCAGAGTTCCCGTTGACCTCAGCCAGATCGCCGTGCCTTTCCTGCACCATCATCCCATTAATCTTCCAAAATAAAAGCCTCTGGCAGGGCAGCGGGCCAAACGCGGCGGTGCCTCTCCGGCTTGCAGCCTCTCCTTTCTCGTGCACGGTCCCGCTACTGAAAGTGGTGCGCCCTCCTGGAGCAGTCCCGCGTGCATATCCAACTTCAGCGCAACTCGCTCAGCACAAAGCGGGGCGCGCGCGTGTCCACGCGCGGCACTGCACGCGACGGCTTTCGGTTTCCATACGCACGCTACAGTCGCGCTCACACCGCCGCTCCCCGCTTTCCACGGCACATCCCGTAACTTTCTTTCCCGACTCTTGCGGCTCCGTTTTAAAACTCCTTGTGAGGAGGGGACGAGCGTCCCCGCCGCATCTCCTCCGTATCAGGAAGCGCAGGAGGGTGTGGCCGCGCTCCGGGCTCGCACTCACTCCACTAAATACTGCAACTTCCAGCTGCGTTTACTGCCGTCCGGCCACACAAAACCACACAAACACGATCGGCTTATCTGGCCCGGGAGCCGCTTTTTGTGTTCATATCTCCATTCGGCAGATCGCTTTCATTCTTGTTTTTCTTCCCGCTGTCCGGATTTTGGAGCAGGCTGGTCTCTGCCACCAGTCATCCCCTTCCGAGGCCCCGACGTGGGTGCACTCGATTGCCGGTGTAGCGACAAAAGTTAAGATGTCTCGCCCGGCGAAGAAGCGCTCCGAAATGGGACCGGCCGTTCGTCCTCCCTTTCTTTCCCGAGTTATTTGTGGGCTTCTGTTAAAATGTGTACATATTAGCAGTCTGTCAGCTGCTTGTTCAAAGTTTGTGTTCGCACTCCCAGAGACACAGCTGAAAGGTCTTAGTAAACGCAGTCGTTGCTGTAACCTCAGTTAAACTTTAATTTTGTGTTGTACGTCACCGCTTTCGCTGTAGGCCAGGACTACCCACACTGGAAACACCTAATTTGCACAGCCAGGCTCAATGTAAATAATGTAGGGATCACGTCAGTGATTTTTAACTGTCAGATCGCTTAAGGTCATCGGCACATTATGAGTTTTGCTAGTCTCGTAAGTAGACAAGGTCCGATCAGTTTTAGCTACTTAATGAAATGTGTTTTATATTATGAACTGCACAATTGTACAGTAGTTGAAACAAAATAGACTGATCAGAATCAACAGTTCAGTTTCTCGGTTTTTGCAAAGGACAAAAATTTTAAATTAATTTTAGACTGGTTTTCTTGTTTCTTTATTGTTCTTAATATTGCAAAGATGTGCAATTGGACTGTGACTAGGTTAAGGTCAGGAGAGGGGTTAAGGTTTGGGACAGGAGTGGGGGTAGAGTTAGGGTTAGGACCAGGAGACGGGCTAGGGTTAGGGTCAGAGGATGGCCTTGGGTTAGGGTCAGAGGATGGCCTTGGGTTAGGGTCAGAGGATGGCCTTGGGTTAGGGTCAGAGGATGGCCTTGGGTTAGGGCATGGCTGTCTAAATAATAAGCATGAAAGGGACTGTATTCAAACAAATTATGAGGTGGATTTGGTCCAGAGGCTGGTAGTTTGAGACCCCTGAAATAGATATTTACTTGTTTTTTAATTATATAATGTTTTCTTCATATTATTTAACGTTATAAATATCGGTTAGCTATGACCGCTATTTGTGAATCAAGACTAACGATCTATGTATTTTCAAAATAAAACACACCCTACTGCGTGTGGTTCCAGTATTACAGAAGCCGAGAACCTTCAACATAAAGCTACTAGTGTAATCTGAGTCTACGCCGTCTGTGGTAGCCGTGACGTCACTACACAAAACGACTCCAAATGATGGACAAACTAAACGCTGGGGATGCGAATTGACCAATCGGGAAACGGTGGACGGATTTATTTTTCTTTAACACGCCCTCTGTGGGCGTGTGTGAAACGTACAGAAAAGACGGTGTTGTCTGAACTCTAGTTTTATAGCGACGAATTTAGCAAAAAGGAACAAAGTATACTTACTCCAAAGATTTTTGAAGTACAACATTTAACTTTTAGAGATGAAACTTAAACTGGAGTTTCATGTGAAAATATGTGAAAGTACGGTTCTATAATTACACCTTAATCGATTGTCATAATAAGTAAAATTGTCATTTTGCCACAAGAAACTTCTTTGTTATAGCTGTAGAATGAAAGCAGGCGAAGAGCAAAACTGTGGGCTACTTCTGTCAAGTGTGATCGTCACAGATCCCTACCGATTTAACGCATGGACGTTGAAAGAGCGCGGGATTTGTCTGAAACGCAAGTGTTGTTGTTCTGAAACCACGGGCATTTTCAAACTTCAAAACGCACAAGATCCTCATGGTAAACTGCTCCACTCCCGAACGATTAGCCGTCCTCTTCAGGCAGCCCTGGATGCTGCGTGCGCGCAGCCGCCTCGGTTGCGGGAAGTGGCGCGCTGTCCGTAACACATCTGCGCAGGGCACAGCGCCATTGGGTGGGGTGTCCGGAGAGGAAGCCGCGCCGTTTCTCTTCACGGCGCCTTCGCTCTGTGCGCACGTGACGACCAACAAGAAACGCTCAACTGAAACGGAGCCTCATATGACGTTACATTTAAAAAATAACGGACAATAACTGCCGAGTTCTTCCAACTTCTGTGCTGCCTGTAACCTAACAGTGAAACGCATGAAATGCTAGAAAACAGTAACCGTGAGGCCATTCCCTGCCCTGCACTCTTGCGTCATATAGTATCGAATTACCTGGTCACTCACTGTAATGTGATGTCGCCAAATTAATTGATTACGCTGTAGACTGAAAGGCAAACCACTTATCTAGCGAATGTTTCCATAACAAAGGAAACAGCATACATGGACATAAGTGCTGTTTTATGTTAAGACAATGCTGAAAATATAGACCTGGAAGTGTTAGAGAACACAGTGGCAAGCCAGTCTGGCCTGCAGTTTTATAATTCCAACGCAGAGACACACTTACAAATAATTCAAGACGTTTATAGCGAATTAAAATAGGACTCATGTCCCCGCCCCATTAAATGAAATATTAAACAATTTATATTAAATCGATGTTAGTAAACTTGGAACATTAAAATTTCATGCGATACCATTTTTTCATCAGCGGTTAGATACAATACTTGCCAAATTTGTTTTAAAAACCGTTAAAGAGTTATTTTTAAAATAGAAAGCTAAAATCTTGCTGACGATGGAAAGAAATGTCTTTAGCATATTGTCCGCAGCCATATGATTTCACATACACAAACAGGAGGAAAAAAAAACGCGATAATAATAATTAAACGTTTGAGTGATTATTTGTGCTGCTTTCAACACGAGCACGGTACAGAGCACAGACCCTAACGGCGCAGCTTTCGGTCATTAATCCGTCAACAGCGAAGCCAGCCCAGGAGCGCGCATGTGAAGGAAGCCACGCCCCGCACACGCGCCGTCACTAAGGAAACCGCGCGAATTAAAAATGGTGATGCTCTGTCAATGGATGAGATTGGTTTTTTTTTCCGTGTTTGTGTGATTTTGGCTGCAGATGCTCATGCAAATAAAAGAGGGAAAAAGAAGAAATCTAAATGAATTAATGTAAATGTCATGTAAATGGCGAGGCTTTTGGAGCAAAGGGAGGTGCGTATGTTCACCTGCGATGTTACTACAGAAAAACACAATGTTCTCTCCGAGCTGCTATTCTGTAAAGTATTTTGCAAGTGGCACCGATTTCGTTCCGCATGTTTCAATAGGTGCACATTTCTGCGTCATCTTGTGTGATGGTTCTGACAGAGGCAGTTTGCTACGAAGAAACGTTACAATTGCTGTAATTTTTCCTGTTCGAGCAACATTTTCGGGTTGCTATGGACCGAGGGTAATACACCCCTTTATAAAATGTACACATGCCTGCTAAATTTCTCACGTATGGTCTTGAAAAATCGTTAACCTAACACTGTTCTCACGCCTTTATTTTTAATTTACGGAAGATTCAGCCACGCCCCGTGTGTAAACCCATTATAACGCAGTGTAAAAGCTGTGTAAACCCGTCGATGTTTTCGGGTAACGGTGTATTCGGGCCTTTTGTGCGGTACTGCCCGTCATTAAACGTTGGCTGTCACGACTGTGGTGTTATTTTTTACGCGCACAATATGAATCTAAACGTACATTCGGCTTCGACTAAAGGGGATTGGGCTTATAACATGCCTGCTTTTTTGATTATATATATAATTTTGATTATATTGTCATTTCAGTTTTATACAGTTGGCGCAGTACACAGTGAAATGAAACAACCAGGTGCTGCATAAGAACAACACAAAACTACGAACAGAATGTACAGTGTGAAAAGGCAGCAAATTATTCAGTACAAAGTGCAAACAACGGGAAGTGAACACAACATAGAGAGCAGCACCGACACAGTTCTGTGTAAAGTATGCAGCTTGAACTGTGTATGAGATCGTAAAGCGCAGCAGTGCGGTGTTGGTGAGTGTGTGTGAGAGAGATTCGTCTATCAGGCCAGCCGGATTAATGGGGCTGTAGATTAATTCAGCTCAGTAAGTAAAACATGGAATTTTAAATTCCATTTTATCCTTGTAATATAAGAATTTTTTTGATTGGTATTTTGGTGAATGGCTGTGCCCATGCTTTTGTCTTCTTTTCTATGCAAGATTTTCACAGGAAGATGATGATATTGAAGACGGAGACTTTCCAGAGCCCAAGTGACCTGCTCCTGAAGTTGACTTCTCCATTAAAACCAGAGGAGCTGCTTAACATGTCTGAAAAAGGGAAGATGGTTTCTGAAGAACCTACTGAAAAGGAGCCAGAGAAGATCACCATCTTGAGGCAGAGCATCCTCTTACCTTTGACATCTAGAGGTATGGGATGCTGCATGTCTGAAATGCTGCTGCTGTATTTTACCATGAAACATCTATGTAAGCAAATGCCAGAAAGTGATCATGCCTGGTACATGGTCACAATTAATTGTTCATTTTTACAAAATGCTTATCCGGTTCAGGATCTTAGGGGGTGCAGGAGCCTAAGTTGGGGAACAAGATGCGAGGCAGAGTAATTCTGTGCAGCCCACAAGCCCAACACTGGGTACAAACACACACACACACACACACACACACACACACACACCAGCTTCAACACTGGGTCAGCATAGTTTTCAATTTACCTGAACATTGTCTTTGCATTGTGAGAGGAAGCCCACATTTATTGTTTTAGTTACTGTAAAAACTAATAGACCCCCCTGTCCCCAAAGGTGTGTTGTACCTCCAACCACGTCATCTCCATGCTCCACAAGGGCAGCTTTGTGTGGGAGATTAAAGCCTTCCTGGTGGCCCAAGACAGCTGTGCAGATGTGACTGTGGAAGGCCAGGTTTCCCCTGGCAAGGCTGGCAGGAGCGACGTGGACTCCGAGGGGGAGGAGACACACAAGAGAAACAGTAAGGCAGCAAGAGGATCGAAAAGCAACAAGGCAACATAAGGGAATTCAGGTGGTGCACAGTGCAAGATTGTCACAGATATAAGCCTGAGGTGTGACTTCTGGATTCATACTGAATACAGTATGTTTGTGTAGATCTGTCCTCTTCTAGAGGGTATACCAGTTACTTTAGAGCACGTGGGCATCTCAAGTAACCTGTAACTCTGGCTGAATCCACTACATCTTCCTCATCAGTACGGAGCTTGTTGGGGTTCTGAAAGAAAACACCCCGGTGTTTGGCAAACCTGCACAGATGGATGAGAAACCTGATGTTGCACCGCGATGTGGGAGGAGCACTATGACCTTTGAATGCAATGTGACCTGCTGTAACCTTGGTTACCTGTCATGAGAAGTCTCTTAGTCTACCTCAGCGCACCATGGTTTTATTTACATATATCATAGAAGCAGTTGGATAATAGGAGCCTTGAAACTTAGCGGAGGAGGGATGTCAGCATGCTTCCTGTCATGAAAGCCCTTCCCATTGGTTTATTTATTGGTTCCTGTTGGGTTAAAAGAGTGATTGGTAGCAGCAGGAAATTCTAGTCACAGTAGTTGTATTGAGTTGTCACACCTGTCCCTTTCTGAATGTATACTTGAAATGTTTTGTTGCATCTCTTAAACTCTGACTGTTGAATTCCAGACCTTTTGTACTTTAGAAATTCAGCCTTTTTATTAGCAATTTATTGTGTCTTGTCTGAATGTCATGTTCATTTGACTTTAGATTTTTCTCAGGTCAACAAGTTGTTACAGAGAATATATTAAACTTTCACAGATTATCTTTGTCTTGCCTTAGAACACAACCACTGTTCATTGTGGTTTAACAAAGTTATCATTATAAAAAACGTTCATGAACAAGAGAAATACAATATTACAGCAGTGGAGGAGTAAGTGATACAGCCGAGGTAGAGAACGTTTCAGGACAGGGACTCTGTCAGTCCCCTGAGGGTCTTTCGCTCGGAAGGCTAATCCTTATCCCATGTGGGTTTGCAGCGTCACCCCATTACACAAGATCATTACCCCACTTTTACCAATCAGAGCCCGGAGATGATCCTGTTTTAATAAGCCCTTTATATCAGAGGACTGCCTTCCACACTGGACTGAAGTGTTAAATATTTCTGAATGACATTAAAGTTCCATGAAATATTTTAAGATTAAATTTTCAGCCCTGACATTACAACTGTTAAATATTCATGAATAAAATATTAAATAATTGTGAATGACCTTACTAGTTACACGTACATGAGTGTGGGTGATAGTCTTGCAGTGTGCTTTTTAATTAAATACTTATAGAGGGCCGTAAACAGGTGAGCTCTAGTATGTGGTTTACCTGTTGCTGGACCACTGGTATTCCTGAACAAACATTCTGTCCTTCAACAGTGACGTCATTCTGAATCGCACTGTAACGTGGTGGATGTCCAATGGTCTCTGATGAACATACAGGCAGAAGCCCGAATTTGTCTGAGATGACGACACTGTAATCATGGAGCAGGATCAGGACCACCTGTTTCAGGAATTTTAGTTTGAATTCATGGTTTGTCACCCAGTCCTATGAATTTTGTTTTTTAATAACAGTGTTTTATTGTGGGCGAAATAAAAAGACTGTCTACTAAAGACTATGGTGAAAACACAGTGGGGAGTGAAGCATGCAATGGGAATTTTTTGGGTTTTTACAACATGCCTTATTTAACTTTTTTTCCAGACTTGCTCAGCGTGAGAGCTGGAGCTCAGCATTTGTCGATGATTTATAACGGACCGCACCCGAAGAGGAGCGCAAGCACAGGGGAAGATAAAGACACTGACTCCAGATCAGTCAGATACGGGCTCACTCTAAATGAGTTTAAAGCACAAAGCTTCTGAAGCAGAAGGCAGAGAAACTGACTCCACATCAGTCAGACACACTGCTGAGATGTTCCTATTGTCTTTTGAGGGGAGTGGGAGAGCGGAAATCTGGAGGGTTTCAAAGAAGAAACATTAAAACAGTGTTTGTGTTGGGTATTTCCATGCAGCACTGAGCACTTCTTATTCTTACAGTATCCATGAGCCACTGGTTCTTGGCCCAGAGGAACAGGATGAGGCAAAAACTTTGCAGGCTTTGCAGAAATACTTTAATAAAGTCACTAGCTACACAGTATTAACAAAACAACAAAAATCGAGTGTTCAGATTCATTTATTTATTTTACAAAGGTTGTCTGTTTTTTTTTTTATTATTCAAAAGTCCTGGGTGTAGACATGTCAAATCCCAGGTCATATTCCTACAAGCATTTTATTTGCTGATAAAACAACTTTGGAAAATGCATATTGTGAATTATACACATACATGTGTTCGTATTTAAAGTTAGTTTTTTTTTTTACAATTAGGACAGGAGTACTGCAAATACTTTACAACTTAGATGTTCTTTTTAAATTCATTTCTTTGTGCCTGTACAATAAATAATTATAAAATATATCTCTTATCAGCATTTTTTTTAGAAACACACAACATAGAAAACACTAATGACCACGTGTTCCGAAAAAGGACCTGCTATTTCGGCAAAGGGACATCAGGTTCCTGTTTCTTTCCTGTTGACAAATTAGTGAATAAATTCTGTGTTTGTGCCCCAAACCAAGGTAACAGGTGCAAACCAAGGTAATCAGCTGCAGCGTTGGATCAGTTCATTGTACAGTTTTGATCAGAACAAGTTTAGGTGACTATTTGCATTTATGTTTCAATTGTGCTGGTACATTTATAACATATACAAATGGTCCACAAATATTGATATGAAACAGTGATGAAGGAAAAAGTGACACCACCACATTGGACATCCCACACGCTGTGGGATGATGGGATGGCTCCATCAACAGGAGCCTGGTTTAACCACCACTGGGCAGGACTAAATGAGGAATGTTTTCTTTTTGATCAAGTACATTCAACAAGCATCACGGTCGAGTCACTAATGTCCACAGTTTCACGTACATCAAGACCAACCGGAAAGGTATCTAGGCAATACTAACGCATGCTGATTATATTCAAGGGCTCAGTAGTTCTCTGTGCATTATCCCCAAGTGCCATGCCCTCTTTTGGGCCAGGGAAGTGCAGGGAATTTTGTCACTGCTCCTAACCTCCACACCCCCGAGGCCCCCCCTTCATAGTTTCATCTTCTTTACCACAGGAATGGGCAGGACCTGGTGGATTTTGGCCTTCTCCTCATCTGTCACCAGTCTCACCCAATCAGGTTTGTGGTTTCCTTTGAAGCCCACGAACACCAGTTTATCTGTGCCACAGGGGAGACAGGACACACCAGCATTACGTTTGTCTACACCCTCCTGCAGGAAACCCAGCTGTGCAAGCTTTCCAGCTGAAATAACTGAGCAGCTACCTTTCTTAGTCCGTATCTGCACTGAACAAATAGGACTACAGAAAATTAAGGACTCTGTTCAGCTGGAGCTTTTCTGTATGTAAAAATACAACTGTGTTTAGCCTGGGGCAACCAGCTACCTACTGTGTTGTCTTCGTATGCAAATAAGACATTAAACAGTTTATTGTGCTTTCATCATAATTACATTATTAATGAGGCAGTGTCAGTCACCTGTTAACATTAATTCAGGCTGAACACTACTGTCAAACTATACTGGAAACGTATACGGGAAATGGTTAACATTTTATTTTTAATTCATAATCGTTTCCTGTAAGATTCCAAGTGAACAAAGCCACTAAGAGCGCCCTCTGTTGGTTGTCTCAAACAGCATTTTAACAGGTCTTACTGAAAATGCATTTGGAAAAATTTAAAAAAACTTTACATTTTCCTGCTGAATCCATTTATCAATTTATGGTTTAGTTAAAAAATGACGTGCATATAGTATTGAGTGTTTTGCACAATATATAAAATGTTGAAATCGACAGTAATCAAGATTTACCTTTTAACCTTATATTCCTCTCAGCTCCAAGATGTTCAAGTATTTTGGTCCATGGTCCTTTGGTAACAAGACGTCCTTTAGAAGTGATCACCACTATGGATCTATTGGCACAAGAATAAAACTTTCACTGCTAAAACATCAATGAAAATTGCATTGTGCCAATGAACAATACCTCTGATCACCCCAATGTGGCTCCAATTGGCAAATATTTCGATGAATCTGATGCTGGTTTTGGTAACGGCTTAAAGACAAATGGCACACTCATCAGCCTTACTCATCCTTGAGGTTTGTGACGTAGTTCTCAATCTGCGCGGGAATGCCAAGGAGGAGGGAATTCCTGAAGGACTTGGTGTCCAGCACCATACCAGAGTGGCTGTCAACAACAGTCAGGTGAACTCCGTCCTCAGACTGGTAGATCTTCTTGCCATTCACCTGCCGGTGCAATGCTGTTAGCTTATCGTTTGTTCATTGCAGTGTTTTTGCACCCTAGGCATCTGAAATGTAAATCATCTAATTTTCGGTTTCAGTGCGTGTCAGATTCAGCTTCAACATGTTTCAAAATCAGCTTTAGCCTAGGGATGGTGCGTACCTCAGTGTAAGCAAAGTCGTCCTTGATGTGGAAGAAGCGCGTGTTGTATGCTTCTAGCTGAACTTCCAGGAAGTGGTCTGACATTCTCTGATGAAAAGAAACATTGATGCTACATTAATGAGCATCTGACTGAAAATGACATTTTGCTGTACAGGGTTTGGAACTTCTCTGTTGATGACATTAATGTATCTTGTTGTCTCTCCATAAATGGCCATTCCATTTATAAAACCACCTGTTTAAGTTTTTGAGCCAGAAAAGGTGCCGTGTGCAGATTAATGACTCATAACTGGTTCCTAGTTGGCGGCACGGTGGCGTGGTGGTTAGCACTGTCACCGCGCACCTCCAGGCCTAAGGTTCAATTCCCACCTTGGGTCTGTGTGCGTGGAGTTTGCATGTTCTCCCTGTGCTTGGTGGGTTTTCTCCGGGTG
>JABJVR010000007.1:1888065-1938392 GCA_025773905.1 Chitala chitala | reverse complement strand
CACGCACACAGACCCAAGGCGGGAATTGAACCCCAGGCCTGGAGGTGTGCGGCGACAGTGCTAACCACCACGCCACCGTGCTGCCGTTACAGTTATCAACAGTTTAATAAAGCTGAGACAGCTAGAGACAGAACTATTTTCACACATAATTGTGCACATCACGCCTCTCGTTGGCATGTTGCTGTGTTCCTCACGATACATGACTGAACTCCGTCACTGAAACCAAGTGATCAAGACGGAATTCAAAAGATGACTTATAGCCTAGTCTGAAATCCTGACCGTATTTGAGGGGCTACAGCAGAGGGCATAGGCGAAACGTACAACCTAACGGGTACGGAATGACCGGCAACACTCTACCTCATTCGGCAGATGAAGGACCTCCTGGAGCCCATGCACATTCTCATAGAGGACTGCTGGCCCTCCTTCTTCACTGTGCCCGTTTTCAGGTCCAGGATTCGCCCTGGCGAGACACATACGCATGCACACACGCGCGCACACGAGTGAGACAAACGCAACACCACAAAACCCAGAGAAGTGGCACTGCAATGAAGAAAACAAGTTCTATAAACATGGAAACACCAGGCAAATCAAACTCATTAATCATGATAACTGATAGCATGCTCTCATTCACTTTGCCTAACAACTGACAATCAATCAAACATGTTGTACAATGTCAACATGTGTCTGTACACAAGCTATTTTAGAGAGGATTCAACAGAACTGCTGAACATGGAGAATGCTCTTCTAGAACTTTCCCAAAAGGCTCGTTTTAAATTCCCTCTGGAAAACATTGGAAAAGAGCTCCATGGCAACACTGCTGTCAAAATTTATAATGTCAAAATAATTCAATTTATAGATGAAAGAGAAACGCAAAATTATTCCAGGACTCTGACTACTCAAAACAGAATAAGAGCCAAAGGAAAATCTAACATGCAAATTTTCTGAAAACTCTGACCTCAGCAAAACTAACAGCATCTGAAAATGCTGCAAGCTACAGAAATTATTTAAATGTACATCCTAACGATGGAGGGGAGCACGAGGTTTTTGGCATTACTAAAAGAAATACTAGTACAGACAGGCAGAACCAGATAGACAGGGCTAAAGAGTTAGTGTTTAAGAGAAAACTAATGTTCTGATTTAGCTTAACAACTGATGAAGCCAATAGGTTTATAGTTTCATTAGAGATAAATCAGAGCTTAACCACTAAAGTGTAAAATTAATGACAGCCGTCTTCATCCAGTAGAAACTCCAGCACAACTGAATAATTAAATAAAAACCTTATAGAAATGGGGAAAAAAAAGTCATAACTGAGGGACATCACCACAAACTACTGGACATATTTTCAGAAAGGCAGGACGCTGTCACTACTGGACATCTTTTAGGGTTTGGTCAAATCTAAAAGGCTTTTTTTTTTTTTTTTTTGCATCTTTCGTAAAGGTACAACAGGTGAAGGAATATGATTGTAACTGAAAGGTAAAAACCCCCCATCAGAAAAACAAATGCAAAAAAAAAAAAAAAAAAAAAAACTGCTGGGATTACGCGCGTATGTTCCTGTGAGCAGTGGAAACCACACTTAACACGACCTGAGCACCGAGCCATTTCCATAAACAAGCCGTCGTCCGTGCCTTCCATGTCTTACAAAATCAAAAGGGGCGAGTGGGGGGGGACTTTATAAACTAGAGATGAAAGCGGTTTAAATCCACACAAGGCAGTACCTCCTTTTCACAAGATCAGCTCATATTTGCTTTTTTAAACCAGAACAGAAAACAGCTTTCTGTGACAAAGTGCTGACCGCGGGAAATATTTACACAGCGGTGCATGTCGGCACCCTATCTGTACGACAAACACCAGGGTGCCGCAAATACACACAGGTGGCTTACACACCCCAGACTGTTCAACACAGGAGACAGACAACAAAAGCTAGCCATTTTGCTTGCACAGAGAGCATTAGTGAACCTGCTACTCAACACGTTTCCCTGACAACATCACTAACACATTATACTGACTCATAATAATACCCAGAAGCCCCTATGCCACCTCATAGCCACTGCTGTTGTACCTGTCAAACACTGCTGAAATTACCAGGTGCACTTTCAAATGAAAGCATGCAAATATCTTTGAATTATTACACATCTGCAATGCTAAGGAATGATAATGCACGTAAAATACTGCATGTGAGTCGGCCCCCTCCGGACTCAGAAGTACAGGTCTGGGCCAATCCCTCATCTGTGCCTGGAACAAACAAGTGACGCGACGTGGCGTCCAGCCCACGAAGACCCAACTCAGTGAACCCAAACTGAACTGAAACGCAGCCCGGACCAAGGTGACGCGACGTGGGGTCCAGCCCACGAAGACCCAACTCAGTGAACCCAAACTGAACTGAAATGCAGCCCGGACCAAGGTGACGCCACGTGGGGTCCAGCCCACGAAGACCCAACTCAGTGAACCCAAACTGAACTGAAATCAGAAAATATTTTCCGTTTTAATCCCGAGAGATACCTCTGCTGTCCATGGTAAAATGGCAACAAGAATTGCCTCAAGAAACATTCCTATTTAAATTAATGGAAACTACAATTTGCAGTCAGAATACAGTATATGGAAAATATTGTGATAACAGCAAAGCAAACTGGGAATTAACATTCGCTCTGGACAATTTTGTCTGTCGCTGCAGACTAGTATTTCTGAGCCTATGGAGGAAAACAAGGCAGCAGAACAGAACAAAACAAACAAGTTGTTGCATTTCGTCTGACACTGTAACAACGCAGTGAAAGGCAGAGCAGAGCGCAGACCCCAGACCCCATGCAGGGATGTGCGCTGTTCAGCGGGCAGAACTGTCCTCTCAATTTCTGAGCTGAGGTGGCTCGGTGTGAGCATCGCACCAGGGGGTCAGAGAGGAGGGGTGTTCACGTTCAGGGCCCGTGCAAACTGGACTCCTCTGTGTGACTGAGGCAGCTCTATGGGGGGGGGGGGTCAGGAAGGTCAGAAGGGCCAAATGGAATAGCAAGGAGGTCCTCTCCCACAAAAAAAAAAGTGTTTAAGTGTTTTGGGAAAAACAAGGCAAAGATGTGAGGTAATGAAAACACTGAGGTCCTGACACTGTCAAACAGGCCAAAAAAAGAAAAAAGGAAAAAGTAGTGTTAAAAAAAAAAAGAAGCTTTACACTGACCCTCCTCAAAACAAAAAATTACTTTAAGTAAAGTTCTCTTTGGTTTGTGAATATATTTAATGGAAACAGGGTGAGGGTAACAACAGAAGCGAAAAAAAGGAAGATGAAGCCAGTTCACAGTTAAAAGCAGCTTTCCATGAAGACGACTTCTGGGTGTCTAAACACAATAACCCCAAGTGAAATCCTGTGTTCAGCACAGGAAAAAAGCACACAAAATATAAAGTTAATAATTAACCCATGAAACTGTTCAACATTAAACCCATAGAGGACACACAGTAGTTTTTACACTTTAAGAAGCCGCCACTGTTTCTCAGCATTCATTCACTTGAGACAAGGAACTCGAATGTACACTGCGTTCTATTCTGGTCAAGGTTAAAGTTTCTGACCTGAATTCAGCCAAATCCATTACAGCACACATGATCATATCTGTGTGGGTAATGGTTACAGCTCAGCATATTATGGATACATTCCTGGTCACCCCCCCACCCTGGTGCAGAGTAGAGGAAGGGAACTGTTCTGTCACCCTCTGAAAGTATGTGAACTTACATTAAAAACAGATTCAGCATCTGCAGGAAAAACACAGCAGTTTTTCCTTTTTCACTTGTGACACATTAACCGTCTTGGATTCCTCTCTCTTTGCAAAGCATTTGCATGCTAGTTACAGACAGACCATAATATCGTTTCTTCCGTTACAGAATTAATTACTGCCAAAGATTTGGATAAAGGTGCAGAAATGATGGCCACTGTTCAAAGTGAACATCCCACCAACGTGATGCTGACAAAATCTCCTGAGAGGTGGTCAGAGTGTTGGTACCAGTAGCTGCTGTTAGTCCTGCTCACACAATCCTGACTGCAGGCAGGGGGGGCACCATCTGATCAACTGGGGGGTTGAGGCTCAACACACACTCATCCTCAAATGCCTTCGGAAATAAGTCACATTCTGTCTATTCTGTAAACAGCTACAAATTTGCGAATAAAACAAACTATTTTCCATTTCATATCTGACGCTATAACTGCAAACATCTGGGTTGTCATGAAAATCTCCTCAGGCACACTGGAATGTCTGACCTCAGTGTTAAAAACTAACTATCCGTTTCAATCCCAAAATTTAAATTTCCCTGCTGATCACATCATTTCCAAAGTGATTTCACGCAGGTCATGTCTTGTAATCTGAAACATTTATCTAATATGCTACTGGCATATTTACAGCATAACAAGGAAGATGTAATATTTGACTATTAGTTAAGCTGGATGGTCATGGCTCATCTAACAGCTCTCCCATCCAGAGTACGTGCTCTACAGAAGAGAATAATCGGACCTTATTCTGTACCACAGTGGAATCAGCAGCGTCTGCCAAGAAAATGGATTTCAGATCCATTTTCACATCCTTACTTACCAACAACACCAAAGCTGTCCACTGTAACCACTTTACCAAATAAATACATAAATCTGGAAACGTCCACCAGTCCTTTATGGATTTCGTTCATTAAATTCTTTAATTAAATTTCTCCCTACTCGACTGCTGCTTAATCTCAGCATCATTGATGTAATAACCACTTGTGAAATTAACTGGTTTAGCACTTCTAACATTCACTCAGAAAACTAAAAATTGTCACACATTGTCTGCAAAAGAGACACAAATAGGTATTAATTTTACACTGAGCTGCGTGTCTTATTCTCACATGCCAACACTTTGGTTTGTATGTATGTAGTGCCACCTAATGTTCAAAGGTGGCATTGCAGCAATTTTTTCAAGCGACTGCTGGACCGATGTGTCCGCCGTGCCTGCTCACCCGTCATGGAGTTCTCGGAGGTGCTCAGCTGCTCCCTCAGCTTATCCACGTCATCTGGGTGGACCTGCTCGTACAGCGTGCTCCCAAACCACTCGGACTGCGGCTGGTTCAGCACCGGCGTCACCGAGTCCGACACGTAAATCACGCGGCCCGTCTCGGCCGCCACCACGAACAGGAAGCCGTCGGCAGCCTCCAGGATCAGGTGTTTCAGCTCCTGAGTAAAAAGAAGGCCCGCCCGAACGTTCAGAATGGGGGAGTTCACTAAAGCAACAGAAAAACAAAGACATACTATGATGTGTAACAACAGATAATGCAGAAATAAAAACTGAAACATCCCTCACCTGAAGGTGGCTACAAAATTAAAGATACACCCAAATAGGATGGACTGTCATTCAAACAGTGTGAAGCAGCCAGAGCCAAAGCACTTTGATGAGAGCTTGTTTACGGTAAGCTTTAACAAACCCGACAAAGCAATGAAGCCCCAGTCCTCCTACACTCAGCCTGAGGCTCTGCTCCTACAGGGAATCCACAACTCTGATGGCATAAGTTTAATCAAAAAAGTCAGTTTCCTGCCCCCTTGGCTTTTTCCAGTTTATTTACACCTGTAGCATTTTGCTGTTCAGTTCATATAAAAATCACCACAGTCGTCAAAATTCTGTTTGTGTCCATTTAGAAACAAACGAAAGTGGGTGCCGACACAGGAACGCAACGCGTGTGCGTACAGACATGTCTGCACGTGCATGCAAGCATGCAAGTACAACGTCTCTTCCAAGTTGTCAGAGGCACAGAGATGCTTTGATAATGGCTAATGATGACCCCAAAGGACACAAGGACAAGGTTCAAATAAAGATCCTCTGACCAAAGAGTCACCTGCTCAGCAATGAAGGTGGAGTACAGAAAGATAAAGGAAGACTGGCCCACCTGCTCAGTGAGGAAGGCAGGGCTGACAGATAAAGGAAGACTGGCCCACCTGCTCAGTGAGGAAGGCAGGGCTGACAGATAAAGGAAGACTGGCCCACCTGCTCAGTAAGGAAGGCGGTGCTGACAGATAAAGGAAGACTGGCCCACCTGCTCAGTAAGGAAGGAGGGCTTGTAGGCCCCATCGGTGGAGGTGTTCCCCGTTCCCCTCATAGACTTCATGTGGGACACAGCCATGCGGAGGATGGTCAGCTTGTCCGGCTTGCGGGCCAGGGCGCTGCAGGTGGGCACCATGTCCGACAGCTCCGTGATGTACTGGGTCATCTTGTTTCTCCTCCGCCGCTCAATCTCGCTGTGGTTTTCTCTGCTCGGCCAGAATTTGAGATCGGTGAAAACCTGCTGACTGAACGATCACGCCAAACGCGTATTTACGGTCCAAAACCACGAGAACTACAGTATGTCACACATCAAGCACTTCATGTGTACAGTGTGTCAACACAGACTTGTCTTACTTCTCTTGGCTACTGAACACGCTGAGAATACAGAAAAATATCATCATTACAAAAGACCACAACACACCAACTCTGACAATCAGATCAGTAGGTTTGTACTTTAAACCGACTGATAAATCTCCACGTAAAAAATAAAAAACAATTGATTAAACTTTCAATTGCACTATAAATATCAAAGTTATCCAGAAAGATGTTTAAGCTGTATGAAATACATGAGTATTTCAACAGACATTACAAACAAAATTTTTCTCTGCAAGCAGAAATCCAGAAGGCTACAAAGACAGTGTTCTGGGCTTGCTGAGCACATGTGATCCTGCACAGGTGAGGCAGGAGCGCCCTACCTGGCAAACCTTTCCTTATCACCAGGAATGTGATCATCATCATACCTGGAACAAACACAAAACAAAAGTAAGTTTAAGAACACACATCAGCAGGTGATCAGCAAAAAAAACAAAGCAAGCAATAAAAGAATTCCAATAATAAACGCCGTTTAAAAACCAAAGGGATTTACTAGGCCGCTTTACACTTCTGAAACTTCAGAGCCTTGTGGTTATATACGTTAAGGTAAAAAAGTTCTGGTTTTACAGCAAGGAAAGCAGTAACTTGTCCCTCAGTGTACATGTCTGTGAATGATGTGAGAAAACTGATGGATGATGAACACAAAGACGTCATACGTGACTGAAAGAGGCAGGATGATCTACCAGATATTCCCAAAATCACATTCAGCATGAGTACTGACACTCCAGACCAAACAGGTGGTGGGGGGGGGGGTCTCTCCAGCAGACAGATGGTCCAATCACATCACAGGGGGCCCTTTCAACAGTGGGACAGGCCAGGCACCCCTTAACCGCAGGGGGACCAGCAAGAAGAACCGTACCCACAAACAGTTACGTAAAACAATGAGAACCATTGAAAACCCTCTTAAACATGTTATGAAAACTTAAACTCGAATATTACCCCTCCACCACCTCTAGGGTCCCCCCAAATGCTTTTAAAACCTTCAAATTTCTGACATGATTTGATAAACGAGAGATGCCCCTTCTTTTAACTGCTGCGGTTCTCCGTCTCTCCAGCAGGGGTCTCACTTCCTCATCGCCAACGCTCAGGCAACACAAGACAAACTAACTGAAGGAAGTTCTGAACAAAAGTTCATTTTAATAAAGAAAATGGTTGAAAGTTAAAACAATGAGTATAAACACATGAGGGGATGTATAGGAAACAATGAAGCAATGGGTTTTTTCAACAAATGAACAACCAGAAATTACACAAATGTTTGGATAAATGTGTAACAAAAATAATGATTTTTATTTTATTGAAAAAAATAAAAGATTTTTATTGGCATCCAGTGTTTTTAAACTTTTAAATACAATGATATGCTAACTGATATTGCAAAATGAGAGCTGTAAAATCAACACCGTATCATTTGATAAACAGCGTAGAATTGTAGCTGGCTCATGGCTGCACCTTTTCTTACCTGGAAAACTTGCTTGGTCCCTCACCGTCTTCATCGTCAAAGTCCATTCTGCAAAGCAATGGTCAAAAGCATGAAGTTATTTACAAGCAAGTCCACAAATCTTTCAAAACCTTCCAGAGCCCTGGCTTCCTCTTATAAAGTACATTGCAAAGCTCTCAGATGCCACACGTGAAGAACCTGCTTCATCCTTGTGGCAGCAGCTGAGCGTACTGCAAACTGCGGCGGAACGTGAGGGGAGGTGTTAAACGGAAAGCAAAACATTTCACAATGAACAGAATCATTCTGACCATGAAAATCTACAGCTTTACCCCATTCTAGCCAGAATGAAGCGTGAACGAAAGAGGATTTGGCGAAATCACCGAAGCATCCTTGTCTGTCGCACAAGCTACTGTAGGGCCAAAGAGATTAGGCGCTCACTGTTACCCGGGAGACAGGCCGGCGGTGTGCACAGTATGTCTCCAGAGAGACAGGCCAGCAGTGTGTGGCACAGGTGTGGGCCAGCTGGACCGGGCATCGAGCATGTCTCCAGGGAGACAGGCCATCGGTGTGCGGCACAGGTGTGGGCCAGCTGGGCCGGGCATCGAGCACGTCTCCAGAGAGACAGGCCATCGGTGTGCGTGGTACGTCTCCAGAGAGACAGGCCGTCGGTGTGCGCGGTACGTCTCCAGAGAGACAGGCCGTCGGTGTGCGCTGCCTTGGTGGCTCACTCATGGGACGTATTTAAAATCCACTTACATGGCTCATAAATTACTTATGACTGGAAACAACAACTTTTTGATTTATTGTGTTTGAAAGCCACAACTTTTTTACATTACGGAGCTCAAAGAAAGCTGACCATGTACCGTAAAAGACATGACTAGAAAAACAAAAGACTGAAACACTGAAACAGTGTACATTACGTTACACTGTCTGTGTACCAATACTGTTCCAGTATTTTAGGTATAGTTAACACTGCACTCCAATGACGTTTTTTTAAACAGTACAGACTTCATATTATCTTCATTAACATTATAGTATTGCATTAGCATATGGTTACACAATTGTCAAATATGCAAAATGTGCGTATATTATTTTAATGAGGTTGCTTTAGACATAGGTATGGACACAATTTGTTGCTGTATTGTCACCCGCACGGACGCACACGCACAAGTAGGCACAAGCAGGCACAGGCAGGCGCACGCACAGGCAGGCGCACGCACAGTATAAATGTAACCCAGATCCCAGAGGACCAAACCTCCATCCGGCCGTTTCCTTCATATTCTCAACCAACTTATTAACCAGGATAAAATTGTCTAACATTCTTACACTGTGAACAGTTTGTACCACCAGGGTTACAGAGAAAGATATACATCATCAAGATAACCTTAAATAAAAAAAAAATAAGATTTTTTTCCCCCCAATTTTTTTTTTTCTTTCAATGTAGTTTCTCTATTAAAAGTGACCTTACATATAATACAAATCACAAGGGTACAAATCTCTATACCTTTGAAAAACTTGGCATTTTTACTAGCACTATACTAAAAAGAACTTAAATGGGACAAAAACCAAACAATAACCAATCAGACGTAGAATACTAACCTGCTTACTAACCAATCAGACGTGGAATACTAACCTGCTTACTAACCAATCAGACGTGGAATACTAACCTCATGCTTTTCTATTTATGTCAGAGTACGAGGACATCCAGTAACAGCCTGTCTCCAACACTCCCACACAAACATGTCTCTGTGTGTGCTGAAAGCTGAGGTCACGCGAGGCTCAGTGGTCCCAAAGTGCCTGGATTCGCCTCTACAAACAAGGCCCACCCAGAAGCTGTGCGGTCACGCATGCGGCATGGAGCCCAGTGTCATAATCCATGGTCACATGCATGCACGCACACACACGCATGCACGCACATGCACACACACGACAAACGAGAGAAACTCACCCGCCAGAACGCCTCTTTCCGCTGCGCCCAGGCATGGAGCTGGCCATGCGGACCTGTCCCGTGCCCACCACGGCACCTGGCATCGTCACAGGTCCAGGGAGCTCCGTGCCCATCTCTGTGTGCCAGGACAGATAAATTAGCAGCAGCACTAGCAGCAGCAGGGCCTTTCTGCCAGGAGTGTGTGTCGGACAGCACTGACAAACATCACAGGCCGCTGCGACTGACTCCTGTGTCCTGCTCTCTCCTCACTGAGTCCGCCACTGTCACACCCCCTCTTAGCACTGACACACACACACACACACACACACACACACACACACAGGAATATCCTTTCTCCTGGCAGTGAGAGCTCTAACCAGGCCTAACCCTGTGATAACTTCAACCCTCTAACAATCACTCTTTCACCCCTTACATTTACGTTCATTTGCTTACCTTTAACAAAGCTGTGTGCACATTCCATTCCACACATAGCAGAGGCGTGGCGTGTATGTACATTTCATATAAAAATCACGAATTTGTTACCCTCAGCCACGGCCGTGAGTCAGCTCCCCATCCTACATATCTGGCATAATAAATCTCGCGCTTGTGCTATAATTACTGAAGTACGAAGACCAGAGCATCCATATTTGAGAGAATGATTAATTTAACCTCTGCTGCCCTTTCAGGATTTGAGGAATGGCACAGGCGTGCACTGAATACAAACACCTGGAAGGTAAGCCCGAAGCACTACAAACAACTTAAAAACCAGTTTCATGTAAATTATAACACATAGTGTGTAAAGCAGACCATACCCACAATACACCAAGGCTGCTCAATTAATTATCGTCATATTATAGATGAATTAAATGATCTACAACATCATTTCAACCCCTTAGCCTTTAAAAAAATAAATAAATCATTAAACGTTCTAATATTGTATTTAAAAGACTAGCTAATCTGTGCCAACTATTGACTTTTAAGACACTCAGCACATTTTAGATCGTTTCACGGTATTAGTCTAATAAAGCTAGTAAACTTTTACATTGTCAAGCAAAATAGGAACACAACATACAAATATAAGGTGAGAGAAAGTAGCTGTTTTGAATGTAAAGGAGCTGCAAAGTGCAGTCCCAAAGTTAGCCGACATGTTTGTCACCAAGCCGACACACTAACAGCACCTACAGAGCAACACGGAAGGTGAACTGGGCCCGATTCACACCCTTCGGTGGTCCTACACCTGTTCAGTGTGGAAAAGTTGTGTTAATTTAGCTTTGGGGCAAATTACTGCATAAGACGCTATATAAAAATAAATCGATTTCAACCTTTTTTCCTCCATTTGAATTCATTAGAAACCAACAGACACATTTTATTTGGCAACGTCCATAGTTACAGTAACAGACATCCCAAACAAACATCACAGCAAATTGGCGGAAAGATCAAACACCCAGAGAGCCCTGGCTCAGAAACATCCCTGCCAATATCTCCTCGCAACGTCCCAAAGGGCTGTATGGCTGAATTTTTAAATCATTACAATTAAAACTTTTTTTTACTTGAATAAGTTCAATACTGATTTTGCATGTTCTTTTTGTTTATTGATTCTGACTCTAAAGGCACTTCCAGGCCACCGTCCTGTCCAGCGGGTAAGAACAGGTCACAGATCTCACTGTGCAGGTACAATCTTCCCATGCAGATGTTACAGGCATGAAAACAGATGATTACATTTTCATCCACATTTTAATAACTGTGTTGACGTTTCTACAAATGAAGTTTCTAATAATGATCCATTTCATTTTTGTTAGTCACCACCGGGACGTGTTATCAATATGAGTTTTAACGCTGATCATATCAAAGACCACAATATCATTTGTGTATTCATATGGAGAAATCACCCCCGGCAAAACTTTCCACCACGACTGCAAACACAGAAAATCACCAGCATCATCAAGCCAACTTTAGACTTGGCACCTGAAATCTTCATCCTGAATTTTCATCCACACCCTGCATTTGTAAAGGGATACAAATCCAGGATTTGGAAACGGTAGTTACCGTAAGAGAATTTCTTACTGTACATTGTAATTATTTCAATTTTACTTAATATCTGATTTAAAAAATGAACCACGATTGAGTTTTTTATTATTATTATTAGGTTACTTCGCAAAGCCTGTTTTCTTTTCAAATTATTTTGGCTTTTTCAGCGTCATGGAGACGAACCAAAGGAGCCAAAAACTCCATCTGCTGCAGATAGTGCCAGACTCTAAAAGCACAAAAACAGGCACGAAAACAAAGCGGAGCGCCGAGCTCGTTTATATCCGTTACATAACGCTTTAGTCACCGCTCCCCGATCGGCGTCATCTCAACTACACGACTTCGTCACGTTTTACTTTTCACACCGAAATGTTCACACTGCTGTTAAAAATAAAAATGCGAGTACAATAAACACAAAAATCTAATGTCCTGGAATCAACAGGCAGGGAAAGTAACGAGTACTGTCTAAGCAACAGCAAGGAAATCTTAAAACAATATATATAGTAGAGTCATATATATAAGATTGAAGTATTAAACAGCCAGTCCCATGGTACGCAAAAGAACCTTTGTATTCTTAAGGAGATTAATCAAGCAAATCACTCACGTACTAGTCTGTAGATAATGTATTCAGAAAACCTTTCTTTGCGTTTACCAAAAAAAAAACTGAATCGTTACATCAACCACACGAGTACGCGATCTGCGGCTCAAAATTATAGATAAAATATAATAAACGTGATTATTTCCCATTTAGTGTTTTAAAACAGCCACTCTGAGTTACACGCTTGGTTTTATGGAGGCAGCATCCCTTCCCCCACGTACACAACCCGTATCCAGTTTCTCTTCATGTCGAGAAAAACAATCGCCGGGACAGATTCTTTTGTTACCATGGAAAAATAATGTTACAATGTAACGCAGTACGGTGAGTCCGCTCCGCATCATTAACCACGGCCTCGCTCAGCGCACCGCACTTACCCGAAGGATTGACAGCGGCGGGTGTTGCCATGTTGTCTGGACGGGAAAAATAAAGCGCAGAAAAGCGGCTGTCGCACGATGCGGGACACCCCGAGAAAGGCGATCCGCGTCGGCCTTTGGCACGTCAAGGAGAACCAAGTGCGTGCTCTCCGAGCGCTGTGGGGAAAACGGCGCAAAACCGAGCGGCAGCCCACGTAATGTAAATGTCTGAAATGGTGCAAGGAATAAATTCGCTTTTTTTCCAGACTGAAAAATGCAAGATGTCTGAGAGGTAACACCGCGAGACTTGCCTTGAATTAATTAATACAGTAAAGCCCCAAAGTTCGGGCTGCAAAAAAGCGGCTTGGTGATGCAGGAAAGTTTGAGAAGTGTTCAGCGCTGTAATTCATCCCCGGATCGCCTGGCTTTCAAGATGGAAATTTTAAATGAAACATTTCACATAAACGTAATAACAGAAATGCTAACAACGGGAACGGGGTCAATAAAAGAACAGTTCGTACGGTAATATTTAATTGTAAAATTAGATTTTATACGAAAAATCATACTTCATAAAACGCAAGTTAAGGATAAATGATGCATTGCGCAGGGTGGGGATTATAACTTCATACTGCAGTTTATACATTATCAAATATATTCCCTACTGAACCCCCAGCTCATAACGGGTTTTACAATGAGGGTCCGGATATAACTGTAATTTTATACATACGTAATTTGGGGAAACGTAAATATAATCCTTCTCATGAAATAATGTCTAAATTAATACACCAGCGACCTACGCCAAGTGTGTGAGGTGACGCTCCTGTGGACGTGTAGAAACGCCTGAGTCCTGCTTTACTTCAGCTTCACACTCGGTCTGCCTTCGCTCTTTTCGTATTTCGGGTGTCAGTCACAAAAAGCATGAGAAAGTCCACCCTTTGCACGCGTCAGCCCCGTATCCGCACCGCACTGCCAAACAGGCGCAGTTACACTCACACCGTTCATCCTTTAATGGGCTGTCCTGACAACTCCACGGGCATGTTACTGCCCATGTCAAATATTAATTTCAATTTTAATGCCCAGAGGGGTTTTCTGTTTAATCGCTTTCAATATAACAATCGAGATTATTCCACGAATAGATTGCAATTCAAATGTAATATACATCATCGCGTCATGTAATTCCCGAGCTTTGAGTCCTCCGGGGAGAGTCAGCATTAACATATAAAGACTGAGGCCTTTCCCGAGTGCGCGAGCTTCACCGTTGACAAAATAACATATTATAAATATTTTACATTAAGTGAAGCAGTACAAATGACTTATCCATGGACAGGCGAACAATGCAATGCGTGCGCATTTTACTGCGCTTATAACATTTACATTGTATACATTTGGCAGACGCTTTTATTCAAAACGGCTCACATGACTCCACATACAGCTTACATTGAGTTAGCGCTGGGCGTCGTGCTCAAGGACACACCTGGTGGCCTGGGATTCGAACCAGGAAGCTTCCACATTCTGTCCTGATGTTGAACCATTGAGCCACCAGGCTGTTTTAAAGAACCAATTTTATTAACAATATGCTCAAGATAGCATGGTAGTAATCTGAAAACGCTGATTCTCTATGTTTTACAGTATTTTTATTATTAGTATTATGATCTATAGAACCAGTATGTGTTAGGCTATGTACTTTGGGCACCTGCATTTCTTTTCAGGGAGGGATTTGAACCTGTGTTACCAGTACGTGATTGATTTGCACCCAACTGAAATGTGGATAACACCCATTTAAAGTATGCAATTACGATGCAAAGCGGTGTTTGTAATCGTACTGCACGTTGAGGCAAGGCTGCCCAGGTATGTTAGGTACTCTGCTGGACATGCACGAATGTTCAAACAGCAGAACATCAGTTTACCTGGTTAAATAAAGGCATTACACTCATACAACCTGTAACCACATATTATTTAGAGTAGCGATTTATCACTGTATAAAAGGGTGCTGTAAGTAGGACAAAATCCATGTGCTGCTTTTGCATTGATTCCCAGTTTATATGTTGTTCTGTTTTATCCTGTCCAGTATTCACCACTGTTAGGTTATTTTGTAAAACAAACTGCTGCACATACGTGGTAATGTTTTCGTTTCAACAGAAGGATTTTATGTAGAAACCGATACCTGTCAGTGTGTAAGTGCACGGTCATTCCCCCAGAAGACCAACACCAATACACCTAAATTACCTTATGCTAAACATTCACACCAGCCTTAGTGTTCACATCAATCAAGTTTGTCTATTTAACTAACTTGAAATTTAAACTTATTTAAATATAAAACATTTTTATAAAATGGAAAGCAAACACGTAACTAGTTACTGTTTATGTACTCAGATTTGGGATTGTAATAAATTACCGACTCTTCTAAAAACAGTTATGAATATTTTCCTGTAAGTGTGGATATATTTAACAGTTCATTGGACATTCAAAAGCTCTGCCTACATCACACTATACTGAAGTGCTATTTTCACCTGAGGCAAATACGTCTCTTATTTCCGCTTACAAGGCCAACCAAGCTTTGCCTCCCTCTCGCTTTCCATTGAAAAAAAAAAACTAAGAAAACGGCTTGAACACTAAACTTTGATTTGGTCCATTAATCTGGTCCTGGGGCAACGTGACACCACAACCAACATGGCACAACCTGCTGGTTTCCACCTCGACCTCGACCTGACATCATGCACAACAGCACATGTCGTCGTCCACTTGGAACACAACTGGTATTTTAGGAACAAGTTACGTGACTGATTTGCCCTGTTCAAAATGCGTAATCACAATGAAGAAAAAAAAGGTTCACTTGAACTGCCTTAGACCAGTATCCAAAATGGAAAAAGAGGAAAATGAGACGACAGCAGGAGAATGTATAAAATCGAAGCGTTGATGAGAAACGTACCTGCAGAAATGAGAGCTTTACTGAAAGAGCTTCTGTCTCAGGTGGTCTGGGTCTCCTCTGTTCTGTAAAACCTGGGTATGAGTCACAAATAAAATGTGTTTACTGAGCACACAAAATAAACACAAAAAGGGCCCAAAGATCACTAAGGGATGCTGTAACATGTTCACTCCTTATCCGTGGCTCTCTGTCTATTTCTGCTTGCTTTTGGACCTTCTGTTAGCACGGCTACAATGCATGCAGGCAGCAGTGTAGGATTCATTTCACCTTAGGGGAGGGGGGCACAACTTATGGCATCCTATCCATTGTATGATTAAAGTAACCAGCATACATGGAGATTTGGTGGGGGTAATTTGCTCCTCTCCAAACACTGGGGGGGAGGGTATCCCTCCTGCCCCGCCTCCAAACCTACAACTATGCATCCATGTAATCATCAGTAAAAATCGTGAGCCACAGAGTTGGAAAAAGGAGAATAGTCCAACAAACCTGCATGCATGCTGACCTGCCACTGCTGTCCTGTCTAATGGAGGGGACCAGCTGAGCACTCACAACTTCTGTGCTTGGTGCTCGTTCGTGGGCTCGGGAACTGGTGGGACCAGGTCGACCCTGGGAATTTGGTACCTCTCATTCCCCATCTGTTTGGAGAAAATGTCTGGGAGCCAAAGTGGGGTCTGAGTGCGCGGGAAGAGAGAGCTGAATGCAGCGCTGCCACACACAGATACACACACATACACACACACATACACATACACACACAGCAGAGGCAGCACTGGGGCAAGAAGCCTGCCAGAAAACAAACGGACAAGGACATGTAGCGCAGGCACAGGAGTGCAGGATAGCGCAGCACAGATGCATGGGACGTCCTCCTCTTCACCCGTCGCATCCATGTGCAACCGCAAGCAGACAGCGGACACCCCCAGCTGCGCTCACGGGGTGATGCAGTAAGCAGTCTGCGCGGTAATGCCGCAACAACCACCTCTCCTGCTCACAGTCCTGCCCGGGAATCCCCACTACTTTCTCCTGCACGGGATGTCAGAGCAGGCAGGTAAAGCCTTTTTTTAATCACCGTGGCAACCGAGGCAATTCCTTCTCCCTGCCTTGAGCTCTCTGATGGTTTTCTCCGTATGCGTGGATTGTGAGTAGCCGGCAGGTGCTGTGCCGTTAGTTACTCTGTGATGCATGTGGCACACACTACCATGACAGCATCTGGGATTCTCCACAGAGACAGGCGTGCCTCTCTCTCACAGTGTCTAACGCTTTGTAGGATGAAAGCCCAGTGCTCAATTTGCATTAGATCTTAGCCTCACCATTGTCTGTTGTGCGGTCGGTTGTAAGCCGCTTCTAGATGAATTCATTTTGTTCATGCAGAACCTCCCTGATTTATCATGAAAGGCTTGTATTTTGTGTTTCAGTGTGAGAAAAGTTCACAGGTGTTGCACAATAAAATGGGCAGTCTGGTTTTTTTGAATTTCAGATGATTAGAATATAAAGTTAAGGATTATCTTAGTTTCTGTTTTGAAGAACTTTCTGTCATTTGAGACAGGTTATAGAGTAGAGTCACCAGTCCGGCTTGTGATGGTTAATTGTCTCTTACATCTGGGCTTTCGTCACCATTACATTCTAAGTAAACTGTTATTAAGGTCTACAAAACAGCTTCATCCACTCAGCAGATTTCCAGACTTCAGAAGGAAACTGAAACAAGATTTTTTTCTAGTATGTTTTGCACATTTTTCCACAAGTAATCATTTTAAACTGTTGTGAATGCCATCTGCTTTGTTCATAGAAGCTCTGATTTAAGTATGTAAATTACTTACAGATTCAACTGCATTGGGTCATTCCTGCTTAGTATTCTTGTCCTTATTAAGAAAAGCATTACTTAAGTATGGTTCTGAATTTTTAGAAGAAAATATTTTTAAACAAAGCTATAGAAATTATAGAGATTCAAGATAGCTTTAAAATTAAATCTGACATTATTTAAATACTATAGATAACTAGCTGATAAATGTTGAATAGTACAGAGCGGTGTGTTCATGGTTTATTGATGTTAGTCGTCCCCTGCAATGACTTACAGGGACAGTGGTGAAAAACATGAGCCCTCCCCAGCTCTGAACATAGGTACGACATTGCAAAATGAAGACCACTCTGACTTCAGTGGTTAAAAAACAAGATATTTTGACAAAGATTTTCATACATGAGTCAAGCCATGAAGCTTTAGCATTACAACATCAGGCACCTTGAAAGTGAGCCATGACTGGTTCCAGATCACGGTCCTTTTTTTGAGTAGCTGCAGTATGCTAACATTTGCCTCCCACTTGATCTGGGTTCAGACTCCAGACCGAGGACATGGATAGCATTGCCAGCAAGGCTCAGTACTGTCTAGACCTGTAAAGCATTTTCTGATCTTTCCCTCAGGTCCGAGTTCTGCAATTCTTTAACATGGTCTGTTTCAGATCTGAGGCAGATGATGTTCAAGTATGCAGTTCTTTAACACGGGCCTTTTCGGATCTAAGACAAATGAGGATGTTCAGGGCCAAGTCCTGCAGTTCTGTAACATGGTTAATTTCAGATGTGAGACAGATGAGGACATAAGATGCTTAGGGCAATAAGTGTCTCCTTCTCTCTTTTTCAGCCACAAACCCACCAGTGTTTTTATACCAAGTCATTTATAATGACTGGTGAATTAAGTGTAATCATTTGGCATTCTATTTAGCATAGCTTTCATAAAAACATATGCCAAGAATTGTAAAAACAAATGTATCACAGAAGCTCGTTTCAGTAATGCCTGTACTTTATCAGCATGTATGTGTTTGAGTGTGTGTGCAGATCAAGTGTAGAGACCTGAAGCCCTGGGTTCTAGTGTTCTGAAAAACTGCCCCATTGGGAGTAACTCCAGAGCTCCTTCTACCCTCCCCACCCGCATTTTTCAACCCCACCCAGATGCCAGAGAGAAAGATACACACAATTCAACACTGCACGCTTGGGCAGGCTAAAAGTTCATTACATAGGCTGGCGTCATAAGCTTGCAGAAAATTAACTGATTGGTCAGCTGAGGTATTTTCGTCTTTTCTCACTCTGAATTGAAAGAAAAAAACACTGGCAGTTACAGCTCTTTAATGTAGTAAGAGACAAACAGTGAATTGGCGAGTAGTCACAGTACCAGCCTGCTGGCACACAGAAGACAGCCTGGATGAAAATCAATTGACTGTTCAGGAATGATTATTACCATCAAGATTGTCAGTGTGGCTCTTAAATTGCATTTAAAGGGAGCCGTGTTCACAAGCAGGGAGCACACATGCTTCACCCCTCATACTACATCACTTTTATTTTCTTAATAAAATTATATATATATTACACACACACACACACAAATACTATTTCAGATCTATACTGAATTATACAGATTCTACAGAATGCTTGATTGGGCCAGAAATGTAGCATTAAGTATTAAACAGTAGATCCAGCTTCTATAGTCATTGGAGTCTTTTGTTTGTTTGGTTCTAACACTGGGATTCGTTCCATTTGTGGACTAATTTGTGTTAGGTCTTCATTCTGCAAGGCTTCCAAACTGTTTAGTGCACTCTGGACAACTGCGGTCAAACAACAGTCACTGACTGCCAGGAACCGATTTATAAGCGCTGAGAGATGAGTGCTCCAACAGGGACTGATGGGGATACGCTCGGTGCTCTCGCTTTAACGGTTTAAAAGATACCATGTACTCGGTAGAGATGTTCTGCAGGTCTGCACACATTCGCAGCTCTTCACGACCGATACTGTTCACACACGCCTCCTCTCTTCAGCACCAGTTCTGCCTGGGCAGTGGAAAATTCCAGAGGAGGCAACTGAGACGCAGCCCACTCTGAGGCCAAAGTGGACTTAGTAACTGTGCCTGCTGTGTGAATGGTGCCTCTGCTTCATGAGAGGTTCCCTGGGACACTTTTACAGGCAGGCTGCTTCACTCTTCACAAGTAGTTACAGAAGCAAAACATCACAATGAATGCGGTGAAGCCGTGGGCAGAGGTGAAGGTCGTCATTGTTTCTAGGACATACATACCTCAGGACAGATCTTCATTCAGCAGCCAGCCTACTTTAGAATAGGTTACTCCTGAGGGAGATCTAGAGAAGTTCAATCCAGTGAAGCTATAACAGCTTAAGGCCTAAACTACAGGACGCTGACAGGAACCACACAGCAACGCTGACATCGCTGAACATGACCATCTTAGGGAATCATCATCAACAGAGCCGGCATACCTTTAAAAGCCCCGAATGCTTTTAAAGGGTCGGCACTGTCACACCCTAAATAAGACACAGGCAGCTCAGAATGTTATTAATTTGCTTGCCAATCCTCAGGGGCACCTGCATCCTGTAAAACAAGTCTCCAAAGTGTGTTCAGGCAGCTGAACACACAGTCAAACACAGAAGCGTGTGTGTACAGATATATTTTCTCTTTAACAAACAGTATTTTCCTGAGGGCTCTACACTGAGTGAAATGCTGTTACTAAAAATTACTGTCCATTACCAACCCCCAAACTGCCTCCTGTTTACTCGAAAACACATTACATCCCTTTAAAACCACAATCTTGCTACAGCTGACTAAGCTGGTTCTCAGTAACAGCATGAGTTATAGAAAATTACAGGCCTGTGTTAAGTGTGAAATGGGTCTGTCAACATCTCTTGACTCACTGATTAATCTTCGGAAAGTGCTTAACCAGGTCAAGGTTATGAGGATCCTGCAGTCTATGTATAAGACAGCGTACATCCTGGACTGAACGCCAACCCACACTCTTACACTGAGGATGTTCACCAGTTTACTGCTCTGACAGCCTGTCTTCTCACACAATATTGTTGATTTGAATATACAACTGCTGTTTTTCTGGACATTTCTCCAACTTTTTTTCCATTTGACTTTTTTTTCCTGAGAGCCGCGATGTTGTGATTAAAGATATGAGGCGAGATATGGTTAATGGTTTTACTGAGCTTCCATAATGATTCACTGGGAAGTGCATAGTCATTCGGTAGCCCTCCTTCTCACTGTCCAACTGTAAAATCTGTTCTGTCTCTTTCCAGAGAAACATTTCCATATATCATGTCATAGGCTTAAGCAAATTATCTTTGGGTACAAATTCATAGTTCGTTTCATCCTACAAATTTTTTCTAACGCAAGGGTGACTACCTCAACACTTTTGTGAGGTTTTTATAAAAATTATTTTCCCCTGCTGTGTTCAGATTTACCTGACAAGGTCTTAATGCGAATAGAAAATGGTCAGGGAAAAATCAATTTACACATCGAAGGGGAAAACAGCAAACAAATGAGTGGATTTACGGTATGACCCAGCTGGGTAGCGGCACATTGGTAGGCATGCGGTTTCATTATTTTCACGAGTGCCTCGACCAGCTGACGCGGAGCACAGAACAGATGTGCTTCCTCCATTCCCCCCTGGCAGATGGGCCGCATTGAAGGAAATCATCAGCCAGAACTTTCACCACAGCACAAACGCAGAAAGGGAGAGGCTAGCTGACGGCTTTGTAGCCCGGCAACAGTCGCCATGTGCCCGGATCCTGTTTGTACATTCTCTTTCAGTGCAGGCCCCATTGACATGTGTCTCCGATAATGCTCACAGTCACACTAAACCACCCCTCGCACCAGGTAAACCTGGACATCAGCTTCTCTGCTGTGTAGAGTTTAAACTTTTTAATCATAGCGGGTTTATGAAGGAGATTTTTTTTTTTGTGCAGTATGATGGTATAAATGAGATGGATGATTTCCTTCACAGTCTCCTATGACACAGCCCACTTCCACATCTGCTGCTGTTAAAAGTACACGCATCACATTAGGAATAACCATCGTATTTGCAAGTAGAACTCGTAAGCTACAGCTCCAGTTCTGGAGAGTTTTATCCATTATGCCAGAATTAATACAGCAATTCAACAAAGTTTAAATAGATTTCTTAACACTAGAATTTCGTTTGGGTCAATTTGTTTATCAGACTTGAACAAACTAGATTCTTCTTTAAGAAAAGGTGGATTATTTTTTCACAGGAGGACATGTTCAATGATTGTTTGACTGGGCACTTTTATTAGTTCGAGCACAACCCCTGCTGTAAAATTAGCGGCTCATTTTATTCACCGCAAAAGGGTATCACTGGTGCTTTTTAAATTTCCCACTGCAACAAAAACAAGTAAACGGCACATGCACACTAACAAATTACTTTTACACTCCATGTGTGTCTTTTAATACATTTTCTACATCAGTATTTAAAATACCACTTAACCTGTTTATCCCCCCTACAAAATTTTCGTAAAATAAACTAAGCATTTTTTCAGTATTCACGTGCAGCGGTGAACTGCGAGGGTAGACCACGTAGCTTTAAAACCCGCAGAGATGCAGGCTAACGTCGACATATAAGGTTATACCATAATGCAGATAAAGGCCATCAAAGGATAACATATAAATGTTTGATCAGAGCTCAGTCAGTTCGGAGATGAAAGGTAGCCTTTTCCCGAATCTTTGGTAGACGGAGTCAAATGTAATTCTCCATTAAATTGCTAATGCCGTTACCAAGGTAACATTGCCGGAGTACTTTGTGAAGGAGGGGGAGGGGGAATAATTACTGATCGAAAAGGTCCCAACTGCATACATACAAAAATTAGAAGAAACTGGTTATTAAAGATGCTAAGGTGAAGGGGAAACGCTGATTCAGCTTACAATGCCATTTCTTACACCCGCGACGAGATGTTAGAGAGGCACTGACACCGTCTAAAATAAAGGTGGGAAACTGGAGACCGATTTTTTAAATTAGGGCCTCCTGATACTTAGCCATGGATGCGTGTAAAACTCTCTTTAGATGTAACGTTAACTTTACTGTTGTCATGATCATCTATTGGGGATCCATTTGTGACTTCGTGGACCATAAAAATTTCCTGAACATCGATTTTGTTTAACACCCAGTTTTCTCTCTTCTCTGTCCAGTAAAGGCTAAGGATCAGTATTCCTGTTCGTTGGGCCAGTGTGCGTAATATTTTAAAATGCGCATTTTTTATCATGCTGCCCACGGACCTGAACAGAACCAACTGTAACGTCACGATACGCGCGGGATCGTTAGATGAACGAAACTAATGAATGGCTGGACAGACCTGCGTGAAGTTGGCCCCCCACACCGCGCAAAACTCCGAGAAAATAGTCTCAGTCGTTTGTGCTAGTTTGTGCCGTTAATTTATGTTTTCGTTTGTGCTGTCACCCCCAAGCCGACAAAGTGCTTAAGTCAGAGAAGGGATTTCTGAGCAGGAGCAGGTTGTCGGACATGTGACGCCATCGCGTTAAAATAAAACTAATATCTAAAAAAGAAACCACGGCAGCACAAACAAGTAAAAACGTTTGAGACAATTTTTCCGGAGTTTTGCGTGGGGTGGGGGACCAACTTCACGCAGGTTGCAGGATGCGTGACGTGACGTGACGTGACGTGACGTGACGTGACGTGACGTGACGTGACGTGACGTGACCCGACGTGACCCGACCCGACCCGAGAGGTTTTCCAGGCAGGTAGACCTAAAGGAAGAAGTGAAGTGCATGTAGTAAAGTCCCGTATTAAATAAAATTGCCATCATTTAATTCAACCCTATTAAGGAGCAACAGATGGGCTGTTCAATATTATAAATTACACCAATAATTAATTGTTAGTCTCTCCACAAGCCCCGAATAATTAAAAACATTAGAAATATCAAGAGAGTTAACGGATATAATTCATGCATTTTATTTGGTCTATGCCGCCTGAGTTAAAAATGAGGCTGGTCGTGGACACGGTCTACTGCATGCTGGGGGCAGTAATGGCTGGAAAATGGGGCGTTAGGCTACCGTTTGGTATGGCAGTACATCAGCGAATACCATTTGTGTTTCCAAGTCGCTTGATGGGTTTTTTCGTCGTTTGACTTCAATAACTTATCTGAAGGTGCCAAAGAAATAAGCCGAAATAATGCAATTAAGACAAAGAACCATTCGCCCTGGCGCCGAGGTTGTTAATTTTCTTGAAATCCAAGCCGTTTAATGGACTTGAAACTGGACGGAACTAAATTAGTTCTTCGCTCATTGTACCTACTTTCATCCTATTAAACAGGACGGCTATGCGTGGTTGGGTTATTACCGCTTTGTCAATGCGGCCGACCCAGTAAATCTGTCTGATTTGGCAGTTCTGCTTAAATGATGCACTTTGTTCTGTTTAATGATTAGGGGGAAATGCCATGAATTCCCTCCACTAAGACCATAATTATGGACGAAATGCGACTATCGGTGAATGACGGTACCCTGTTGATAAGTGTAGTAATGGAGGCCTAATGTGAGTACATAGCCAGGAGCCAGTCCCACAGTAATACACTGTGTCCGGCTGGAGGACAGCCACGTTACACCGTGTCTGCTTATTCATCCGTTCAGGTGAGGTAAAGCAGATAAACCAGCCAGCAGCAGCAACGTTTACTGAAGTGAAGCACAAATCAACGTGTTTTTAATCAGTCTCGGTCACCATCTGCACCTTTTACTGTGAATTCGTTTATGATATTCCACAAGCGGGGACTTCGTTTATTGTCATCCTTGCATCGTACCTACCTTATTTTCACGTGTTTATTCGTGTTTGCGTGAGGACTGAGAATAAACCCCGTTATCGTGTCTGTGTGGGGGACTCCTGCTGGGGATGAAAGATGCATGTCCCCCCACCATGTTTGGTGTCGTGAGGGGGCCATTATATCAGCTGTGGAAGACAAATGTACAGCTATTGCTCACCCTGCAATAGTGGAACATCCAAAACTCAAGTACGCGACGATTCTTAAACATTCACATGATACCAATAATCACCATGAATACCTCAAGAAATGAATGGCAGTTCTTCTAAATCATAACAGGCTGCGCTTCACGGAGGATCGTTTCCACAGACGTGGGTTCCGTTGCTTTCCTTTTTAACGGCTAAACGTCCCGCTCGCGCTCACACGGGGTCACCGCGAGCCGTGGCTGCGCGCTCGCGCGCGCGGTTTTGTCACCGTCGCCTCGTGCCGTTCCAGCATGAAGCTGGGGTAGACCGCCAGCTGTAGGAAGTCTGGTGATCATACATCGCACCCTGCGCCTCAGAGCTGCATCGCCACGGTTCATCAGAAAATCTCACTTTATCCGAGCTTCCGTTTTCATTTGTAAACTACATTTAGTATTGACATTCAGTGGTTGGTTGCGTTTCTGAAGTGATCGCTGCTGGAAACAAGTTGCTTCCAACTAATTCCACTGAGATGCGTAATTGTTCAGTGTCACTGGATCATCTGGCATTTGCTCTGGCTAAAGACATAAAGTAAATCTGAACGTAATGTAGCAATCTTCTAAAACACTAATGATGCATACTGTCTTCCTGGGAGTCATGAACATACACATTAGGATTTCGGTTATTACTAAATTCTACAATGCGTGAGAATTTTTTTTAATTAAATTTTTTTTTTTTTTACAAAACATTATGCACTATAGCGTATTTAAAATCAGCCTTTAAAAGTTTCAAGAATATTATACTGTTGTAAAAGTATAACCTGTGACAATGTTACACATGAACCAGTATGCAGTGTCCCTTAGAACAGGTGTAACATCTGCAGGGCTGGGACCCACGCCTGTCTTCTTCTTAGGTCAGACAGCAGGATGGTAGCAGAGGTGGCCCTGGCCAACACGAACAGACAGAGCAGATGGAGGAGACAACCCCTGACCCAGCCTTCGTCGATGTGGACCAGGGCCTGACCCTGGCCTGTATCGCCTTCCTCTGCCTCCTGCTGGTGGCCATGATCATTCGATGTGCCAAGGTCATCATGGACCCATACAGCGCCATCCCCACCTCCACCTGGGAGGAGCAACACCTGGATGACTAGCAAGGTGGGGGGTGAGCATGGGAAGAGGAGGCAGTTCTCCAGGACACGCTGGGAGCTTGGTTGAGGTGCCCGAGCAGAAAGTCAAGGACAGGTGTGCAGCCAGGATTGCCATATGCCTTCTGTGGGCAGGGCTGCAGACTGGGCGTGTGGCTCACATGTAGGAAATCAGCAAGTGCTGATTAGCAACAAAAGTCGCCTGCACGACCCAGAAGAAGGGAGAAACTCGTCCATGGCCAACACACTCCTCCTCACATCTACACAAGCTGCCAGTTTGTCACTGCTCACACTTCTACACTCCCAACCGGGAGAAATTGTTATAGTTCACCGAGACTGAACTCAGTCTCCCAGAAGTGACAAGCTGCTTCTGCACCTGATATAAAATTAGCCTAATTTGTCTTTTTAAACACAGCCATCTTTCTTTTTGCCAGACCAGTCCATCCTTATACTTGCTCTCATTTTAAGGACTAATAGGATTTATGCACCCAGCAGGAAGCAGCCCTGGAACTGTTGCCAATTTATTTGCAGGTTTGACCTCTGCACTGCCTGGATATTCCAGGAAAAAAAAGCTTAAGATGCTATAGTTAGTTATTCAGGTGATTATTTATGGCTTCGGGAATGTTGATTTCTAAGCAAAGGGAACAGAAGTTCTACAGAAAATACCAGTTCAATAACTTTTGTTGGAAGCATTTGCTTTTTGCACACACATCTTTGAGTTTTTGTAACTTCACAGTTTATCTGGTCATTCCTGAATGTCTGGGAGCCAATGTTGTTTACCAGGACATTTTAGAGCATTCTGGGAAATCTAGGCTGTCCACATACCTGTGCCAGTTAATGCCAGCTGCTGGCTGTGTAGTGCTGCCATGGAGACAAACATGATCATATGAATGTCTTCTGTTGACTGAAGTTGTATCTGGGGTCCTCAGTCCTGAGATCAGCATGGGAAACATCTGAGCACTCTGCCTGTCTTTGCGAGTTTCCAGATTACTGCTCTTAGTGGCTTTTGTTACTCTTGGTTAGTGTCCCAAACTGCTTATCAGATTGTGTCCCTACCTGCATGCTTTCAAGTGCCTGGTACAAACCAAACTCACTGTTCCAGACAGACTGCAACCTTCTCACACTGTGAAGAAAAAGAAACAGTGGAGCCTGACAAACAAGTCTGGGATAAAAAACCCCCATTAAGCAAATTGTAGCTCATCATAATTACTACTCAATAAAGAGCTCTGTTCATTAAAAGTTGTCTTTAAAAGCATCCAGAATTGGTATTTTTCATAAATTTTATGCTGTCTCTTAATTCCCTGATGTTTAAGAACTGGGCTACCCTAAATCTACCACTATAATCTCTTGATAAGATTTTAATTTCAGCATGACGTCCGAAACCAGGCAGCATGTCCGCTCTCCTGTAATGTATGAGTAGACAGCCATGTGTTTCGCTTTAAACTGTGTGATTCACAGTATGCACACATTGCCTTGTGGAGACGTATGTTTTCACTTATTCAGAAACATGTTGCTGCCCTTTCTTAGCCAAGCGGTAATTCAGAGTAATTTTGAGCAACCCATTATGTTCACATTATTATTATTTTCTCCTCCCATAATCCCACAAGTCCGGACTGGGGCGCCGGCCACCAGAATTAACTTTCCGCAAAGAGGTTATGGGGATGGAAAAGAGGCTGGACTGTTTCCTAGGGCTGAAGGGGGATTTGTGTTACTCAGCCCGTAAATTACAGCCCCTGGACCAGATTATAAATGAACACATTACTCTGCCACCTTGTTCAATGAGGTTGCTCCCCCGATCATTCAACAGCCAACACCCAAATAATCATCATTCTTCTGCTTTTCTCATCCAGGCATTCAATGCACTTAACACTCAGTTCAGTAAGAGCCAGGCTGAAATTCACACTTAACACTCAGTTCAGTAAGAGCCAGGCTGAAATTCACACTTAACACTCAGTTCAGTTATTGCTAGATAGAGCTCTTCGTGGAGTCTATGATATGTTAGTAAAATACTGGAACTCATTTTAAAAATTAGCAATACTTCTTCCGTGAGGAAACATGATCTGTCATGTGACACCAAACCCCATTGGTGTCTGTCATTTTCTTATGAAAGCCAAATCATTCATTTAATTTTAATATCTGTGAGAACAGTTTAAATTCACTTGGGTCATAGATATGTCTGTTTAATGACTGCATGCTTTTCTGTTCTACCACCCAGATGTGTTTTGAGGTGCGACAGTTCATAAATCTTAAATATTTTTTGTATACAGTCCCAGCACAGATTTTTTTTACATGCACTGCCAATTTATAGTTGACTGTTTGTGAAACAAATATCAAGTTGGTCAACACTTGGGTTTCTAATGTGTAAAATTTGGCAATTCCCAAAATGTGAACATGTTGTGTGTTTGAGAGTTTAAACCAGTACTGCAGCTGACATCAAGCAGGATTGAAACTTTAAAAATACATATTTATAAGTGCTGCGACCTTCACTTTGATGAACAGGAAGAGAACACATTAGCCTTACTCATGAGGAAAACCGACAGGGACTACCCATGACTTTGACTCGGTCAAACCATTTTAGTTTTTCTGAGGCTGTTACGTGGACACAAGTGGAACTCAAGAGGAAACCTGCCAATCAAAGTCTCAAGGAGGAAAAATTAGTAAGCCGATTTACAGAGCTGCTGAAGGCTTATCATCATCATCATCGTCATCATCATCTTCACTTATGTTTTTGGTTGAGTACCAAAGGCTGAAGTTAAAAAAAACTACCACCAGTATACGTGACCTGTTTAATTACTCAGGACTACATCATCACGTACACAGTGCAGCTGCACCATTTCGCAAAGCAGAAAGAAACTAAACCGTTTCCATAACGACTACAGAGAAAGGTATCTGACTACTTGGTAAAGGTATTTATGATGCTCTAGAAAAACCATCCACAGGGAGGAGCAATTAAAACAGTGGCGTAAACTATTGTGAATTAATTATGAACATTCATGGTAATGAACCCATAGCATCCTATTACTGAGGTGGGGAAACAAATGTATAATTAAGTTAACTGGAACACAAACAACACTACTTAAATGATCCCTGGGTGTGCCAGAGCTGTGCTGGTCTTTTACCACAAATGAGTGTCTGACTATGTTGTCTTGAGTTTGGGGGTGGAGGGGTGTGTTCTCAATCCTTTACTTCAGGAAGAAGCTCTATGTATTCTGGGAAAATGCAGCAAATGAAACACACAAACATAGTAAACACCTTCATATTATCACAGAAATTCTGGTGGTTTTTGCAGTTAGATAAATATCATGTTAACCCCAGGTCCTTGTTGAAGAAAGCCCCTCCCCATATTAATCATCATTACTTCCATTTGGTTTACGCCATGGAAGCTCCACGGTACAAAACAGGCCGCAAGCCTGGTACGTTTACTGTGGATGTCCTCCACTATCAGGGCTAATTAATCACTGTGTCATGGACACGCAGGGAAATTGATAGTTTGGAGCGGGATCAGATTGGGACTTCATAATTAAATTCCCGAACACGTGCAGCAAACTGCAGTAGCACTTCTGCCTGAGAATGACAAACAAGGACGTTGTGAAACAAATACAAGTGAAATACAAAATAATGAAGTCGTTAAGTAACAGAAACACCATACAGGGATTCCTCTTACTGAACATTTTTTATTTGTGACAGACCTTAATAACAGTGACAGGCATCAATCCTCTTGTAGCATCCGGACCCATTGGCACCAGAGGCCTGGGAAGAGTGTGAGTAGCGGTGTCTCAGCCTTCAAGGATGCAGCGCCGGGAGAACCACACCCGTGCAGTGCCCGAAGCCCACGCGGTACCCGTTACCCTCACAGTAACCTGAAGAGGGAACCCGGAGAAAGGACCAACAGAACCCCACAGTTGAGCACCTGCCGCGAGGACTTCAAGCGAGCACGCACGCTTAACACTTCTGAAGCAGCCGATTAATCAGAACCACGTTTCTTTGGACCGCAGGAGGAAACCGAAGAATCAGGACTGAACCCACAATCCTGCTGGGGCGATTCAACAACATGGCTATGTGCTGAGTCATACTGCTGCCCAGAAAACAGAGGCACGCTGACCTGGTGGCAGATACTGCACGACTGATTGGATTGGCTCTGAACAGCCAATGTGATGATCTATGAGCAGACTTATTACAGGTGAGGGTAGGTCCATATTTAACCTGAAAGGTTTGTCCTTAACCAGAGTGAAATACTTTGTTTCACATGCAACCTGGCAGTAGTACTCTGATCAAAGAGCTGGATAACAGGATGTGTAATGGATGCAGACAGACACACACCAGTAAACTGGTCTGTCAGACACACACACACACACGCACGCACGCACACGCACACACACACACACACACAAATAAAGCAGTCTCAGGCACACCTGTGAGTGAAACCTCATCGCCGTCTTTCAGAAATGTGCGTTCTTCTCCTCCCCCCAGATCGATGGTCTTAGAGCCCCTCCATGATAGCTCCAACATCGAGCCGAAGCTCTGGAGATCCTGCATGGCACATTTAACACAACATCAGCACTGATGTCACGTGCAAACACGCAGACACATGCAGACACATGCAGCCATCAGAGGACAAAGGCTCCACTGGACAGACGATAAATATGTAATAATGCAGGACTTGTTTAAGAGAATATTCAGCAATGAACACAGATAAAGGGACGTGCACGATAGACAAGGCAACATCTGCTGCACGGAAAATAAGGACTTCATTTATGGATGAGAGCATTACCTCTGCCTGTGTCTATTCGAAATTCAGATGTCTGTAAATAAATAATCTCAGAGTACTCCAGATTAGTATAATGCTCTGTGGAATGTTTCTGAGACCTATAATGTTAATGACACCCACAGGACTAGGGAAAAACTGCTTCAGTGTTTTAAAATCACGTCCAGTTGTATTGTGCATTTAGTCAGCCTGGTTCAGGTTCCGGGTGTTTACCGGGCCACTGATGGTTCCAGAAGCCAGTAGGTCTCCGGGTCTGACGTTGCAGCCATTGACCGTATGGTGTGCCAACTGTTGCTTCATGGTCCAGTACATGTACTGAGGAGGTAGGTAGTGCAAGGCAAACCCCATGGTCAGGTCCATCATCATCATCATCATCATCATCTTCATTATCAATTTTTCATCAGCGTTTTTAAAATCATATTTGTTTGCTTAGCTACAATTTTACTTCCATGTTTCGCTCACTGACGTACTGGGACATTAGAATAGTGAGCTGCAGGTAAGAGGACCTGGGGATTCCAAACTAGCTGGGTGGTGTCTGAGTGTGAGGGATTGTTCCGAACCGCATTCCGTGGTTTGTGCCTTCTGTTGTCTGCATTTGGCTACTGACTCCCAATTCATCTGAGTGGGACCAGTTATATTTCAGCCATAAACTCCAGTGCAAACAAAGACAACAGCAACATTCAAGTATGGCTGACTCTTTTAGTCCCATGCTACCACATGCTGACTTTAAGGCGATATTTAACCTCTAGAATACAACAGCTCATGCTAGAAAGCACGGCACACCCACTGCTGAATGGTGCTGCATGTCCACAGATAAGCACACGCACTGAAATCGAAACCCGACCCCCCATGAGCGTGAATGTGGTACGGCCAGCGTGTGACAGAAGGGTCCTGGACCTGCATTTGCTCTCTTCTGTTTGCCTGCATGAACATGTCACCTGAGGGGTAGTTATACATCAGGGAAAAAAAGCAGTCTTACCTTAAAGTTTGACTTGCATATTGTGACGGGTTGTTTCATTCTTGAGCCTGGATGAAACAGGTTATTGATTAGCACTAAAGGCCCATCCACCTGGCTGCAGGCAGTTCAGCCAAAGCAGGAAATCACTCCAAAGAGGAAATGACGAGTACAGGAGTTTGTTAACATATGTCTGCTCCTGAAGGACTTGTTCTGTTAATCACGATAACCTACATCGAGGCAGAGAAAACTCTGCACATGTTTGTTCTTAGCACCACAGCAAACTTCACAAGAGAAGTTGGCAGACAGGGTGCATACCACAAGGCCAAGCCCCTCACACGAGCTAAGATCGGCAGCCCATCAATCACATCGCCCCACTGCTGACAGACCAATTACAACAGTCACGCTCACATTTAATTAGCCACCCCCCAGACAGCAGCACCTTTCACGGAGACATAGAGGTTGATGTCAAAGGTGTAGGCATCGTCATGGCGCAGATATGGCAGTGGCTCTGGGTCCTGCGGGGGCAGAGGGATGCCAGAGGGGAACAGCACGGTCAGCATGAGATCCCATGTGCCCAAACCCCACAAATAACACAGAAGTGTTCTGCACCATCCAAACTCTCTAGGAAAAGCCGCTGTATGCAGAAACAGCTTAAGTTCCATTCTGACGAGGGCGTACCCTCCTAGCCCTTTCCTGACCTGAACTTCGTTGGGCAGAACAAATGGCATTAAGGCTTCCATTGGTATGACCCAAGGTGAGATGGTCGTCCCAAAGTTCTTCCCCAGAAAGGGCCCCAAGGGGACATACTCCCAGGCCTGGATGTCCCGAGCTGCGTGGCACACAACATGGGATAAAAAATAAGGACCATGACAGAAACGGTCAAAGGTGAAAAAAAGAACAGGTAACGCAGTTTGGTTGGGAGGCACAGAGGAGACAGAGGAGTAGGGTGACACAGGGGACACAGAGGACTAGAGGGAAACCAGGAAGATCCTGAGAATGTCCAGACATGTCATCTGGAATCAGTCTGTAAGTCCTTTCCCAAACAAACCAGTAAAGCCATTTATCAGAGCTTGATTTTCAACGTGAGTAAGAAGGTAAACCATCAAATGAGCCCCCTGGGATCACTTAACGTCACGCCTGAGAGGTACGTCTTTTAAAGGGTAAATCCAGCAGGGTGGCATTTAGGGTTTGGTCAACAACATTTTACATCCAAAGAAATATGCTCGTATAGAGTGTTTACTGGCACACTGTGTTCAGAGGTGTCACCCTTTGACACAATTAGGACGTATTTATTTTTCTAGCTTTCGTTGTTTCCATTTATATTCCATTAACTCTTTACAGTTATGACATTGTAAGGAACAGCAATCTGAAACGCTGCAGCAGGGGCTTATCGGCTCTACAGACGAATGGAAAACCACAAAGTTTTTAGCCTCGGCTTTCACTACCTTCTGAAAACGTTTCCAGATACCAACATATGGCTTCCAAAAAGCAAATAACAGCTGGCATGTGGAGGACATCGATCACAGATTATAGCAAATAAAGACACAGGTGACATTACTGTGGAAAGTGACCTGGCATTATGAGACGTGTTGAGTAAAACCTCATTTTGGGCTGGGAGATGATTATCTGGGATGTATAAAATACCGAAATCTGCTAAAGGTCCTGCTAAAAGCACCAAGTTCTGGCTGCAATGTAAAAAACACCACTGAGACTGGCAGCATCGCCTTGCCAAGTGAGAGGATAATTGGTGCCAGGAACCATAATCGTGCAGTTTCTGGCCCGGCTCCACAGTGGTGTCCAACCAGGTCAGCCATTTCAAGTCACTACAGCTCAGAATCAAATGAGGAAATAAGGCACTGCTAAAAAACATGCCCATCAATGACTCGTCGATGAGCTTTTTAGGAAAAACCCACTGAGAATTCCCAGCATACCTTGCAGCCCCTCTTATCTTACCTCTGACCCTGACAATTAGACCGTGAGGCATACAAATGTCTCCTTAAAGCACACTGGTGGCTTACTGATGCCCCCACTCTTGGGCAGTGATAGAACACAGGCAGACGTGCGGCACACGTCAGAAACAGCCTCACCGCTCCAGTCGTTCATGAGGACCACTCCGAAGATGTGTTCGCGGGTCTTCTCCACAGGAATCTGCTCGCCGAGTTTGTTACCAGGCCCCACAAAGAATGCCTGTGGATGAGGTCGTGAAGAAGTCACGGGTCCTGTCCGAGCGGACCAACTGCTCACCGCTTGTCACTGTATCTTCTGTCGGTTACACACTCAACCTGACCTGCTGCACTGGCAAAAACAGGCTGATAAACGGGTACAATAAAACTGTCAAATAAACAACACGATGGCAGAGTAAATATAAATAAATCCTTTGCTCACTTTTCTACTTCGTCCACTTCGTTATCCAGGACGCCAACCACGCAAGTGCAACCTGAGCTATGACAAGCCTTCATCTTTAAAGACTGAACGTTTCCCTCCCACCGACTGGAGAGTACAACACCCCCCAGAGTACACAACTGCTAAATCTGCATGCTAATTCATGTGTGGGGAAGAGCCATTTTAAGTAGGAACTTTACAAAAGTTGACATGAGTATTATCAACATTATGCTCTGTGTAAAATTAAAAAATATTCTAAAAGAGATTAATCACAAGACAGGTCCGCATCTGATTAAGACTCACAATAGATAAATCCATCACAGGTGAATATGACATGACTCACCATCTCCAGCTCAAAGTCCAGCTGTCTGCATGGCCCAAACACCGGGGGTTGGGCTGGAATAGAGGAGTGGGCACAGGTGAATGTCCGGGACGTCACCTCCGTCACACCACTACACCCTGGAGGGTCCCACTATCTGAGCTTACCTGGGTCAGGCCTCATCTGTCCCATGGGTCTCCTGATGGGCGTTCCGGACACGACCACTGACGAGGCTCTCCCGTGGTATCCTACGGGCAGCTGCAGCCTGCAAGCACAGACCCCGTCAACATAACCAGCCCTGCCTAAGGCCTCGTTAGCGTGTCTCTTGTTAGCATGTCCACCATTAACACACCCAGCTCCACCTTGTTAGCATGCTCCTGTCAACACATCCAGCTTCAATCTGCAGTAACACAAGGGCATTACCAGTTAGGCATGAGAGCGTTCTCTTTCCCTCGGAACATTGTGCCCACATTGGTGGCATGATCTCGAGATGAGTAGAAATCAGTGTAGTCACCTAGCACAGAGCCGGAACAACATTAATCAGGTGTGAGGGGAGGAAGTTCACAGAGCAAACATGTCAAATACAAAAATACACCCGTATTACTTTATGTTATAACTGGAAAATCATTTTCCAAATATTTATCCAGACTTGGATCCACGTGGTAGGGGCGAAATGCACGATGGGTAAACCCACGCGTGTACTGGAGAAATGTGAAAATCTAGAGTTGTGATATTTTAAAATACTGACTGCAATTGTCGTCGTTAACTACACGATTACTTGGTTTATCGCACCACCTTGTGGTGGATATTCCGTTACAATCTTGATCGTTTTTATGAACTGTACGTTGTCAAGTTTGGTAAAATACGGCAGTTTTTAAGTCTACAGTAACTGTGAGTCACCGAGTCATCTGAGAGAACATTCTTAATTATTTACTGCAGTCTGACCTAAATCAACCACCTGAATGACAATTTAAACTGCAGACTGTTGCCAGAATTACTTCAACAAAAGTATTGAAAGTAGACTGACAAAAACATCCAGCAAAACGCCTTGTCTTCTGTAGAGACCTTCATCCACCATTTTATTGCAACATTTTTTAAATCCAAGAGTAGCTCACCAATTTCAGCTGGAAGATGCATTGTTGCCAAACTCTGATGAACAAAGGCCCTGGAAATATTTCAATAACCACAAAATAGATAATCATTAATACCACAACATAAAAAACACAGACATTTTACTAACATGAATGGGATTTAAAATATTAGTATTATATTACAATGTAACTGACTTTAATATCCAATTTACATGTAAATCCAATATATTCTTAATACTACTACTACTAATAATAAAACTATATCTTATTACAGCTGCCAATTAGTGAGTGACGTAATCACCTGCTCCGTAAGCCGACGTCATCTCGAAGCGTGCTCTCATTGGCCGACAGGAGCCTCTGGAGCGAGCTTCGACACTCTTTCCACGCCTCTTGTCCCAGACCCATGAATGCGTTCAGAGTTGGCTGTAACGAGAACGCGCACGTTGTTCTCACCTGGCACCGTGACACTCACGTCACGTTCAAACGAAACGGAGTTTTTCGTTTACCTGATCAAACACGTGCTGATGTCCCGAGAGCACAGGTCCATTAAAGAGAGACTTGATCACACTTAGGTCCAAAATCTGGTCTCCGATTGCAACGCCAATCCTGCGCCTCGGCTGAGAACAGCAGGCAGTTACTTGTTACAGATTTAAGATCTAAGGTTATGATCATGCAGGTTACATTATGATCATGTCACAGATTTAACGATGCATTTCAATATTTTGTGCTTTGTCCACGTTTCATTTTTTTTTTTTTGTTTGCCAGAAGCCTGCTATATTTCCGCTACGCAATGCAATGCCATACTAACGCACTTTACCGAGTCGCTTGCTTGAGTTTATGAAACACTAGCAGACCAGGACACACTTCAGCCACACAAGCCACAACATTTAGAAGACGACGTACAGTAAGTATGTCTTCGCTTCTCTTCAACCGCAGACCGGTTCACTTACGTTGTCGGACGTGGAAAAAATGCCGTAAGGAAGATTGTGAAAGGAAAAGTCGCATTTCTCGTCAACTTTTATAAAAGACATTTTGAAGTTGCAGTTGCACTCCGGGATGGTGTTCGGCGCTAGCAGCAGAAGGTGTAATGTTCTCCAGATGTTTGCAACTACAACTCCAGAGGCGGCTCCTCATATTAAACTGGCGACCAATGGGGAAACGCACCAGAACATCCACCCTTTATCCCCAGCTTGGTAAATCATTTAAAAAAGTTTAAAATGACTCAGCAAGGTTACCGATAGATCCTTCTTTTATTCAAACACATCTTAGCTAAAGTGATATCGCGAAAGTTTGTTCGTTATTCAGAAATAACCCGGTATGTACAGTACTTAGGAAACACTGGACAGCCATTTAAACTCAGGAGGTGTTGCTTTAGGCTGTCAGCGTAGCTTCACACTTCATACTGTAATGCTTTAAAGTTCAATACAAAACATTAAACCTCAATCATTTGAGAGTAATGGTACAAAATACTTTAAATTTTGCTTTAACTTTATTAAGGTAAAATACAGTAAATAGACTAATTATGAAAAGCTACGATATTGCAACTGTCAGACAAACTCGTCCAAAAGAAGACAGACAAAATGCTGGACAAAAATGCAACACACACACACACACACACACACACACACGCCAACTGATGAAAGAAAAAGCAATTCCCATTAAACATTCAGCCACCAAAGGAACTATATACAAAAAAGTATAACGGTGTAGCCCAATATAAATTCAGTGTAGCTTGTCTAAGTGTACTGTACCCCATTGTAAAGAAGGCTCCATATAATTTAAAATAACAGTATTAATGGTATCAAGTCTAAATATGCCGTTTTCACAAGCCACAACATTTAGAAGAAAATTAAAACACATCAAAATTAAAAGTTTCAAAAATAGGTTGAAGTGCCATGCATGATTTAAAGTTCTATACCAAATTACTTGCAGTTCTTGTTAGCATCCTAGAATTTAAGGGAAGAGAGAGCACCCGGCTTTAAGAAAGCCTGTTTAGGACCATTTTAGATCTTCTGGATTTTTTCTCCAATGACCACTGGGTTCTCTTTCCTAATCTTCTCAGCAGCATCTGCCTTATAGTCAAAAGTGCAACTATGGATGTCAGAGTATCGGTGTACAGCGCAAAATATGTTTCCACATCTGCAGTCGAAGCCTGTGAGATGGAGAAAAGGGTGGTGTTAGAAATTAAGATCAAACTGAAGAACAACCAGCACAGCTGACATCTCTAACCAACACCCCTGGAGCTGAGCGTGAAGGAGCTGAGCGTGAAGGAGCTGACAAACGCTGGATTTGTGTATTTTAATACAGCAAGACGTGGTAACAGACGTCAGTCATTATAACAGAGTCCTGGAGGACCCCCGTAGGTGCACGTTCTTTTATTCCGACTAATTCATTTACTTTAATTTGACCAGTCTTAATTTAATATCAGTTACATTGTTTTTTTGTGTGTTCATCCTTTCTGATCAATTACATCTGTTTGTGCTTATTTGTCTTATATTGAGACAAAATGAGTTACAAAGAAAGCTGTAACTGTACTCAAATTGTAGTAACATACATAATACTGAATAACACAAACAGGTGCCAGTGACCAAGGCGGCTTAATCAGATGCTTTGCTCCATTGATAAAAAGTGGTTTAACATTGTGCTTTAAAAAGCACGTTTATTCCAAGTCACGTAGCTTTCACTGAGAAGGTTCAGTGGATCACAGCCAGCCTCACCTGTCAGTCCCACTTTCTTGCGACACATGAAGCAACGGTTCTTCTTGTGTTTCAGCTTATCCGGAGTCCTGCCTAGGCCTTCTGAGGCAGCCTGGTCCAGACCATCCAGGGACAGAGCTACAAAAACAGGTGCATTACCGACTGACATGTCATCACAGACAAATCATCTGTCAGGAGGCCATCAAACAATTTAATAACAACCGGCGGTGATAAACTCATTCAACCTCATACATACATTGCACACGAAAGCAGGTTTACCTCCGCCTACAGACTCCAAAACTACCATGCCGATACATCCTCTGGGAAGCGAGAGCACTTAGGGCCTCTGAATGTACAACAATCCTCCAAGCTATTTTGATGTGAATATTTCATTTCAGGTTTTCTTGAGAGGAATTTAAATATAACTCACATTTTTCTTACCAAAAATGAAATTGTAAAGTACTAACCATTTTCACTTTAATTTTCCTCTGTTGTCTTATGTTCCTCCTAAACAAAGTAGACATTTTTACATACATTTTACCGTAGTTGCATGTCAGTGTACACACTCGACCGTGGCTTTTTTCGTATAAGACACACAAACTCCACTGGCCACCAACTTGCGGATTAATGCTTTCTCTTAAATATAACCTGATTTAGCATGTACCAAAATGTGCTTTGTGGAACCGTGATGCCAAGTGTGACTTGGCAATGCTTTGTGTTTCTGATGCCTGATCTGCAAGAAACCACAAGATGGCACAAAATGTCACCTGCCTTAATCAGAAACCAGACCAGTGAGCTGACTGTATGTGCTAATTCCAGTGCTAATTACATAAATTGCTTTTATGTAATTAGCACTGAATAAATTACCCTAAACAGTTTTGCAGACTTGTATTGTTCAGTACAAGTCTGTGCTAAGTCATTTAGAGGGTTGGATCCATGAATTGCTTAGTGAAATCTATGTAATGTGATTGTTTTATTAATTCCTATACAAGCCCTCTTCAACACACAAGACAAACCGCACGGTTTACCGACAGGCAAACAGCCTTGATTTTGTACAAACCTTTTTTGATGCTACATTGGTGCAGTGATTTCAGTTGTTGAGATGTTTTAAAAAATCGTTTCCATGGTAGCATGTACACACCACCTCTGGCATGGCCACGCTGCAGCACTTTTCAGCAGTGCGGAGTGTCTCCTAGCACCTGCCTCTCTGGTGGAAGATACTCACCAGTCTTAGGGTGGGACAGAGTGGCATTGTGCCCTTACCCGTGAAGCGACATACCCGTTAATTCCTGCGTTTTCTGCCTCTCTTTGTCCGCTGTCTGGCTGTCATCTTCAGAATGTGTTGCTGAACCTTGTGACAGAGTTTGACTGGACACAACACCAGAGGAAGATCAGAAGTGTTTCATTAAACCAGAGCCTGGCATTTTCATTCACTCAGCACATATAAACCTGGCAAAGTTGAATCCTACAATACAGCTACACAATTACAATTTTCTCTGTATTTAAGAAAATGTAACTTCACTGACGCTGGAGTGCTCAGTAGAGCGGTTGTAATTGTGTACTGTATGTGCATTAATTGTCACCCTTTGCATTCAAAAAGGTGAAAATGCAGCGTGGCGTTTAAGCAATAATGAATGTTCTTCAGCCATCCTGCCAATCAGCCCCAAGCAGATAATGAAACACACTCTTGATGCAGACACCTGCTGGAAAGTTCCTTCACGTGTGTGTGTGGGCTCTCAGTTACATCTCCTTAGAGGAGGAGGGGACTTGGAGTCCATTATTGCCGACCAACCCCATGTGTGTAAAAACCCTTAGCAACTCTCCACCAAAGAAGCCCTCGGGCACAGAAAAGAAAAACAGGGTGAAAACAGTCATTAATGTGCTGGTGTAACAACGGAGAAGCATTTAGGTGGTCAAACATAAGGCCACATGGCTGAGGAGGGGTCACAGCGTCAACCTGCTGTCTGATACCTGCTCGTGTCCAGAGGCGTGTCTGTCGTGGCAAACACTGGGGGCACATGGGAGGGGCTGACGTCCACATGCTGCGTGGGCACACTCTCACCAACGCTGCCCACTGCCACATCTGAAACAGAGGGATGGCAATCCTCACGTCAGCCACTCGGGTCTCTCTGAGCACCAGTTCCTATACACACTGACTGGCACGAGGCTGGGCGATGAGCTGAACCACTGCTCCTTCACATCAGCCATATGAGGCAGAGGAAGTTTTTATTTTTAAGCATGTTGCTGCTTAGATAAAGTTTCGTTCAAAACAATTTGCAAATAGCCACTTTAAAGCTGGCTGTTTTACTGCTGTAATTCATGCTAAAAGCCTTGCCCAACAACACAAATGTACATGCGTCCTGGATCTCTAACCTGCGCTGGCCCACGCCCACACCTGCGCTGGCCCACGCCCACACCTGCGCTGGCCCACGCCCACACCCAACAGATTGGTATATTGACTAAACTCAGTAAGTTTAACTACACAGTTACTCCACAGCCATCAAATACTTATATGCACTGTGATAATTTCATAAAAAGGGATGTTACCTGCATAGAAACTAGTCCTCGATTCTCACTAAAAACACGCACTAACTCCTGCTCGTTACTGTTTCTGCTCAGAAGGATCCGTCCTCACTAAGGGTTACCTGGGCTGCTTAACCGTCCATTGTTGTTCTGTCTCTGTAGGAAGTCCTTATAACACACGGAGCACATTCTGTTTGTGCGTGGATTGCCGTAGAAGCCGCACCCCATGGCACACAGTATGGGCGCCTGGGTCTGCTTCGTCTCCTGAGCCATGTCTGCCCTGCAAAAAGATGGACAGATCACAGGTTAAAGGTCACAGAATAATCACCACATTCACCCTGTTTTGTGAAGTCGACTGTTCAGGCCAAGGTGCCTCTCTGGACAGACACCATATTTTCAGAGGGGTTCTGGGTTTTCTCACCAAATAAGCCACAAAGGATCTGCATGAGATTACAGCTACAGCTTCTTTTAGGAGCACAGCCTAAGATCAAGTCACTGCATTATTCCATATGCAACTCCTGCAACAGTACATGTGCCACAGCAAAAGAAGATCTGCACTTCACGGGTTGAAAAACGGCACGAAAATCCACAACCAACTGAGCATGACGGCAAAATGATTACGTCAACTGCAACTCGCACTAAACCCAAGACATTAAAGCATGCCTTGGGGAATATCATGAATTAACTTCATCACAACAATGTAAAGTGGAGATGAAAAACATGCCCAAGGTATGCACCATTAGGACAGAAGAGAACACGCCAGAGGTTTAAGCAACTACGTTTATTACCGAAACAAAACAAAACTCATTATCCTGGCCAGGTTACCACTGAATCAAGCTTTAGCAAAAGGATAAATATTTACCTGGCCACAAATGTACATCTGGTTCTATTTCACCACCAAAAAATTAAGTTTTTCACTTGTGCACATTCTATGATCACAGATGTTACTGTAAAATAGCCTCATATTCCAGGCTGTGGGTCCAGCCTAGAGACTTAACACGCTTAAGAAAACAACCAGTTCATCATGCAATACTGTCAATTCTCCCTGATCATTCAGCATTACAGATGACAGAGCACATATGCAGCTATCTTTCTGTGGAAGAGAAAGTGACAATACAATTCCATTCTGGAAGAACCTTTAAGTTCTCACAGGTGAACAGCACTGAACAACCAGGTGATAAGCATTTCTGTACAGTGGGCAGTAAGTACAGAATGAAGAGGAAGATGTCAATGTTGTTAAATTCTGACAAGACAGCTAACCTAGGATATTACCATTTTATACAAGATGTAATGCTCATTAATGGGCTGATCTTACAGGTATGTAATTTAGGCTTTATGCTGGAATGTATCACATAAATTGAGGATGTCCAGTAAGAAACAGCCGACTTTAGGTCTTTAATGTGAGAAGCATCAAGTCTTAAAGTTGCCCACTGCTAGCAAGCAAGTCCATTGCCAAGAGACACCAACTGCCTCGAGTGTTTGTGTATGGATATTCACTGAGGCACGGGTACGTCTTGGCAGCCCTGAGATGGGGAAAGGATTCATTTTCAGATGTATGGCTGGCACACACACACACACACACACACACATATATAAACAATGGAAAACGATGACAACATATTTAAATTAATCTTACAACTATTCCCACCAGAGTATTACTTTATTAAAAAAAAAAACACTAGGATTGTGTGTAGATGGTTGGGGTAGACATACCTGTCTGGTTCAGTCTTGTCTCACAGACACACGCTTCTCACAGCACCATAACCACACTTCACCAGAGCACTTGGCTCTAACCCTCATGCCTCTGCTCACACCGCAGCTTCCCAGTTCAGGGCTGTTTCACCCAGGAAACTCAATATGCAGCCCTTTTATTCTCCCCCTACACGCCCTCCAACACACACTGCATAATGCTGAGATTCAACGACCAAGGTCAGCTGCACACAGTCCATTGTACAACAGTGCTGTGATTTAAAACAGGCCAGGGGAAAACAAGTCAGGAGCAGCACTCTGACGTAAAATGTACTCGGAGAGAAAAACATTTCCATGTGGATACACCTGCATTGTAGTAAATACAAAATTGCACCTGAAATTCTCACTTTAAAGAGGAGGATTACATGTCAAACTTTACATTACCTTTACGCTTTCTACAAAAGGAGAACTTTCCATATGATTTATAGATAACTACACATTTATCAATTATATCTAGCAATGCATTCTGGGTTAAAAGTTGTCAGGCACTAAATTATCTGTACAAACAGAGAAATACAAGCAAATATTATTTCACTGTATCCATTTCAGTCGGTTTTACAAAGGTCCATATGAAACGACCAACTTACTAACTTAACAAAATAGTTTTAAAGCTGTCCTGTTGCCAGGTAACCAGGTCCTATACTTACTCATACTCCACAGATAAAAACTGATAAACGAAACGTTTAAACAAACCAAACTCAAAATAACTATAAGCAAAGCGAAACTGGTGTGTTTGTCCGCTAAACACAGTTAATTCCTTTTAAAGTTTATTATTTATCCGTCAAACGCGTGTACATTACAGGGCAGAGGACGGTCATGCTATAGCTAGCACATTTCTGAACTTGTATTTATATTTATAAATTTCTAAATGAGTCGCCATATATAAAAAACAGTCTCGAGCTGTTTAGAACTGAAGAACTAAATATTTTCGTTATTAAGAAACGCAGACTACACTTTATCAATCTCCAAATTGCTTAACAACCTTTCATTTCCTGCCTCAAGTCTTCTTTTGTTCCGTCACCGTCAGCGGAATTACAAATAAATACAACATACAGCACAAGTCAGAACTGTATGTATTCGAGAAGAGAAAGGATAAACAGGTATATTTTTATAACAACTGTTAGCCAAACGTACCGACAATTCGTCCCTCTTTCTGCACCGCGTCCCGTTTGTCCACCCAGCTCCACTGGACTACAAACGCCAACAGGCCACCGTCTGCGCTGGAGGAAATACCAAGTGCAACACGATTGGCTGACCTTGCATTTAATCACGCCCCCTGTCCTTAATGGACAACTTAAGTGTCAATCATTACAACAGTTCATCTAAATAAATATATAAATAAACAAACAAATTAAGAAGCGTTTCGACCTAGATGTTAAAGGTACACACATTTTAAAAATACACATTTGCGAAAATAAAACAAAGCATCGCAAATACAGTAAATTATTCCTGTACGCCATGTCATAAAATACTTCAATAACCTACGTGTGTCAAATTATTACTATAAGTAAAAAATTAGAGAATTATATTAATGTTTCTTAAATTATTTAAATGTTTCACATTAATGTTGCAATACAATAAATGGACAAAACTTTTAAAATTCACAGTGAACTCATCAGTAATAATATTCTGTGGTTTATTATTATGTATTCATCTTGTTGCTGGGACGTTTACGTGTTATTTCAATATGTAACTCTTATTCACATGAAAGGAGAGACAATTATATGGAAAAAACTAAATTTTGTTAAACCTTTCAACAAATCGTGCATAATATACTGACTGTTTGTTTTCAAGAGTTCAACTAAACATGAGCAGAGTTAACTCTTCGAAGTTAACTCCCCTGCGAGTTACCGACTGTCGGTTTTTAACCAGATTTAGTTCACTGCATCTTTTCAACTCGCAGCACTGTTTTTACCCTGGTTAGTGAAAATGCCTATCATAGGCGTACACAATGAATGTCAGCCATCAGTTGTACAGTTTTTTTTAATCAATTATACGGTATTGTAGAACAATTTCGGAATAGCGAATAAAATTCTCATAATTATGCAATATGCATTTATGTCGCAAACAACAAATCAAATATCATATAAATATTTAGCGATATCTAACCGGTTCTATTTACGCGGTAGATATGAAAAAAAAACCGTGTACTCTCGGCTGTAATATTACAGTTAATTGTTCACCGATTAACAGTGTCCGTGTTGTAAAGACAGCCAGTGAAAACCACAAACGCTGACTTGTCAATATGCATCATAAGCATGCAAGTCGTGTCTAAGGGTTTGATCTGAAAGGCGTTGACCCGCAGTCTTTCCATTTACGTTTCAGAGTGCAGTCGGCATTACGGGTCGGGATAAGGACCGCGTGACACCGAACGGGAACGCGCCCGCAAGCATGGCGGCCCTGCGCGCGGCGAAGCACGCGCTGAGGAAGGAAATCAAGAAGCGCGTGGCGGAGCTCGGCCCGGAGGAGAAACTTCGGCAGTCTAGAATTGTTGTACAGAAGGTAGACTGCGGCAGGACTTTAATTTTATCCGCTCCATGTCTGTAGCTAAATGACAGTTGTTTTTTATTTAGAAGCTCGTGCACGAAACAAGCGTACTAGCGTTTTAATATAAAATATAATAAATGTACATACAACGGACTAATGTTTGTTGTAAACAAAACGCACCGACATTTTAATATCAAACCCTGGGTTATGTATGATTTGCTTCTTAGTCTTCGGACAAAATACTGCTCTTGCTTTAACAATGAAACTACTGCGATCAATGCCTGTTAATTTGTGTTGTGTACACAGCGAACAGTGCCCTCTGGCGGCACTGAAACGGAATTCAATTAAGTGTTTGCCACAGTAGTATTGAATTAATTTTTTAGTAGTTTATTAATCCCAGAGGGAAATTACTTCTTTGCATTTAAACCACCCCTTGAGGGGAGCAGTGGGCAGGCAGCCAGCCACATGTGGTGCCCAGGGAGCTAGCTTTGACTGTCTTGCTCAAGGACATAGCTGACTGCACTGGGATTTGAACTGGGAGATTTCTGTATCTTAGCCTAGTGTTCTACTCATTGAGCCACCAGGCTGCAAATAAACTCTTATTGATACTAGCACTAAAGATTTAAGTAAAAGAATAGTGTTAATGTAAAGTGTTAAGGATTTTTTTTTTTGTTATTTTACAAGAATAATCAAGGAATAACAAAAACCTTTTAATTTTCCCTTTTAATTAGTTACTTAAGCATCCTAAGTACACAAGCTGCCAGAGGGTTGCTGTGTTCCTCAGTATGGCGGATGAGATCTGCACCGAGGAGATCATTGAAGACGTCTTCAAGAAGGGCAAGGAGTGCTTCATCCCCAGATACCAGCCCAGCAGTAATCACATGGACATGCTTAAGCTGACGACAGCTGCAGACATCCAGTCCCTCCCAGTGACGTCCTGGAACATTCGTCAGCATGGAGACGAGGATGAAGGAGAGGAGGCCCTGGCCACAGGTGAGTCTTACCTAAAGATGCTGCTGTCATGTAAACACCCCCCTCCGCTTTCATATAATGTATGTAACAGTACTGGGTAAAATTTTAATAAACTCCTCATACAACAGTGTTTACATATATGTAAACCACAATGAAATGCACATTACCTGAATAATGCCTTCATGCGGCCGTATGTATCAGAGTAGTTAGCCAAGCTGTTGCCTTTCTTGTTCTGTGGCTGCCTTCCTACGGGACTCTGCTCAGATCTCTCTGCTGTCCTGTTACCTTTTTGGGTATGGATGGTGTTTTGTGCTGTTCTGAACAGACACCAACTCATATCTTACCTTGTTGATTTTCTTCCGTCATACATTTATTGTGGTTCTTGAAAACTCTTGGTTGCATGATCGTTAATTTCTGAACCAGTCTGCCTTGGTTACCATATTGTGTTTGCAAAAGAAAGACGGCCCCACTTCTCTTTATAGCTTTGCAATCCTAAATTTCCAATAAATACTTTATGGTGAAATTCTTTCTCTGAAGCAAACTGATATGATCCCTTTTCTAGAAAACTGTACATGAGCACTGATTTTGTTACAATAAACAATAAAAGAACAGTTATTAGTGCAGAGATCTACAACAACATTTAAAATGGAATAAAGGTCAAACCCTCAGTAAGCTATGGCAAAAAAATTCTGGGTTTATAAAGTTGACACAAGGTGGCGCTATTTTACCAACAGTGCGGACAACATAGTGTCATATGGGCTGGTCCCGAACGCCTTTCGTATTTCTAGTGGACCAATCTGTTTATTTCAGGTCTCTATTACTATAAAACGATTTGTACATTTGTAATATCCTCTCAAACGTTACTACTGACATAAGTACTCTGAAGAGGAGAACAAAATTTAAATTCTTAAATTCACAGCTTTTTCAATTATAGGTTTGAAAAAGCCAAAACTGACACAAAAATATGGAGGGCTTTTCGCGAGTGATAAAAGTGATGTATACAGCAGACGAATCACCTTTGGAAGGGGTTACCTCTCCAGGGCAGAAGGGAATGGAGATTGTGGGTTGCCCCCTGTCAGCTTCACTGGTGGGTACAGAGCGCCAGGTTTGGCTCCCGAAGCTGTAGGGGAACAGCAGGCCACCTTAGGGACTGTAGTTTGGATTTATGAAGGGTTTATCCCTTAGTCCTTAGTCTGTGTGTCCAGCTGGGTAAGAGGCTGTACTGGCTGGGAACCAGAAGCAGGCCTCCTGTGCAGCCGGCAAGGGTTCTGCTATGGAATCAGCAGTGCAACAAGCAGGAACAACATCGTCGTCATCACCCCTTCTCACCCAGCTCATTTCAACAATGACAGCGTAAAGCAGTTGCTGGTTTGTAGCTAGTCTAGACATGTCAGCACCCGACTGCAAATTCTTCATTTGGATTTATCTGAACACAATGAAAGTCCAGTTAACTGCAGGAGGAAGCCGATCTGCTCCAATCTCATGTTTTTTCCTACCTCTTTCACCCTCTCTTTTTAAGATCTGGGAATGTTTCCCCCATGCATTTTTCAAGTTTAAAAGCTTTGCACTTCAACAATTTGTATATTGCCTACCAAGCTCTCTAACAGTACCTTAGATGGTCTGCATTTCAGAATGCCTAATGCACAGGAGCTGATGGTATAGAAGCCTACATTTCACTGTTAATATACATCCAAGGAGAAAATCTTCACTTCACTTTAGTGTACTGCAAATATCTGTCAGTGAACACTCATATTGTGTTGCGTCATATATAAAATAAGGAGGTTACAGTAAGATGTCTTTTGTGTTACACTGGTATACAACCTGTATACATCATGTCTAACACAATACCAACACCTGTACTAAACCATGTTCAGGAAAAACACCGCCTCATAAGAAAAGTGTGACAACCAGTGAAAGCACAATTATACTAAGACCCTGCTGATTGTAGGAGCCAATGAAATGGGCCGTGTTTTAATCCCAAATGAATGAGGCTTTTCCACAGTACGATCTGAAATTAGGGGGTACAGTGGCAGTGTGTTCCTCCACATCAGGTGGCGGTTCCTGGTCTTAATGCGCTTCGTCTGGGTGGAAGTTTCCACTCGCGCACCAGAACGGTCCCTGGCGGTTCTGCCAGCGCTACGTGATCTGCAGCTGTTTGTTTATTTATTTTGACAGAGATGGATAGGCGAAGGCGCGAGGAAGCCTGGAGCGGCGTACTCCTCGGGGACTGAGCGCGGCAGCCCGGAATGGGAGTGCGGGCGCTGATGGTACCGTGGCTGGCGTCAGCCGCGGCAGCTGGAGCTCCAGCTGCTGCGCTACAGAACCGATGTCGCTTCAGTGAGCGTGTAGCGCTCGCCGGCAGGACTGAGTGGCGGAGTTGCTGGGTGTGCGCATCCGGCTCCAGGCTGTCCTGTGACTATTGGTGTTTCTCACATCGTGGGGTGCATCCGAGTGTGTGGGGGTGACACCAAGGCCATCTGATTTGAACGCGCTGGCAAAACGTGTAACGGGAGAGGGTCGTTCACAGAGAATTGAAGATGCCGGCGGTGAGAGGGAAAAGGTCGCCATCGATCCGGCGTGCATTAAAGGCCCTTCCACACAGAGCTGTAAAGTGGCCGAGTGGATCTCCTGGAGCTGACCTCCTCAGGGATCTCCAGTCCCAATAACAAAGAGTGAACCCGAGTTCTGCACTAACAAATGAACTTCCTGCAGCATTCAGTCCCAGTTAGGTGTCGTCTGACCACATGGATTTACTCATCATTTAGCTTTTTTTTCTACAGCCGCTTTTGCACCTTATAAAACTTCACTAGATGTTTTTAAAAGTTCCTAACTGTGTTTCTCTCCCCATAATTGTAGACCTGGATTTCTAAACGAAATATAGCTCTTGTATAACCAGGGTAAAAGAAGCACTGTATGACTATAAATGGAGAGAGGTGTGTGTGAGACTCAGAGTGGGTGGGGGGGTAAGCATAAGGACTGTTCACCTGGGGCAGGGAAAGGTCAGGTCATCTCCTCCCAGCTGCTCTTCAACCTGGACTGCAACAAAGAACGTGTGATGGACACAGAGCTGTGACCAAGAATCAGGAGGTGATTTCTTGTGAAGTTGAGAGCTGCTGAAGGCTCCACAGCAGACGGTGTGGACCCAGAGCACACGCTTCTCTCTGTATAAAACAAGGTGCTTTTGCACAGTGCTGGGTTGAGATTAAAAATTGCAAATCAGGAGCAGATTATGTTTTTAATACCCACTGCTGTGGAGTTTTACTTTGACACAATGGTGTGTGTTACTCATGGCACCTTCAGGAGATACCTACGTCAGGTTTTCTTTCCTCTGGACAACTTGCAGTTCAATCTAAATTGGTAAAAATGAAAAGGATTTACAATGAAAGTTTGAGAGCAAAGACCAGGCTTTAAAATGTATATAAATAAATAATAATAAAAAAAAAATACAAACAACACACAGAAAAACTACACTGGTTTACCAGGTAATTTCTCTCCACATGACCTCCATAATCTCCATCCGTGTGTGTATTTTTTATTTTATACCAGGATGAATAATTTCAAGTGGCTGCAAAATAAAGGCTATGTTTTGTACTTGGCAAAGATGAGGTTTCTCTGCATTTCCTTTATTCCAGAGAAAAATGCATTCACTAAAGTTATATTACTTTCTGTGACCATGGTTACCTTTCAGTATGAGTATTTAAGTGGGCTGTCAATCACTATCTGAGTGATCCCAGTGGAAGCCAATAAAACACAGTAATAACTGAGATTAGATTTAAACCAATTAGTGACTGACAGCACACATAAGTCCCGCCCCTTGTGGATGATCAAACAACATGATTGACATTAGTGCCATATCCTGATAATACAAGCTGCCAGTAATTTGTTTTGGGAAGCGTATATAGATAATGACCCTTCTTAGATTTATAAATTATTAACATCAGAAAAGCACTTTGACATTTTAAAATGGTATTACATTAAATTACATGATCGTTTGAAATATTGATCACCTATTATTTATTGAGCTCCTGTAATGCAAGTAATTTTTCATTCAAATTTTCTTTGCACAAAGTTTCAAGTAGGTACTCGAATTTTCAGCATTTCAGATAAGACATTGAACATAACAAGCTGACATTCAAGTGTTCCCACTTTTCCAATTGGATGTAAAATCTTACTTTAAGGTCTGATTGTTTAGTTGAACTACATTTTAATGTAGTTTGGTCTTGCTGATATATTTAAACAATGTTTTGAAAGTCAAACTTTCAAAAGTGAAAATTTTACTCCGGGTGGTTTTGATGGGTTTCAGCTGGGATGCAGAAGCCTCCCAGTTTGAATCCCGGCCCGGCCAACAGCTGCGTCCTTGAGCAAGACGCTCAGCCCTCTAGCCCCAGCTCCCTGGGTGCTGAATGATGGCTGCCCTCTGCTCCCACAAGGGCGTGGGGTTAAATCCCTCAGGATTAATAAACAGTTAGAACAAATAAACAGATTTGTGACTTTCCTGCATGTCGCCGTGGTCCTTATTGTGTCCCTGAGGCCTGAGCTCAGCTGTGTCTCCTTAGATTGTAATTAACTGAAAAAGGTTGTCGTCCTCTTCCTCACGCACAGCTGATTTTTAATAACTTTGATGCCCACAGAAAAGGAGCCGATTGATGAGTTTCTAAAGGCCATGTTCTCATCATGGACCCTGAGCTGTTATCTGGACAGATGCCTTTCAGCACCAGTAATCAGTGCAGTCACTGTTACTGAGCTGCGGTTTAGTACGCGCCAATGTGCCTGCGTGTTAGGTAGTTTAGTACGCCTTGATGTGCCTGAGTGTTAGGTAGTTTAGTATGCCTTGATGTGCC
>JABJVR010000007.1:1861539-1878186 GCA_025773905.1 Chitala chitala | reverse complement strand
CTGCAGAAGATACCAGTGGAAATGGGATGTTAGCTTATATACTTCCTGCAGAAGATACCAGTGGAAATGGGATGTTAGCTTATATACTTCCTGCAGAAGATACCAGTGGAAATGGGATGTTAACTTAGCTCTAACACAAGTTAATTTGAAAAGATGAAAAATCCACAAAACTGTAAAAACCATATCAGTGTTCACCTCATGGGTTTTATAGGACATTGTACATACAATAAATCCTTTGTCCACACGTGTTACCAGGAGGATGCGAAGCTGCGATGTAACATGCCAGGTAAAGCCCTGAGAGAATCCAGCAGGTGGATGCAGGTTGTGATGCGACGGACAGCACCACCTTCACAAATGTTACATCCCTGCACACTCTGGGACCAAGTCGAGCTCAGAGCATTAACAGGAAACATGCAGCGAGAAATAAAGCAGTTTACCAGAGTAACCATTATACGCATTACGGCTTCATTACAAAAGCCCTGCAGCTGTGGCTGACGCATTGACCCTGTGCTGCACAGCTGCTCAAATACGCAGCTCGCATTTCTTATGCATACACTGACACAACATTGTGGTTTGAAGAGGTGCTGCTTTCTTTAATGCAGCGTGTTTCTCTGAGCAGACAATCCAGAATGTAACATGAGCTGATCACATGCAGTACATGGTTTTATTATTAATTTAATATTTAATTTAATTTAATTTAATTTAATTATTATTATTATTATTATTATGTAATGCCACAGCTTAAGATGCTAAACAGCTTGTGGTTTTTGCGTAACGCGACCCTAGCCAAGATTGTCATAAAATGTGTGTTGTTCCAAGTAGGAGCCTTCAGTGTAACTCCAAAATTGGGTCCTTTCCAGCGTGCAGACTTTCTAGATGTTTCCTTAGACGTTGGGGAATTGCTCTTAGGGTACCAATAACACGTGGGACTACCCCGGGCTGCTTTTTCCACAATCTTCAAATTTCAGTGCTGTCACCCGGTATTGCCACATCAAGGAACAGGACCTGTTTCTTTCTGATAACTATAATGTCCGGCATATTATGTCCGAAGTGTCGGTCTGTCTGAGTTTTTAAATCCCACCAATCCCTTCGTTTTCCCAAACATGTTCCACTTCCTGCTACCACCAGTCCTTACAGACAGCAAATGTTTCCTGCTTGCTGCCCAGTCGTGTCTTTGCTCGTTTTTGCCATTATTATTACAATAATAATTATTATTACAATAAAATCAGCCTGCTAACAGATATGAGACGTCACTAGGGATGACTGGGATAAATAGTGTTATATGCTGTTCTGACTAGAAATAAAGCCTCCAGCGTTTTATATTTCACCGCGCCTTCGGAATGGAGCCGTCGAACGTCAATGCCGATAGCGTATCCGCCGACGCTAATTCCACTGTCCATTAGGAAGGGACAGAATTAATCACTGGTAAATTAGAAGCCATCGTGTTCAGGCCCCACCTCTGAAAAGTACAGCGCACAACGTCAAAAGGGGGGTAAAATGTGACAATAGCACCGACACGCTGTGTGTGCAAAGCCTGGATGTTTACTTACTGCACACTCGTGTTAGTTTTCTTAAATAAACAAGCGCTTTATAAAGTTTTACTGCTAGGAAATGATCCATTCTTATTGAGGTTTACTGGGGTAAAAAAAAAAAAACCCTGTCAATTAAAGGCTCTGCCAACATATTATTCATACATGATGTTGGCCATGCAGCCATACCATTTAGATCGTTAGAAAGGAATGATTAAATGCATTTCCAACCGAGATAAAACAAACGCATGTTTCCTGAGTCCCACACCTGGCCCCACGTGAGCCAGCCTGTTTAAATAGGCCATTGTCAAACAGCTGCAATCCTCTGGCATTCTTATCAGTGCGTCACCCACCCCAAGGTACGGGTTACTGGGATCCCACACTGACCTGCTCATACTCAACATGTAAATTATTGCAGTTCCAGGCCACACTGACTCACTTATCACTCACCAACTAGAAATTCCATTCTTCTCTCACTGGTTCATACACATACTCTCCAGCGAGACAGAGCAATACGGCACATCTGGATTTAACGAGGCAGAACAGCACTAACAAAGCCCCGTGTGCTGTGGGCTCAGCTTCGGGTGGCTAACAAATCACATATAGAACAGGTGAGGGTCCCTGTACCTGAGAACATCTGGTCAAGGCAAAGTGAGTTTTTCTGTCTACACAAGGCTATGAACCTCATGTTAGCTGTTGTACTGGATTATTTTTGCAATTTAATACTGATGTTTAGTGGACTTAATGGAGCAGAATGAAAATGTAGCCTTTCTGTCACAACATTATAGAGAAACACTGCCTCTGAACTGCTCAAATCTTCAATGTCTCCAGAATCCAACGGTGAGATATTTGTGAGTTTCTATTCATCTACAGTGCATCATGTTCTGATAAGGCCAATGCCATAAATATTGAATCCCCTATCTTACTGCCTCAAGGTTCAAACATAACCTGAAATTACTGGTAGCAGACTAACTCAGTCCAGGGGGCTACGCATCCTGCTACCATGTGAGCAAGGAGCACCACTGAACAGCGAAACAGGCAAATAGCAGTAAATAAAAACGCACAACACGAAGCATTAAGCCATCACTCACCTGCAGGTCGAGCGCGGCCAGCCTGCTCTTGTCCCCTGAGTTACGCTTGTATTCCTCGATGGTCCAGGAAGGCTGCGCCCGTTTACCCTCCGCCAGATCGGCGAGCCGCAAGTCCGTGTAAAGGGGGCTGCTCTTCATGTGAGACTTCATGGATGGGGGAAAAGGGTGGGGGCCAAACACTTGCTCGATCAGGTGGGAGTCCTTCGGGGGTTTGGACCCACGGTGGACCTGGGGGGGTTCACACTGGTGCTCCGGCTGTGTGTGAAGGTCAGATGACAAGGTTAAAGTTTAATAAAAAGGTCTAAACAAGGAGGACAAGATGCAAACATACAAATTAGGATAGGCACTGTCCGTGTGCGAGGCGCTGTCCGTGTGCGAGGCGCTGTCCGTGTGCGAGCATTCTGAAGTCTGTGTATATTAATGTTGTATTGGCAGAATTATATATGGTACATATAACTGGCAAAAAGAAAAGCTTAGCTCTCTCTCAGCCTAGTATTTAATCTCAGCCTAGTATTTAGTCTAAGTCACATTTGACAGCTTGATTTCTGAATAATAAAAATCTGAACTCCAGAGCATAAAGGTTGTCATGCTAAATAACGGCCGATGTGGATGTGATGCTTTTGAACGACGGTTCCACTGAACTTCGCAGTACCAAACCTTTCTGTTCAGTTACCGCACACATAGGGGATACTAAAACAGGTCTTTTATGTTATGTAGTGAAATAATTATTTCTGTACCAAAAAGATGGTTAGTATTTGTTAAGGTGTGTGTTTTTCTGCTTGGGGGTTTACAGGTGAGAGAACCCTTCAGGTATGCTCTCCACCTGGGGAAGAAGACCAAAGGTCCTCTCAGCTGGTGACTGCTGATCTTGGACAGTCGTTCTGGGCCGATGTGATGTGGAACCCTCTGGTGCCACATAACCTGTCTTTATATTACTGGCATTGTTATTTTAGTTAGTGGTAAAGGTGAGGTCTTTATAAACCACTCCAGAGCAGTGACCTAATGGTGGGTGGGGCGGGTAGACAGTTAGGGTGGAAGTCCTATAAACAGCCAATGGAAATATGTGTAGAAACTGGAAATGAAAATGTTGGACCAGTAACCTCTAACTGGGTTTGATTCAGATTTGTAGCCTGGAGCCCATCCCAGAACACATAGGGAACAGGGCAGGGGACACCCAGGGCGGGGCGCCAAACCACCACAGGGCACACACACAACAGGCAATTTGGACACACCAATCAACCTAACTTGCATGTCATTAGACCGTGGAAGGAAACCAGAGAACCTGGAGAAAACCCACCAAGCACAGGGAGAACATGCAAACTCCACGCACACCCAAGGCAGGAATCAAGCCCCAGGGGTGGGGGTGTGAGGTGACGGTGTTAACCACCATGCCACCACGCCACCACCTCCTGCCAAATTGAGAGTAAAATATGCTCCGCTTGCCATTAAGGAGGCACATCTAAGAAATTAGATGGTCAGTCACACATTTTCACATTTTTTTCTGTCTCCCAGTGCTCTGTAGAAATTCAGTCCTGAATGTGTCAGCTCCCTCCTACCCACCTCCTGGTGTCACATGACTTGGTCTTCAACCCCACCCAAGACTCACACACAGTGAGTAAAGCAGTGCTTTTGGAAGTCTGTGAACCCAAATGACAGCCGAATTGATGGGTCCAATATGTTCTGGGTGAGAAGAGGTCAGATCTATATTTGAGCTGCCATTGTTTGACTGTGGTGCTTCAAGGCAATTTTTTCCATTTTTGTATATATATATATAATACACTTTTTTGTGTGTACATGCTACATCCATCAGCAGATACTACTGTTTGGCTAATACTGCCTGTGCAAATACACCAATTGTTACACACGTGTTACACGGGCTTAGTTGTCCCAAGGACGGTGTTCACATGACTCCTATGTGCCCTTAGACACCCACTAATTGTGTGTCTAGCTTTCCGGCAGCTATGTAGGGGTCCTATCCTAAAGGCCACGACTTAGGAACACTTTTAACCCCATTTTCTGGTCAGGTACTAATCTTAGAATCTCCATACCACAGTTATCTCAATATGAACTTGTAGTAAATGCCTCTGTCAGAATATCATTGCATACAACTGTACTCTGGTGCTGGAGTCCAAATCAGACTTTGGTGGGTGACTCTACAGGAACTTTCCTTAGAAATGTTATACAGGAAATCCCAGGTGTTTAATTCTAACACCTGCCTCTCAGATTTCACAACACTGCAGCGTTAGAGCGATGTGGGAAAGCAGCCTTAGAGCGATGTGGGAAAGCAGCCTTAGAGCGATGTGGGAAAGCAGCCTTAGAGCGATGTGGGAAAGCAGCCTCAGTGCACTGAAACACGATGTACACGACGTTAATGTCCTGTAATTTGTCACGGTTGAGAAGCTACGTTAGTTAAGGCTTAACACCAGTTCCCAAGACCATGTTCCAAAAGTGCAGTCCAAGGTAGCAGTCTGGCCTGAAAGAAGAACTGCAAGTCAGGGTACAATTTGAACGAGCAAGTCTGTAGATATCTGCTCTCAGGTGTACACTGGGAAGGTTGTGAAGTTTCTGAGTCGGCAGATATTCATGCTGACTGAACTCCAGCATGGAGAATCAGAAATGAGAGACGGTAAACAGAGACAGAAGGGTGAGAGTAACGGGTTCAGGGCAGTTTCACTGGTGTTCACCATACAGTACGCTGTGGGTTCTGTACTGCAACTTCTCCCATGTCATTTTGGTTGGTGCCCATTAAGGACTTCAGATTACCTCGTAGAGCTCAGAACTGCTGATCATATAAGTGCTTGGAATGCGAGAGGTGAGGGGAAGGAGAAGATCCCAACTTCAGCATTCAAATCAACACTGTGACCACCACAGCAGTATATGCTCATATCCCACGACAAGCTGGGGTGAAAATCACACCTGGCTTTGGTACCACCTGGGCGTTTCTCTGGACAGTCAGCAAAAGGGAGGAAATGACATCACGCTACCTCTAACCATAATGCAGACGAGGCCATTTTGCTGTGTGGAACATTCTCTATATATAACGATACAACAGTGTGCATATTTTTACTTTATTTTTATCTCCATTTACACTTTTGTAATGTGTTAAATATAACTGTTAGAATACCATGAGTACAGAACCCCTCATTACAAAATCTCCTGCTCATTTCATTTAACAGCATTGCTTACTCTGCTTGTGTTTTGTAAATATTTATACAAAAAAGCACACCACCGAGACTCTGCTTTTTAAGAATTTTCACAGCCAACCTCTAAAAACGCCACAAGACCAAATCCACGTAGTGTTCGTTCAGCCCTTTTTCCAGCTGTGGATGTGATTACACTCCAGAAACCGCATGGACAATGCAATTAGTCAGCTGTACTGTTCCTGTCAGTGCCTGGAAAATTTATGACGTTTCCTTACAAGGAGGATAGCAAATTATGAAATCATCAAACTGTCATTTACTCAGTGCCAGAGTAACTTTCCTTACAGTTTATTGACTAATGTAAATCAAATATTTCAACCACCGCCAATTTTGTTTACGAGAGATGTAAATGAGAAACGAACACCCACAGCTTTTATTAAAATGCACACAGACAAACTGAAAAAACAAAGCATGCATTTTGTTGAAACATGTTCTAAAATCTTTCGGAAGAAATTAAGTAACCGCTATAGTGGTTTTCCCTTTCCTAATGTTTGAGCACAAAGCAGGACAGAGAGGCCTTCCTTTCTTACCTCTTTCGATTTTCTCTGCCGATCCTTGTCTTTCTCCTTTGCCTCTTCTCCCGGGTGGCTGGAGTAAGAGACGGCCCTCCAGTCTCTCGATGAGTTTGAGATGCTGGCTACTTTAGACTCAGTAGCACTGTTCTCCTCTGTCAGGGACCTGGAAGACCTCCTGGCGAACAGGCTCCTTTTTAGCGCTTTAACCCTCAGGCCATCACAGTTGCTCCCACTGGTATCTGAGCAGCACCACTCTGGGGTGCCATCCACTTTGGCAGCGTGCCCAGTGGTGTGACACTGGAAAATGCGAGGTGACAGGTTGGCACTGGAGAGTATATCTTCTGACATGGCCCCCTCATTTTGCCTGCTGTTAGCCTCTGGCTCCTGAATCTTCTCATCCAGCTTGTTCAACTTTGACAGAACTTCGGAGATCTCGCCACGGACCCCAGAGAGAGACTCCAGCTTCTTCTCAATCTCGCCGATCCGGAGGACTAGCTTACACACACTGGTTTTCAGCTCATCATCAGAGCTCTCCAAAGAGTGGAAGAGCCTGTCCAGCTTGTTCCCCGCCTTACCCAGCTTGATGGTGTTGTGTTCAGGTGAGCTGTCCCTGTCCGACTTGGTCACCTGAGACAGGGAGCCGTTGCTGTTGTAGCAGGAGGACTGGATAACTCCAGTGGACCCACACACACTCATGTCATCCAAGAAGCGAAAAATGTCACTGATGTCATCGCTGACTATTTCCGAGTCCTCATCAGACACCTTGAACGACGGCCTTTCCCCGTATTTGCCATGAGCAGCAAATTCTTTCCGCTTCCTCTGATCTGACTGCTCTGTTTGGGTTCCCACACTTAACGTGCCCTCTACACTTCCAATTTGGAAGGATGTGCAGTTAATGCTCTTGTCTTTAAACCTTTTGATGCCATCACGCTTCTCTATGCTTGGACCACTGGCCACAGAGGTGACATCTTTACTTTTTGTCCCGTTCGTTCTCATGGAGTAACCCGAAGCGGAGGCTGCTGTCTTCTCTTTGGTGCCCTGGTAATGTTCATCATGGTCCATGCTGTTGACATTGCGCCGGTGGCCATCTTTATATTTTGTTCCTCCGAGGAATGGCCTCTCAAGGTCAGGTCCCTCCTCTGTGTTAAGGCTAAAGCTCTTCACAGGCCAGGGGGGCTGCTTGCCTGGCTTGGCAGAGCTTTTCCTGGTGTTTATGCATTCTGTTATGGTGGTGGGGCCGAAGTACGTGGAGGCTTGCAGGTCATCCAGACTCTCGTGTTTCACCCGCCGGCTGTCCTGCAGCGGAGAGCTCACCGGCTCAAAGTATGGATTGCTGTAAGGCAGCTCGAAGCTGTGGTTGAAGAAGCCTGTGGGTTTATTTGGTTCCTTTTCCTGGTACCCCTCACCCATTTTGACACTTGGGTTGGACTCTGTAGTTAGCACCTGCGGAGCAAATGCTACAAGATTGTGAAAATCCTCCTTGAAAATATTCCTCTTCTGCACACACGAATGCACCGTAAAAGGCTCGGCACCAGAAACAAACGTCTCCTTAATTCCAGAATTTAAATGCAAGGAGTCCTGGTCAGTTGTGGACTCGCTGTCTATCTCCATGGGGAAGTAGGTGCTCTGCATCTCGCAGGGTGGCGGACTGCTGCTGGAATACTGCGGGAGGTGCTGGAGCTTGTCGAGAGATGCCGCCCTGCACTTCATATCTCTGCTGACTCCCAGGAGAAAACTGGGGTCAGAGGTCGGAATAAAATGCTGACAGTTGTTGCAGTCAGACTTGGGGCGGGGCGATGGCTGCAGCGTGGGATGGCCTCGGGAATCTAAGATGTCGTACACCCTGTCAGAGTGGGAGTACTTGTACACGTCGGTGTCTGATCGACAGGACTCAAAAGACTGGTTCTTGTGGAATTTGGGCCTGTGGCCCATCGGCAACTTGTCCTTGGCAGAACCGCCATTCATCTGGATCAGATTGAACATGGTAACGATGTCCGCGGCCACCATCAGCTTCTTGGACTGGTGGTCGTCCACGGAACACCGCATCTTGTCTTTGAAGAGGGTGGCGGGGAAGCTGGGGTCCAGGCACGCCGTGTAGAACAGAAGACTCCGCAGCTTGGCAAGGTGCACCAAGTCAAAGCGGGCACACAGCGACTTGCACAGGTCCTGGTATGAAACACTGCTGTACTTGGCATCCAACTCCTCCAGGATCCTTACTAAAAACAGTGAGTACTCTGGTACTGGATCCATTGGAATTATTTAAAAATTCCCTCCCTTAAAAAAAGATAGTTCCCTGTAAAAGGAAGGTCCAGGTTTACTGACACAAATTTCATACTAATTTTAATACCACTACTTAACTACCATTATCACTAGGAGTCCGTTTACTAAAGATGAAAATATTTTGGCTGTTCTTGCGCTGGTTTCATGCCTTGTTTTCAGACATCAGGGTTAGATGGAAGATGGTGACAAACTAACGTTTAACACTGCTTCCTTCACACCAGAGCATGCTAAAACGTTTAAAAAAAATACTCGACGTTGTATTTTGCGATGCATGCGTAAATGGGATGTGTAACACTGCTACTGTGTTTCGTGGTAACTGCTTCTTGTAAAAGCTGTACAGAAACGCTGAAGATTGGAGTCAGGGATGCGGCGCATTCCGTCGGTTACTACAATCTTCCAGCATCCACATTCCTCGGCTCTGTGAATGTCTGACATTTTACATCTGGCTTGCAACTGATACGGTATATATCAAAGGAAGAAAGAAAAGGGGCATTCAAAGTAATTACGAACGTGATGTGCGGCAAGATGAAAGTAGGCATGCAGGTTCACCTCAATTAGAAAATCAATGCGAAACACTGTTCTGCAAATGTAAAAAAAATGTCATGCGGAAGATCTTTATGCCGTGCATAACCAAAACGAATGAAAAAACATACCTTTTCACGGTCTCGTTTACATTAATCCAGGTTGCGATTTGAAAGAAACAATTGAACTATTACTCCCTGAAGTGTTACTCTCAAATCATCGAGGCAAAGTTAACATCTGTATTATTCCCTAACCGCAGACTGCGTGCATACTTCACATCCACAGCACATCGCTGTCTCAAATTACATCCTTTCTCAGTTAGTGCTTCTTTAAAACTCTTCATGCCCAAGTATTTTTTAATCGTAGATTGTCGTTCGCCGAATCCAGTGACCGCGAGAAAACAGAGCTGTCCACGGTGCCACTTCCAGTGTGATGCTGAAAGACCGAAGGCAGCTTCGTTTTTATCGGCTATGACGTAATTATACCTTCACGACAACTGCAATGGAAATAAAGCTATGCTTACAACTCTTTTTATTTCAATTAAACCCCTGTACCGTAACACTTTCCGATATTACCCGTTGCATAATGCATTCCTTTCTAAGAGCCGTCAGATTTGATGGATTATGCATGTGTCTTCTTTGGACAGATCATGCTTTTTATAATTTCCCACAAAACTAGTATTCTGTTTTCTTTTAACTGCAATCATGAGTACAGTCACCGCGCGGATTACCATAAAGACGAAGCCAGGAGAGATCTGCAGAGCACACCAAAGCATGCTACAGTATTACAGTATTAGCATTCCATAGGCTGCCTCGGAGCGCTGCGCCGGACCGCTGCCTGGGATCTGCTCTGCGCGCTACCGCACCGTTTGTTTACATTATTGACGCAATAAAACGTAGGATTTTGAATGAGAATCACATGCATTAAAATTGTGCTGCTCGCAATGGAAATTAAAAAAAAGTAATCCATTAACAGAAATAAACCATTTTAATTGGGTGGGTGCACCAGCGTCTCCATCTGAGCAGTGTTTTGTTAAGCAATAAAAAAATACCACTGCATTGTACTATACAAACTCAATCTTCTACGTGGGTGTAAGTTTAAATCGTGGGAAATCATAGGAAAAGAGAAACATCTAACATGGAATGAACAACATAAACTCAATTAACAACACTGGGGAGCAGATTTTAATTGCACAGTGAGGTGTGTGGCCACGAGGAAATTATGATTAAAGTCCTGAGCCCTGGAGCTCCTCGTCACACTTGTACCTTTACTGCAATAACACACTTTATAACTAAATGCAACACAACGTGTTCGGCTGAAACACCTATCTAACTAGAAAGGTTTTTTTTTTTCCCCAAGGTGGTACTTTGTCTTTCTAGGATCTGGGTTTGTCCTGGGTTAAGCTTGAATGCAACCAGAGAGTGAACGATGAATCAGTTTTACAGAGTTACAGCTTCATTAGTCCCAGTTTAATTGTACCGTGCTTAATTAGCAGATAACGGTGGAAAAGCATCAGTACGTCCACTGCAACGTGTGAACCAGCCCCGGACAGGTCATGTACACCTGTGTACAGCTGGGCCTCGCCATATGATGAGAAAAATATGTACAACTGAATATAGAAATACTATGAAATTCGGTTATAATAACTGATGGTGTAAAGCTACATTTACACCCATTTTAAACACTGATTTTCTGATATGCTGCTAGTTTAGTATGTTTGGGCTGAAAAAAATCGTAATTTCAATAACGCTGGAATTTAATTATTTAAAAAATTTTCCGAAGAAACATTTTAAACCAACACTGCATCAATTTCAGTTTTAAAAGCTGACATTTTCTTAGTACATTTTGAACACATCAGTGTCTTTCAACCTTTACACGAATTTGTAATTTTTAAAAGCAGAGCTCGGACATGATCACATTAATAACTTCCGTTAATGTGCGCAGAAAGTAAGGACCGTCAGCATCATATATCGTGAAAAGACATGACCTGAAAACTGCAAATTGCATTAACTCTGCACGAGTCTGAGAAAAAAGGGGCGGTTTCTGGAACGAAGAGTCAATACTTCCAGTTGTACCTGGCGGTTCTCAGATCATTACTCCTTAAACTGACCAAACGCTCAGCTGACCAATCAATCAAATGAGTCCAGGGCTGTGTGAGGACCAGCTGCCAGAAAATCATTGATATAACTTGGTTTGTTTTTTGGCAACCCCCAACACACTCAAGAGACAGCTGTGCACTGAAGTGAGCACACAGCCTCTGCTCAGCTGCTGCACCCGACAGTGAACTGAACCAGGGTTTTCCTTTTTTAAAACAACCAATTTAAATCAAATTTATCATGTAAGACAGACACATTCTGGAGCACTGGTGGTTTTGAGGCAGTGGGAGAGCAATTTAGTGAAACAACCAGGTGAGGTAGTGTCTGAACCTTCCAAGCAAACAACTGCCAATGTTATGAGCTCATAATACACAAGGTTAATGTATCAAATCCTTGAAAGACACCTGCAAAACAGCAAGGGTGGCTTGCAGCCCTACACCACATGGAAAAATTACAAGATTACAGTGTTACGTCCTGTCAGACATCCGACTTTTCCATCAAGCGTTAAATATGACAGACCTTGCAAATGACAATTTGTTACAGCATAGCAGTGCTGGAATAGGACAGCAATCCAACAAGTCCTGTATAACATCAACTGACTGCAACTCCACTCCATGCGAGGCTCTGGTGAAATGAAAAGCACTCCATCATGGAAACGTCACTGGACTACATGGAAGTAACACAGACATCTGTGTGTTTACATGTTTGGAGCACAACGCAAACAACACAATACAAAATAAGACTTGATCTTTTTACTGTGTAATTGAAAATACTGAAAACACACACACACACACACACACACACACACACACTTTCTCTATAGCTACCCACTGATATTATAAGGCAGCGGCTGTTATACTTGTTAAATGACTACATGTTCTGTGTCTGGAAAAATTTGTCTTAAAATTGTATTAATAGCTTCACTCTTTTGTTCCTTTAGTAAATAACATTTTCTCAGCCATACTGCAACTTGGGGCGGGGGGGGTTGTAGGTGAGATGGGTGCGGCTCAGAGACGTCAACCTTGACGCACTGTCATCTGCCTGTCAGCATCAAGCCCGGGCGCAGGGGAGACCCGAGGAGGACTGCATTATTTAATGCGATCAATCACGCCGAGGATGTTGGAATAATGACAAGAGGGAGACGGAGTGCCGTGAGTCGGATGCAGACGTGAGGGAGATGGAGTGCCGTGAGTCGGACGCAGACGTGAGGGAGACGGAGTGCCGTGAGTCGGACGCAGACGTGAACAGGTGGAAAACAGCCCCGCAAACCCCAACGCTCTCACAGCAAAACAGAAGCTATCTGAGGAACACTTCCCTTTTAGTGAGCAGGGCCAGAACACCACGCACTGCTGTTACACATCACTAAATTAATGACGATCTATTAAATGCTAAGACTATCCCAGAGCATTATGGGAAGTGTTCAGCTTTACATAAAAATTTAAGTCAGCAGGAACAATGGTGGTGAGAAAAACTCTGCTGACACCATGCTCTTCAGCTCCTCTGTCCCGGCCCCGAGCTCTTCAGCTCCTCTGTCCCGGCCCCGAGCTCTTCAGCTCCTCTGTCCTGGCCTCGAGCTCTCGAGCTTCTCTGTACCGGCACTGAGCTCTTCAGCCGCTCTGTACCAACGCCTAGCGCTTCAGGCAGAAACGTTGATGGGCCCTTGTCGTGGGCTCGCTCTAAAGACGATGCTAACTTCTTTCAAACCGCTCACATGAATTTATTTGAAATGCAAAGAGAAGCATGCAATGTCTGGAGGAAACAAACACAAGCCAGCCTCATTTTCCCATCTGATCCCAAGATCTTCAAGGCCGACTCTGTACATTAGGAATGCGTGAGGGCAGTGGGAAAACATATCAGCAACGTAAACACAGTTACAGTCACGACAGTGACTTCGGGGGAAGGGAACTCATGAGGGGAGGGGAGGGGGCTTCGATAGCCTTCTGCCTTGTCCAGTGACAGTCGGCTTCATCAGAGCAAGAAAATACAGACCTGTTATTTTAGTGCAGCTGCTGTACCTCCCATTTCAGTCATTTTTGTTTGACCAAACTGAACCAGCTGAGACACAAAAATCGATTGTAAGGGCATCGTGTGTCCGAAAGTCGACGGCGCCGTATGTTTTCAGGTAGTGCTCATGAAACGGAACGGATATGCTGAGCCCTGGAGGAGCGGACAAAACGAGTGTGTGGCTTGATCATCTCACCAAGGCTGGCTTGTTATTATGGGATACACAAAGGAGAGGCAGCAGGACGGGGAGTGGTACACCTCACAACACCACACACAACACGCACTATAACACACTCAGCGATATTCCACATCTGTTCAGTTAACATATGCAAGACTGTATATATGATTTAACATGGTGGTTGGGAGATGACTTCCGTCCCATCTCTCTAATCATGAAAACAAACAAAACCCTTTTCCACCCCCTTCTTCTGTAGCTCAAAGAATGATAAACTAAATGATAAACTGGGATAAAATACAGTATGTCCTTTTAAAATGAACTGGGTTTTCAAAGCTGGAATGTCAGAAATTCTAAGTGAGAATTACAGGTTTGACTTCACAGAGCCTCTTTGATCCTCCACGGCTCGATGAGGGAGCGTTCTCAATATTCTATTCCATGTAGTGTCTGCGGAGTCAACTAGTTCTCCAAGGGCTGTGCATCTACATCACCGGGTCACGTGTTCCCGGGGGCTGTGGAGACACGCTCACCACCACGGCTGTCGTTCAGCAAGAACCTTCAAACTCCTTGTCGCACAAATGACCTGCTAGTTGTTCTGTCTGCGACTGCTGAACACCTTCAGGTCAAACGTGACTGTTAAGATGCCTGGCCTTTTAATTGCACCGATCAATCACCCCTTTCTGTCTTTTGAATTATGGATGCATCTGTGACTGTGTACTCTGTCTTCAGTGCCATGTGCTCTCTGGTTCTTCACACAGCTCACAGATTGGAGGGAAACTTTTATGGATGATTTGTCAGAGTGACACATGTTGAAATAATCTCCACAAATCTATGTAGATGCAGTTCCGGTTTAACAGGCCACGGCAGCTGAGGTGACAAATGGACTATTTCCCATCAGGACAGAAAAGCAGATTAGAAATCTGAGGACAGCTGCAAGACCTCTTAGATCAAAGCAGCTCAAAATCGTCCAGGTTCAGAATTTATCGTCTAAAAGTTAAAAGGCAGATTATTTTCTATCAAAGGTAAGATAGAAGCATTTAAAGTGAAATTTTCATTTGAAAATCTGCACATGGAATGTGATTCAAAGAAGAACGTAAGATCCACTGTTCAAGTCAGTTGAGTTTCACACAAGTGTGTTCTGATTGAAATGGTTCACTAAACCATTCAGGCTGCTCTGGCATGAATTTGATGTCATTGACACCTTCTCATTCCCCTAAAAGTCTGAAGTGTTCTGAGTGTTCGCTCACTGTAACTAAGTTGAAGGGACCATTGTCACATTTTTAACATTTTATCTAAACTGTAACTCCAGTTGTTCATCCCAGAAGGCTTCACATCTAGTGAAGAGCATCCCTGAAGGATGCTCAGTCCCAGGTTTGTGGAAATTCTCAGTCCCTGTCTTCCACCTCCTCCCCAAAAGCAACATCACCTTTTTGTTGGTGTGTGAGGAAGACTAGCTTGTGTACAACACTTACACTAGCTTGTGTACAACACTCTGCCTTTTAATTCAGGCTTTTTCCCGTAGAGGTGCCTCACAGCTGTTAACGTTGTAGCAAGACAGCGTTGTAAATATGTAAATAAAAAAATAAAGGCACATATTAGCATACATGGTAGAACAGTTCCGCAATTAGAATAAATAAAAATTCCACCCCACATTTGGTTGCAGTTAGTGTCAGTGATGGAACACACTGAGATTTTTTCAGGAACAACCGTTTCTCCAATTGCAAATGATCAAGTCGTTTGGTTTGACCACAGCATGCATTTGCACCAGTCCGTTTATGAGCAAACGTTGTACAGCCAAGCACAGACACGCAGATAAATGCATTCATACACACCCTCAGGTAGGAGCAGTGGAAGACCAGCTCGATTCCGTTTACTGCAGGCCATAGTGCCATTTACTTTTATGGGCTTGACCTATAAACACAGTGACATAAAACAGAATATTATGCTTTGGACAACAAACCCCCCATATAAAAGCCCTTATAACATCACCTCCCCGCCAAAGGAGATGGTCATTCCTGCTGCTCTGAGTTTCGTCACGACCCCCAGCCTACATTTCGTTTTTGCACTGCCAGTACAGGTACATCACCCCAAACAGACCTTATGTATGTTCACATTTGTGAACGAAGGGCCATCCATGTAAAGCTCCTCCTGGTAAACAGGAGAAGCTCTCAGTACAACTAAGGCATGAGAAGGTTCCAAGGCACCAGTGTAAACAGAACACGTGTCACGTCAACACGGGAGTCAAAGGAGATGCAAATATTGACACAACTGGTTGATTTGCTTTCACAAGATGGACTAAGTGGAGATGGAGAACACTTCATTGCACGCAGCTCTCTACATAGAGACAAACACAGGCTGGGCGGTGGATCTGCAGACCGGCTTGGTCAAAGACTGAAATTCATTTAGCGGCTAAGAGGTCCAGAGTGACCCAAGTTCTAATACTGAGTCAGCCTGGCACGTGTTCTTCTTGAGGCTCGTGGCACGTGGTTTTTTTTTCCCCTGCAGGGATCTCAGGTTCATGGCGAAGTTACCTGCATTCAGCCACATTGGGGAAACACTGTTTCAAATCTTGGGGTGTTATCTGAGAGTCATCCATGAACGTTTATTCATTTGCTAAAACAGACTGTTTTATCCAAACCAATTTACAACATTTCACATACACATTTTAGTGATATCGGTTCTCTGCATTTAACCCAGCCCCTTGGGGGGGAGCACTGGGTAAGCCACGTGTGGTGCCCGGGGAGCTGGAGTTCTGAGTGTCTCCCTCAGGCCGAAGGAGGCTCAATGTGAACCGAAGGTGGAAAAGTGCTTTCACCGAGTACCCATGATGAGTTTCGCTGCGTCAAAGCCCAGGACGCCAGGCCTGACAGCCAACAAATCTCCCAGCAGGCTCCTCTGCCTTGGCAGGCTGGGATCAGACACGGTGTTTGGCATCTGTAAAACAGGTCTTTGACAGTCTGCAAAGGTTAAAGCCAAACAGAGTCTGCAGCAGTGACACTGTGGCTTCTCAGACTATCAGTTCACAAACATGCAGATGGCATCAAAACTGTGAAACACCACATTCTAGCTTTCATGAGCCAGTGCTCATTATTTTCTCCATCGCTCAAGGAAAATACAAATGCAGGATACAAAAAAAAGGGCATCGTCTCTCAACAGGTGAGACGGCACTCTGCGTTACACCCTCCCTGCTCAACAGGCGAGACGGCACTCTGCGTTACACCCTCCCTGCTCAACT
>JABJVR010000007.1:1847151-1861439 GCA_025773905.1 Chitala chitala | reverse complement strand
GCACTCGCTCTGTCTCACTCTCTCTCACACACACACACACACACACACACACACACACACACACACACACACACACAAAATCACGATTCCAAGGATTTTGTCAAATTACATCTAATTGTTTATTACTGTGTGAAAAGTTCACTCTGCTAAAACAAAACTTTTTTTGTGGTATTTACATTTCAGGGTCATTTACATTCACTTAAAACAAATCTCTGCTTTTTCCAATTACTCTGGTACACAGTAATTAGGTTTTCCTATGGTCGCTGTCTCAAGTGCTGGTCCTGCATAGGGTCCCACTGGATCTCACGCAAACCCGAGACAAAGCCGGTTTTATAAAACTGGCACTTCACGTTCCAGTCCGTTCTTAGCCTCGACATCGGCCAGAAGCTTCAGAAGGGATGCGGGCTTGTACGGAAAGAGATTCCGTCTTTGCAGCCGGACTATAAGCCTCTTCAGCTGGGTAAGACATGCCAGGGTCCTCCTGCACACACAGCTAGCAGGCAGGCGCTGCTCCAAACAGAGTACCCCAGTGTCGCTATGGAGATACGATGTCGACAAATCAGAATTGCATGCCTCACACCTGTCTAAAGATGGTGTCCTTTCAACTGGGGCACTGACAGCCCTTGAACCTTCTTCTGAATCATCAGAGCTTGAGTAGTCTACTAATGGATGAGCAGCTGTCTGGGCAAGACCACCTGCCAAAGGGGCAGACTGGCTACTGCAGCTCCTGCCTATCCCACCACAGAGGGGGTCTTCCAAGCATTCAACACGGCAGGCTGCTGTCGCATGTCCTGTCGCTGGGCTCCTCTGGCACACAATGACCTCTGACCCCAGGGTCTCAACTCGCTGACAGGCACATTCAAAGACCTCCCAGCTGTCTCTCAGAAGTTTCAGATATTTCACAAAGTAATCAAGGAAGCAGGTTTCCATGGAGATGAGAAAGTCCAGGAGGACGCTGTGGTCAAAGGCAATGCTTTGAAGCAGCAAAATGAAATGGCAGTGAGGGTCGCAGCCAAGATCACAAGAATCAAGGTTCGTGACCCCGCCTGACCTGCCAAGACAGAAACATATTTTACAGAGAGTCTGATCACACACAAATGTCAGGCAAGAACTAACACATTTCCCGTTACCTATAGCTGAATTGGCAAGTAAAGATGTTTAATTTAGGCAATTTTTTCTTTATTTTCCCTAATTTCTTGTCACTAATGGACCAAGGAAAACTGTGTTTTACCTCCTAGCATGCAAATACAAATTCAGGACAACCCTGGCAGCCTCGATCATGTCGTCATCCTGCTCGCCAAACACCGTGGACACCCAGACACAGCGGTGCTGAAGCTGGCTAAACCCAGTTAAGTGCTGTCCCAGGAAGATCATCAGCGTAACCAAATAAGGGTGTAGATCGATGGCAGGCTCACGACCTGCAGTCACAGGGAGTTTGGACAATGTGCTCAGGGTGACAAATGACTGTGACGGTTACTTAAAAAGAACCAGGAAGCAGGTTGAGACTGACACTCAAAACAAACTGTTCACCAAGTAGATCTTGGTATCCTGAGCAAATGTCGCCCCCTGCTGTAAGAAAACGGGCATGACAAAACACACACCATATACAGTAGTTTCAAAAGAAAAATCTTACTAGAAAAACTTACAATTGAACATCTCACATTTTGAAAACACACTGCAGAACTTATATTTCAGAGAAATTACCTTCTTTTTTTTCATACTGGATTTTGTATTCGAGGGACTTAAGCAAAACCAGGCTTGCTGCCCTTAGCATGACAAAATCCGGTCCACGGCCACTTGACAGACAGCTGCCACCAAAAAACGAGGCTTCTGTTCTGACGGACATGTGCCCCAGCCAATCAGAGTGCACGGCCTGCTGCACAGCATCAGACAGCACCAGCATGTCTGCAGTGACATGATCGTCCTCCCCTGGTGGAGGAGTCATGGCGCCTGGGACAAGGTCCTCCCCAGCCTTATGGAGCAGGATGGTCTTGAGTAGCACAAGGGCCCTCTTCTGCACAAGGTAGTGGACGTTAGCAGAGCAGACGAGCTGCAGGGACACGGAGGCCTGATGGAAGAGCAGCCTCTGGCTCAGGCTGCACACCTCCAAGCTCAGCCTGACACTGCACAGAACTTCAAACAAGTCCAGAAGAGCAACCAAGCTTGACTCCAGCTCCAAGGCACCACGCTGTGCTGCCATTGGTGCATTCCGTCCTCTGTCCACCCATGCATGAAGCCCCATATACAGTTCAGGCAGTGCCGCGTCAAGCATGAGGACCAGCTGTTCCAACGCAACTGTTCAAAGAGGGGGTGGGGGAAATGGTGCCTTAAATTTGACTCAAACCAGATTCAAACCAATTCAATTTAAAGGGTAACCTATTGTAGCATTCTTCCACACTACTGGACATTTAAAATAACAAAAATTTTGTCTTTGTGATTGCCCACCTTTCTTGTGTTTATACGCCCCTATCCAAAGCCATTTTATCACAGCTGTAATGGACCACAGAGCACAGCACATATCGTTGCCAAGGTGATGACTGTGAAGAATTTGTATACACCTCTCCTGCCACACTGAGTTAAACAAATTCTGTTGAAAAGAAATGTTCAACATTCAAAGACATGCACAACAGTGCGTGGCATGGTTTCTTGACAGAATAAGGTAAAAATACTGTATGTAATAGTAATGCTGTGTGTAATTTTATAGGTAATTTGTATAAAACCTTAAGAAACGTTACAGTACAACATGACCCAGCAGGAAGGTCCCTCCTGAAGCGACACTTACAGATTCGCGGAGCTGAAACATCACGACTGACGATGCACACTTTGCAGCAAAGTGTGATACCAACCGATCTTCGTTTCCGAAAAGGGAAACCTACATAAATTTAAAGCAACAAGTTTAAATGCAGTATTATAGATATATATCATGCTAATACTTTAAAAAGCTGCAAGCTGCAATCGCATAGAGAGACCACGTTATATCACGCTATATTTAAAGCAGTTGCGTTGTGTTCACTTGTGATAAAATACTCAAAACTGGCACACGACAATTTCTGGTTAAATTTTCCAACTCACAAGTTTCGTCATAAGCGCCATGTCTTCCAGTGATATTGTCAAGGTCTTCTTGTAATACAGCCTGACGTCCTCCGCTTGGCTCCCAGAGAGCAGCTTAATGCTGATGGTTTCCATCAGACTCAGTGCAAAGCACAGCACCTCATATTCACCTCGTCCGGCCGGACTGCAGGACAGCTCAGGCTCCAGTGAACGCTGAGGACTGCTGCTGTCATCATTCTCACAAACACGGGTGTTTACACAGCTCGGGTCTCCACCAACAGTTGAACAAAACAAGGACGCCAGCTCGTGATTTTCCTTTATTGGCCGTTCTCCTGCCTGCAGACATTTATACACATCTTTTAAAACTAAAAATATATCCATTCTTTCATGCTAACTTTGCGTGACCCCTTTCGACTATCTTATACAGTTGGACAGAATCCAGATGTTCTTGTTTCTCACACCATCTGACTTTCAAAATGTACACACTAGTGATCACTTTAAATTATTCTATTTTGACAAGCATCGTTTCTGCCCTATCTGTGACATTACTGAAATAAGTACAACAAAAAGTGATACAAAACTGAGTTCGAGCGCGACATGCTTTAGAGTACGACAGATCGGCTTTTCACGCACGCCTGTTTCCAGTTCCACAGCATGACTTCCTGTTTTGCTCGTGATGCGTTCTGGGAGTTGTAGTGTAATATGTGTCTAACCAATAGCGATAAAATTCTGATTGCAAAATAAACCTTTACATTTTCCCCAAGGACGTTGAAATTCTAGTTATTTGGAGTACGACGTTAGATCAGTCACTGTAAAAATCGTTACGTGCTGAATTAGCGGATAATTAATTGCAAACTTTACAGCAGGAAGTCGTTACGGTTTACGGCAGGGGGTTGGTTTGACATGGTAGTCAACTGTACACAAATGTAATCAAATATTAATGCACTTTTAACAGACATATTGCCTGTATTGCATGTTGTAACAACGTATGGAAACGACGCCTCCAGTACATATACTTTTATTTATCTTGTATTATTTGAAAACAAAAACGCAAAGGATTCTGAGGCAACTTTGCTAGCTAACGTATTGATGTGACTGAAGTGGACTGCTAGCTGGCTAGCTAGGCAGCAGTCTGCTGCTCAGCGACGAATTTCTTTGTTTCGTGACTCGATTTTTTCCTTCCTTCTTGCCCGTGTCCGTTTTCCCCACAGGTCGTGTGGATGCAGGGACGTGCCGGAGCATGCCGAGGGTTAAAAGCCGAGTGTAAGCGGGACTGAAGAGGAAGCGGAGGGTTTTTTATCTGAGGTGACAGTCCATTGTTCCTGCCGGCTACCTGCCTTCATGAGCGGTGCCCCTCACTGAAGGGTGTGTGTTAAACATCAGCCACAGAGACCTCCTGCTCACTCATGCAGTGCCTGAGAATATGAATTAAAACACCGTTTTAATTTAGTTTCCTAACTGGAAATACAGGAGTTAGCTGCTGGTTAGCCGGCTGGCTATGCACAACACCTAGCTGGAGTGCGACATGTCGACAAGCAACGGAGTCCAGCTGCCTAACTCGTGATGCCAGTTAGTAAATTGTTCTACCAAAAGTTAATTTTAAACGGAAGGAATAGATTTGAATTGGCAGTGTGATATTCTGAGTGTTTGTGTGTGTGTGTGTGTTCAGTAGGGCAAGCTAAATTGATAAGTATGTACGTAGTCCCAAATGTAATACAGCAATTCACGCAGAAAATCGTGACATAAATGTGTTTTACCTAATTGTTAGCAAGTAACTTGTGAGATTAGTTGTGGCTGTAAAGTATGACGTTGTTAAATATGTGATATGTTTTTCATAAGTATTTTTGTTTAAAAAACATTCCGGATAGAAATGTGTCACTATTGCTATTGGTTTGTTTATCCGAGCTTGGTTTTTGGTTCACTTTTGAATTTGTGTGTGTATATATAACTTTCACATAGTTAATATGGAATGAGGAGTTTTTGCAGTTGGCAAGTTTTACAGCATACTGACTGAAGGACCAACAAATTAGACACGAAAGAGTGTACTCAGCTTGCCACAATGTTTTCCCAGGTTGTGCCTCTGCTGCAGTGTTTGCATGTTGTTTTCATTTACGCTAAACTCATCGCTGGTGTGTGTTCCATCGATCCTGACAACCCAGCCCTACTGTGTTCTGTCCTCCTCCAGGTGGACCAGTCTGGAGAAGTCCCCCGTCCCCCCCGCATCGTGACGAGATGTGACAGGATGCTGCATCAGCAGTGCAGACGCAACCCTGAGCTGCAGGAGGAGCTGCAGATCCAGGCGGCGGTGGCGGCGGGTGACGTGCACGTTGTGCGGAAGATGCTGGAGCAGGGCTACTCGCCGAACATCCGCGATGCTAACGGCTGGACCCTGCTGCACTTCTCGGCCGCCAGGGGGAAAGAGCGCTGTGTCCGTGTTTTCCTGGAGCACGGAGGTCAGAGGCTAAACTTCCTCAGTGCAGATGCATGCGATTCCTGCTTTTAAAGCCCACCCCCCTTCCTTTGTGACGCCTATGAGAAGGATGAGAGAGATGAACTTGGAATTTTTTTTTTTTTTGTCCCCAGTCAGTAGGAATAATTTGGGATTGAAGCGATTAAAACCAGTGCAGTTTGTAAAACTGTCCGGAACTGACAAATGAAAGCGATCCTCTACTTAAAACCACTAAATCTGTGCCCCAAGTCAGGGGCTCGTTTCAGGCGTGTTGTTTGGTGTGTGCTGGCTGCTCTGGCTCAGGGTGTAAATGGAGAAGCCAGGGGGAGCTCCGCTCAAGGGTTAGCGGGCGACAGAGGGGATGAGCTAAAGATGTACTCTTACGTATCTGTGCTGGTGCTATTCTTAAAGCAAAACATCACTGCATTTGAAGTGATTGTTGTGCATGAATCTGTTTTTTTTTCCCATCTGTAAGTTACTGTCTCTGTGAGCATCAGCTGAACTTGTTTTATACATGTGATAACTATCAGTACATTATTACAGCCAGTTCAAAAGAGAATTAGCTGCGAAGTTGAAAAGTTGAAGGAAATTTCCCCCCCCCCCCTCTTTAACAAGTGAAGGTCTAGCTTTATGTCCTGATTTAGTGGTTCGCTGCATTGTAACCAAACTTCAGAGATTGGCCTCCGTCCCTAAGTGCTGTGACCCCAGGGTCATTTTGGATGCCTTGAAACTGCATGTTGGCATTAAGCCTAGCTGACACTTCTACAGCCTTTAACACTTAATTTTAGTGCTGCGAATGCTTTTGTTTTCCCCTGCAAGATTAAAACACTTAATTGTGTTAGAAATTCTTAGAGGTCATTAAAATGACGGGATTAACCTGTGGCCTCCGTTACGCATGCTGATGTTGGACTGATGCCGATTTTAACCATTTAAGGGCTCCCTGCTGGTGTTTGTCCCGTTTTTGATGTTCCATTGAAGTGACCCTCCCCCCATGTCGTCTTTGTCGTTCAGCCGACCCAACGGTGAAGGACCTGATAGGGGGCTTCACGGCGCTACACTACGCCGCCATGCACGGCCGGGCGCGTATCGCCCGCCTCATGCTGGAGTCCGAGCACCGCGGCGACATCATCAACGCCAAGAGCAACGACGGCTGGACGCCGCTGCATGTGGCGGCACACTACGGGCGCGACTCGTTTGTGCGGCTCCTGCTGGAGTTCAAGGCGGCCGTGGACCCGCTCAGTGACAAGGGCACGACGCCACTTCAGCTGGCCATCATCCGCGAGCGCTCCAGCTGCGTGCGCATTCTGCTCGACCACAACGCCAACATCGACATCCAGAACGGCTTCCTGCTGCGCTATGCCGTCATCAAGGGCAACCACTCATACTGCCGGATGTTCCTGCAGCGCGGCGCGGACACCAACCTGGGCCGCCTGGAGGACGGCCAGACGCCGCTGCACCTGTCCGCGCTGCGGGACGACGTGCTCTGCGCGCAGATGCTCTACGCCTACGGAGCCAACACCAACACGAGGAACTACGAGGGCCAGACGCCTGTCGCCGTGTCGGCCAGCATGTCTGGGACCAGCAGGCCCTGTCTCGACTTCCTGCAGGAAGTGACCAGTAGGTGTCAGCCAGTGTTCACCACGCTTACACCAGTCGGTTCTCCGTATGTCGTGTGCACAGCCTAAAATCTACCTTCAGTATGTAGATGTACAAAGATGAAGTGTCTTTTGTTACACAGAGTTTTACATGTAATATAAAGATGAGATTTATTTTCCCTTTTCCTGTTCTGAGTGCTACAAAAAACCGATTTGGGGGATGCAGTTATCTTCAGCAGGAGAAACACACAAAGGGAAAGTTACCTTTTTGATGTTACCACTGTGATAGTGAAAGCTGAAGACATAGTCTCACACACACACACACACACACAGGTCATCCCTGCCAGGCGCCCTGTCGGTGTTTGCTTACAGGACAAGGGAAGGGTCTGGATGGGAGCCCCCTGGTACCCCGTGTGCTAATGACCCGACCCACACAATAGCTCGCTTCCTTATCTTTCACTGCCCTTTGATATAGAGATATCAAAGGAATTGCCTAGGAAGTGGTGCCAGTGGCACCAGCCCAGACCACGAGCTCTGTTTCTGCTGGCCTACTGGATACATGCTGATAATTAAAAAAAGGGATGCCTGTGTTTTAAACCTGGACGAGTATGTTACTCACTTTTGCTCTGACCTCCGTGATGGGGCTGTTAAAGTGACAGAAGACTGGCACCCACAGGGGCTGGGCTGTGTCCGTGTTGTGGACCCTGCAAATGGAGCAGCACAAAGCAGAAGGCCTCACCAGCCCTCTTATGGAACCTGCAAAGGGGAGGCGTGCTTCTGTCTCCCACTGATAGTGTAATAAGTGCTGATAAAGCAGAAATGCCCTAATTCACTGTTTACTCTGGCCTTTTTTTTTTTTTTTTTTTTTTTTTACACTTGGGGCTCTGACACAACGATTAGTGACAGATTCATTCTTTGTTTTTATTTAACATGGAGATACCCATAAATGTGCCTTAATTCTGCGAGGGCTTGTCCTTTACTCTGCACAGTCAAACCCAAAAACATTTAACTGAAGTTTAAACCCCTGTTAGTCCTTTCATTGTTCGCAAGTAAACCTGATGCTAGTAGCCAGAAACTCATAGTGATGTAAACTGCGATTGGGTATCATGACAGAAGTAAAATATTCACCGTGCCATTCCTGAGGTGTGAGGTGTGTGTGGTACCATCATGAAAAGAGTGTGGGAATGTTCTGTCCTGGGGTGGGGAGGGGAGATGTCGTCATTCCTGGGGTGTGACACTGATTCTGATTCCTTTCCAGGACAGCCGAGGACTTTGCAGGACTTGTGCAGGATAAAAATCCGGCAGTGCATCGGGCTGCAGAACCTGAGGTTTCTGGAGGACCTGCCCGTTGCCAAGGTGATGAAAGACTATTTGAAACACAAGCTGGATGGAGTCTGACATCAGGCTACCGCCTGATTTCCAAGCAGTGCTTCTCCAAACCACACTATGCAAACCCCGCTTTCTCCGCTTCTTTGTAGATGAGAATTAAAAGCACAGGTACTATGAGGTTTTTTTTGTTAATATTTCTCGGATGACTTCGCTTTTGCAAGCGTAGTTTAGCGGAGGATGACTTTTAAACATGTTGTGAACAGCTACCTTTCCGGTGTTTTGTTAAGGTAAGGTGTACAGATTGGGAAGGGAGGAGGCTGAGCCACTGTGTAAAGCAGAGACTGCGTTGATTTTAAAGGCACGATATCTAACCGGTGGAGTGTTGCTGGGTTTTCAATAACAAACAATTACATTTTGAAAGTCTGCCAACAGAATGTGCTCTACATGAAAGTTGTATTTAATGTTTAAGCTTTTCACTTTGCTGTTATGGTAACATGTTCTGATTGGAATGGTAACCTGCATCCAGGACCTCCTTAACAACAGTGATATTTTCAAATGCAGCAGGCAATTTTAGACACATAAATGTAACAGTAAATCAAAGTCAGTTACTCTGAACTAATCCTTTATGAACCCAGCCCTCATATAAAGTATGCTTAGTAATTTTATCTTTTAAAATTTGACTTAAATAATAGTAAGGAAATTTGTCTAATGTGAAAACATAGTTAGCTATAACATTAATTTCCACGTTGTCCTATTTGAGATGTGTATCTGCGTGGGTTACTGCGCTTTAGCCGAACCCTGAGCTGTCCGTGTCTGTCTAAGAGAGACTGCAGCGGCGTGTTCCGTTCCCCGTGTCGGTGCTTAGCGTTAAGGCATACGCCATAGCTTTGATGTTATTCTGTGAGGACAGGGGAGCACAGAGGAGCGACCGTTTCGTAGCGGCCACGATCCTCTGTGCCTGCAGTCCTGGTACCTGACCGAGTCGGGCAGTTGGAGAGGTTCTGGACAGCCAATGGGCCTGAGGAGGCCTGGCTGCTCTGCAGGTCATACAACCTAAAGCTCATGGTGACCCAATGAGCGGGTAGCAGGCCCCAGGCCCTGCTCATCAATGACAATGACCGTCCTGGCCAGGTCGGGTCAGAGAGGAGGAGTATGCACTGAATTGTGGAGGATTGTTGAAGCTTTCGTCACAAATCACAGGCCCCACGGTGTAAATTCCTATTGAAGTACCAACGTCCGACAGAAGGAGCTGCTGCAGTAGCTGTCATTTTCACTTGGAGTCAAGTTGTCTTTTAAATTATTCAGATTCATTATCAGGTAATGTTGTACAAACTCTTTCAAAAAGTCTAGGATGGCCACAGAAAAGTGTTGGAAAATATTTTAAAAGTCTTGGCAGCAAAAAAACAACAGCACTGGAAGGGATTACAGGTCAGATTACAGTTCTTGTGTACATGCTTCACAGGGTCCGCTTCAGTGTACAGACAGTCATAATCAAATGTAAATATGTACAGCAGATATTTTTCTAAAATAATTTAAAAGGTATGATATAAGAATGTATGGAATGTGTTAAGTCTCGTGCTCAGTTACTTGTGGCTTGTGTTGTTTGTGCTGTGTTGGAGAACCAGGCGACGCTGCAGAATTTAGCAGGGCCAGTTTTACAGCATCCCACACAAGTTCTGCTAAATGAAGGGTGCCCTCATTTCCCAGGTGCATTTGCTCTGTCACTTACTGCGTGTCTGTGTCCCGACAGAGGGTCTGTTAAAAGACATATTGTACATCGCGGTTGCTTTTTTTTTTTTTTTTTTTTTTCCCCCGCCCAAAACATTTCTCATCTCCTCGGGAATACATATATGTGAACTCTGTAAGTCATGTTCTCTTTTAGAACTCCAACAATAATCTTGTAAAAACATTTTTAAGAAATACATTTAAAAATGGTATACATTTAAATTGTTTACAGGTTTTTGATCCAACAAGCTAAATGGCAACTCTAAAAATATGCTTAATATTGTTAAATTTAAAAAATTCATTTGATGTAGAAACATATGTAAAAATGACTAAATGCAGTAGTTTCTGTATGCAAATTGCAGATGTACCTGGTTTAGACCTCTAACCTACTGTAACTGGATTAGACCTCTAACCTACTGTAACTGGTTTCTCAGTTACATTTCAGGTCCCATAATTACAGTGTAAAGATTTCATCATATTGACACAAGTTGACGACCATTTTTAAGCATTTAAATGTAGCTTCTTCTGTTCTGTAATATTGTGTTTTTTTTAAAGTGTGGCTAAAGTGATGCTTGGGTATTTTATTTTTTATTAAAACGTATTGTTTAGAAGGGACATTTTGGTGCTATTTCCCCATAACCTCCAGCTACTTGATATAGAAAATGATCAGTCCTGTTTTGTAAATTAAAGTTGTTCCCCCATAAACCTATTAAAGGTCTGAAACATTTTGAAAATTTGTGCTTTATAAGAAATGGAAGTCAGCAGCATTGGAATTAGTCTCTACTAAAGCTCTGTGTTTGCAGTAGGTTTTATTTTATGTATATGAGTTTGGACAGACTGTCCAACATTTGGAAGACATTCTTGAACAGAATTTATGCATTTTAGTTTTTTCCTATATCTAATGGGGTCGTGATTCTACTAACACCAATATGCTTTCTTGTAGTTTCAAAGTCTTCCGAACCAATATTTTTATGAGATGGAAAATAGGGGATTTCCAGTTTGCGGATTTGTAAAAATGTGTGAATAAAAACTAAATGTACAAAATATGTTTAACTTTTTTGTAGCAGACAGTGTACATGCTGTCCAAATGATTAATTTAATAAACAGTTCTGTGGGTGACGGTGTATAGTGACTGCGGTTGTTTTTAACCTACATTTTTCAAACTTTTACACTTTGTTACTGCACTGCTTGTAGCATTTTAAAAGTTATTTAGGGGTGAGAATTCATTGTTTGGAATCGACTGCTTATATGTGAACTTGAGAAGTTCATATACACCACGTATTAAATGCTCTGCGCTCCATCTCTATACAGTACAGCGCTGAAACTCCGACGCTGCCGCGCATCGCTTGACCGCAGACCTTCGTCTTGTTCCGGTTGCCTTTCGGTTGTACCCTGCGCCCTTTCTCACGGCTGCATGCTCCACGGCCCCCACCCAAAGCCTCGATGCACCTCAGGTTGAGAGTGAAATCGATCGTCCCGCTTTCTGCAAGTCCATGTCGGCGCACTCCGTTTCATGTCAGTTTCTCCCACATTTGATGATGCGCCAGCCGCTTCAATTTCAGAAGTATCTGGTGAATAAATCACTGGAGGGCTGCAGGGGGAAATTTCTAATCAGTCTTTTTTGGCAGTCTCCAAAAATCCGATCATATTCACCGTCTTAATAGCAGCATATAGGTTTCTAAGCGGGGACACCTGTAGGGACAGGGCTTTGGAGTTGTGTCACCGCATTTCATGAGCTCTGTATCGTTTACTGTTAGGATGGGATTTATTTCCCATCCCGGCTCGTTCCCAGCCGTTCCCCGGACCGCTGTCACAAACACAGGGCTTTATATTTTCTTCTCCGTGTGCATGCACCCAGAGATGGGCAAACCTGGCAAAGGCGACTTCGTGCCATCAAAGATGTATTTATGGATTACTTTACAGAGCGCCAGGCGCTTCCATTGACTGAATCAAAGGTAACGTTACCTGATAAAACAATGGCGTTTTCTCCGTGATCGCATGTCCTCAGCAGATGGATGGGACAAAGCTACTATTGTGACAGAGCTTGTTTGGTTAAGGGCAAATTTATGTTCGCATCGTATCTAAAAATACCAGCTCACGTCAGAGGGCCGGTGAACCAGGCCGTCCCAGGAGGAGACACATGTGCGTGGGAACGCGAAGACACACACACACGGACACGGACACGGACACTCGCTCTATCACACACCAAGGGGTGACCACGAGCCTAACTCGTCCACCTAACCACCATTTGTCCCAAATCAGCACAGCACGGCCACGTCGAGGTGTAAACGGGTGTAGCTGTGGTTTTATAGTAATTCTTGATTGCCAAATTTTGCTGAATGGTACTCATGTATAAAACCTTTAACAGCCATTAAACAGACGTATTACAGATAATTTGACTATAAAAATCTCGGGCCCATATGGTATACAGAAAAAAAAAATAAAAAAGAAAACAGACTTTAAAAAACCCAGCACCGGATATGCGTTTGTTTTTAAATAATGCTTGCTTTATTTCCTGGGTATTGAAAGGACATATTTTTCCTTAATATTATCCTATACCTGGTCCGTTTTATTTTGACATAAAACTCGATAAGATAAACATTTATAGGCAACACTGCCCTGGCTGTATGCACTGGTACTTCTCAGTCAGAAATAACATTAGAAACGTTTTGATAATGGTTGCTTCTGCACAAACAGTACGTGTATAATTACGCATATAATTACGGTCTCGTGTGACGTTTGCTTTGCCAGTCCCAACGTTTTGCGAGTGATTAAAAAGATGACAAATGTTGGTATTCGAGCTCACCAAAGCAAAGGTACTTTACACAAGGGAGGATACTCGCTCTTAACGTTACACGCTCATTCTGCCAAAAGATTTACACACTGTAATCAAAAATGGTATCCGTCAGGGTGTAAACGAAGGGCTGCATGTCCCAAGTCATCCTCCCTCTCTCCGTCTTCCTCCTGGACGTCACGTGAGCCTCCCAAAGGCTGCACGCGACATTATAGAAACTATGTTTTTAACTCTGCGTTAAAAGCATCTTGTTTCAAGGCCAGATGCACTGACTGGAGACGCACAACAAAGGGAGGTGCTGGACCTGGAACTCCCTCCTGCTGCTCCTGACTAGTCCAGCCTGGGATGCTGCACGCAGCGGCGGGGCGACGGGGAACACCGCTGGGAAACAGGCGTTGAGGACCGTCCCCGGACAAAGGGCTTGTCCTTAATTATTAAGTAAAGGAAAGTCTGTGCTACGGGGAAGCGGTGTGCCATTAGGTGTTCAACGAGGTCAAACGTTGAGCAAAATTGTTTTCGCTATAAACACATTAAACCAGTTACTGCAATTAAGACCCGGGAGGGACTCGCTTGCGCCGAGACGCATCCTGTCTTAGCTGACGGTGTAGTTTGCGCTATGCTGTTTTAATGTTCATAAAATGCTTTAAATTGGGTTATTACTTGCAATTACTATTTACAACCGACAGTTTCATGGTTCATATAAAATGCAGTAAACGGGGTCTTTATTTGCATTCTCTATTTATGACGGACAGCCAGAATGTATTATACAAAAATTAATAAAACACTTCCTGTACCTATTAGCTCCGTTTGTGTGCCTGAACCATGAATTCCAATAGACTGACAAATATTTTAGTGTCCATAAAAGACTGCGCTGAACGGATATTAAACCTCTTGTTGGTACACGTGGAAACACACGCTTTGTGTTAGACAGTACGGGCTGGTGTCATGTGCCCGCCTGTCCACTACATGCTCTGCTGGGGATAAAGCCGCTCTTCAGTGATTTCTTGACTCTCCGCGTTGGGCCATCATTTCAGGGTTTGGCTTCTCATCATTCGCTGTGCGATGTCAGGCACCCATTTGTGTACCAAAGAGGACACGCTGTGTTCCTTTAGTTGTTTGCGTTTTGGAACGCTTCCAAAAGGCTGCAGTATCGGCTGTCCTTTAATTCGCAACATTCTGGTGATTGAACCCATAGCAGATATTAGCCACAGAAATATATATGCGTCTGTGTATGTGCGCGCATATCTCTCTCTCTCTCACACACACACACACACACACACACACATTGGTAGAAGACCTGATTTTGAGGAAGATGCATACCACCAAAGTGTTTCATTTATATATA
>JABJVR010000007.1:1829832-1847051 GCA_025773905.1 Chitala chitala | reverse complement strand
CATACTCACAGAGAACATGTAAACCCCTGCTGCCCTGCCCCCATCACACACACACACACACACACACACACACACACGTTCAGTGCCAAGGCTGGATTCAAATCCACAACCTGGAGGTGTGATCTGACACTACCCATTGCAGCCTGTGTGCATAATCCGCCAGTGAAATTTTAGGGAAAACAAACTGTAATTTCATCTCACCCATAGTGGCTTGCTCAAGACAGTGATCAGAGATGGGTTTGGCTATATCACAGATCTCACGGAAAACTAGAATGGCAACGACATTACCCTATAATATCATCTTTACACACTACTCTCCAACTGGACCCATATAACCCCAGTCAGTGGTAACAATGCCATGTTTGCTGTGGATTTGTGTGAGCATTGAACAGTGTTCAGTAAAGTCACAACAAATTGGGAAAGTTTGCATGGCGACTGAACACAGAAGCACCACTAATACACTTAAGATTGATTTATTCTGAGAAACCAATGCTAAGGCCTTTGATATCAGTACAGTGAAGAGTGCGTAATATAGATGTGTAATTTTGTTTAACAAAATTTGATAAGCAAATATTGGCACATTCACACCTCTTTCCATTTGCCAGCAGGAAAATCTGTCATGAATGTATATCCACATGTTCATTTTCTATAGTTTTCTCTGATGAGTAGTTATGTGTCTGGAGGTTGAGTGGCAAGATATTTGTTTTATACCTGCTCATGCTACAGTGTTCAACGGTGTATTTTAATCTGAACATCTTTATTACTCTGTTGTGTTAAGTGGGTGGATAACCAGCTGAATCCATCCACTAATACCATGCGTTACTGAGGCTCCAGTCAGTTACACTGGTGTATTCTTTCTGAATTTAAAATTGAATTTTCCTAATTTTATTATGGATGATTTCTTCATTTCTGTATGTTCTGTACTCAGCTGAAGACAAACGCACAAATCATCCACAACATAATTAAGGAAAATGCACATTTTTGTAAGTAATAAACATTATGGAAAACAGTTGAGGTTTCAGTGGTAATATCGGCTGATAAGCACATGCAAGACACTACATGGATCTACAACATATGCTGAATTTCAACCTTTCATCCAGAAAGTTAGAAGCAATGCTTCCATCGAATCCATTACCTTGAAAGGAAAAGACTACAGTACTTGTAAAAAGGACCTGAAGAGAGGATGCTGGTCCTCGCTGGAGGGGTCTTGGGATGTTTTAAGGACAAGGACAAAAAATAAAAATTAACGGACATTAGGAAAAAATAAAGGGGGCAAAGTTAGGCTTACGTTAAGGTTGGGGCCAGGAGAGGGGCCAGAACTGGAGTTAAAGTCAGGACCAGGAGAAGGGCCGGAACTAGAGCTAGGGTTAGGGCCAGGTAAAACGGAGCAGACCTGAGAAAAAAGGAAATGATTAACATAATCCTGGACCGCCAGGACCACCATTCCGTAGTAAGAAAGGGTCCAAAATCGAGAAGTTCTCGAGCATCTTGCGCTTCTGACTTCTTTGAACACCAACAGCGCAGCTGCTGCGAAATGCGCCCCTTCTGTAGAGCCCTGTTGCTCTGTTGAGTTTAATTGGATGCTTCCACCGTGGTGCACACGTTGGCCATGTGCAAACAGAAGATGACACGCCTATAAAGACACTCCATTAACTGCAATATGCGATAAAAACTTTAGTTCACAGTAGACATTTTTTTTTTTCATATCTGCCCCGATATTAGGTCACCTTAAGTCTGACGCAGCGAAGTCAAACTGGGTAGGTTTGCCCAAAGCACGGTGCTTTTCCTAATTAGTTTTGCTTTTCTAAAAAAACAGCGGCGTCCGTAAAATATAAGGGACTTCAGCAGCATCGCTTTATTTTTCCACTCGTTATATATCGTGCATCGTTACACTTGGTATAACATTCACATCCACTAGAAAGAGCACCAGGCGTATTTGCATTTCTGCAAATGCACATGCAAATATCAGAAGAGTTCCCCAACACTGGCGTTTTGCAGTATAAGAGTCGCGCTAGTTTCAAAGCAAAGGAAACTAAGACTTAGTGGAGACACGCTTGTCTGCGGCTGATAAATCCTCCCTACTTAACCGGTGTTTGGGTATAATCCACCATCGCAGTTATCCGTTTTGTTCATACTTTTCAAATGTATTGGAATTTCATGATTTAAAGGGAGGACACACGTCCGAAACACTGCCCGAAATATCCTTTGTAGCGGTTATGAACGACCCTCCTAAAGCCGCTTTAAAGGCACTCGGTCTCGGTCCAGTCCCGGTCCTGCTGATCCCAAATCCCCTCACATCATCACAGACAACAACCAAGCTGGTTTCCATACTGTACTTTATTAGCTATTAAAGCTTTATTTAGAAAATACACCTACATAACGGCATGCCATACATTATGACTGAAAAGGCACAAAAGACTTCAAGAATAAATACATCTTAAAGAAGAGTAACAGGATGCTGGTCATCTGGGTTACGTCCAGAAACACCGATTTATGTGACTGCGTAACAACATTTTGACAACTAAGACACTGGTGGTTGAACGGCGGTTTAAACTTGAAGGTGAGAAATACTTTGCAGAGGTACCATTATCCCTCATAAATATTATTATGGAGTATATCAAACGCGTTCTGACTCATTACACCCTGCACCGAGCGCCACCAACAGGTCTTTCTACCCATTACACACCATTGCTTCCGAAAGGGTTTTTTAAAGTGACATACGTTTGCTTGCAAAAACTGACATGGACAGTGGAAATGTCTATGCCTGAATTCAAGGCATAACTACACTATTTTTATATATGAAAAAAATTCTTTACTGTAGAAATTCCAACACCTGCCTTGATTCCAATTCACTTTTAAAATGTATTCTGTACTTTTTTTTGTAATTGCATAAACCTAAAGAAACACAGGCCTAAAACATTGGGTGAAATTTTATACACAATGATCATCTTTACCAAGACAAGCTACGTATTAGCATTAGCGGTTTACTGCGTTTGCCATCGTTAATCTTGCAGCCTTCTTGCTGTTGTTCCAGAGGTAAAACAGCATCTGCTGGCCCAGAGCTGCCACAGAGGACCTGCTTTCTCTGCCTGTCTTGGTTCACTGTACTGGCTCAAATGAAGGACAGGGTATACCAGCAGGGGGCATCACAAGCATCCAAGTAGTTCAGGTTTTCTACTTTTTCAACAGAGAAGCTGTTAAGGTAAAATGAAAAATCCAAATACGTTCAAAATGAAATGGCATAAGTTTGTGTGACAGAGTGTTTCGGTATAAAATTTTTCGTAAGATGAAACTCAGAAAAGGCTGGAGAACCTTAGCGAAGCCTACATGTAGCACAAAAGAGCAATTAGCACAGGGCATGAGGGACGAGCAGGCAGCTGCCTGGGCAGGCCAGCAGACCACCTCGCCCAGCCTGCAAAAAGGATAGGAAGCCCTTAAACTTGTGAGACCTTTGCTGTGGCATGCTGGGAAAAAGCTGACATGGAACCTGGTTTAGTTTAAAGACAGCGATTCTCTTATGTCTGAGAGTGAAAGGGAGGAGGTAGGGGGCAGGAAAAGTGGCAGGAAAACTTCAGATGCTCCAAGCATCATTTTGCATAACAGACACAAATTAACACGGGTGTGGGACTGTGCCCACAGCATCCCAGGCAGACAAAGTGCCGCCTGAACAAATTTACCGTAGTACAATAAGATACTAAAACTGCTGTGGTTTCGGTTTGGGCCTTGCTTTGACGGCTCCTGTTTTACACAGTGTTTATATCCAGGTGTCTCATATCACTTCCCACCCTATTTGCCGTAGAATTTCTTGTTGAGCAGGAAGATGAGAAGATTGACATTGACGGTGGCTCTCTCGAAGAGCTTCATCACTGCCACTCCTTCATACTGCAGCTGCAGGAGGTCCTGGACACACGGAGGGAGGAAGGAGATGGTTCACGCACCCACCTCAAGCAAAATGCCGATTCAATCTGCCATTAGTATCAGCTGCATTATTTTGAAGAGGCAGCAGCTTTGTTGCGATTAGGGGCATACGCATGTTACTCATACACATCACATTAGCATCTCTGCATTTAACCCCTCCCTTAGGGGAGGCAGTGGGCAGCCACACGTGGTGCCTGGGGACACCTGGCAGCTCGGCTGGGATTCAAACCGGGAGATTTCCAAGCCTGAGGTTCTACCCACTGAGCCACCAGGATGCTTAGAGGTACTTTTGGTATGCAAGCCAAAGCGCTGTAGTTTACCGAGGCCTGCTGGTATTAGGACACCTCTCAAGACCAAACTACACGGGGCCGTCTGCGCAGCGGTAGCAGATCATACCTGATATTCCAGCATTAGCGTCTCCAAATGCACACCCATGAACTTCGCCTTCACTTCAAACACCCCTACTGTTTCCGATGGGGAGATTTCAAAAATAACATTCTTAAATCTGAAAGGCAGGGAGGGAGGGGGGGTAGTGTAAGACGGTGTAAAACAAGCAGCACAGACACAGACACGAAGCACGGTACAGAATTGCTCACTGGTTAGTCTGCAGGTCCTCGATCTCAATCAGCACACCCTTCTCATGAAGGCGAGCTGCTGTGTACTTCTGAGACACCTGCTTGCTCTTCTTGGCTTTAGCCTCCCCAGGTTTCTTTGATACCCTGTATGAGACAGACAGGAGAATGATGAGCTGCCCAGGGGAGGGACAGGCTGTGGTCCTCAGTGCTCACAGACACGACTCGGTCTCTCCACGTTGTTACATACGTTCCCTTGCTTGCCAGGTTGTCCATGCAGGTCTTGATGTACTGGTTGTAGTAGTCGATCTGCACGTTGTAGAAGTTGGTCTTGGAGTTCAGACCAGCATTGGTCTGCTGAAGCTTCACCAACTCAGCCTTCCTTCTCTGACGGTAACGCCGCTGGTTCCTGATGTCCTACACGCAGAATTTCAAAATGCAAACTTTTAAACTATGTAGAGAAGCTCTTTGAGATCTAGAGAAACTGCGAGCACCAGTTACAAAAGCTAGCATGAACGGGATAGCAGATGAGTGGTCAAACGTATAGGGGTTACAGATTCAGATGAAACCAGTAAGTCAGAACCACCGGTGACAAATTTTCATGCAGAATCTGAGGTGTGTCGACGCCCACCACTTGACCACCCACCAGAGACACCTCACAAGGCCACCCACATTAGTGTTTCCTCTCCTAAAGCCGTTTTCACATTTGCAGACATTCCAGTGTAATGGTGTTATTTAACCCCTTTATACTCTGATGTCAAGGAGCTGGTTCTTTTTAATAATATTCCTAATTTTCATTTCAGTTTACATCCTTCAATATTGTTACATTTCAGCTGAACCAAAATGCTTTACAAAAGAACACAATAGCAGTACGAACCCAAGGAGAACAGACTGACACCGCAGACACTGAAATCCCGAGTTTCATAATGTGACTGTGTGTTGTCAGAGAACAGACTGACACCGCAGACACTGAAATCCCGAGTTTCATAATGTGACTGTGTTGTCAGAGAATAGACTAACACCGCAGACACTGAAATCCCGAGTGAATAGAAAACCTTCTGCAGCATTAACACTTACGGTGAACTTTGACCCAATTATTTAATTGGTGACATTTAGTTAGAGACGTCCAGCCTGTCGGAGGTATGCAGTGCCTGTGCCTGTGCCTGTGCGTGTGCGTGTGTGTGTGTGTGTACCTTTGCAATGTCATTTATGAGGTCCTGGTAGCGGTTCTCAGGGTGAACTTTCCCCAGCTCCCCCAGACGCTGCAGGTTGCTCTGAATCTTTTCCTTCTTGCCCTGCAGGGTTAAGCTGTCATCTGTCATCGGTTTGGTCTGCTTCATCTTCTCAGGGGTCTTGGCATCCCGAATGGCCCGTCGCTGCATGGCACGCTGATACTCTGCTTCCTGGGGGGGGGGGGGTAAAGTTCAGAGATTTTACGGAACAGGCGCAGCCAGGAAGCAGAGTTTATGGAACATGGAACAGCCAAAGAGCATGTTCCTTCAGTGTTTCATCAGCTTTTTGCTCACTGATCACCTGCTCTGGGCTAGCTGGAGTCTCCAGTATCTCAGTTAGCGTCTCTCCAGGCTGGAACCGGATCACATCCACAATGAGCCTTTTAGTGCTGAGGACAAAGAGTGCAGTTTAAGTCCAGCGACTTGTTCCGTTTGTGGGGTCTTGTGTACTTACCTGTGCACGTCAGGCTCAGGTGTCACTAAGGCACTTGAGCAGGTAAAGTTCTCATTCAACTTTTCCGAGTCAGCTCACAAAGTGACATGTGACCACTTTGGTCTGCTACACCAATGAACCAGACACTGAGCTGGTGCAGTTTCATAAGGCAGTGCTGTGCGAAACTGGAGCCAGCTCTCGACTTCTGTAAAATCAGTTATTTCTTGGGTTGTTCTCTCAAATTTAATCATTGGGACCAATGTAAGTTGGCAAAACAAAAATTTAAGCTGCATAAATATGTTACATTATTTGTTTAATTATTTGTTGCTGTAGAGCCACAGAACAAAAATTAACCATATGAGTACAGGTTCTGTGCTGTAAAATGGTATTGCAGATGTCCTGAAATATTTGCTCAAAATTCCTTACTTGAGCAAGAGTGTCTTGGCGTTCATCTCAGCATTCTCCTCTCCTGGCACATCAAACTTGTTAGTGAGTGTGAGGGACACTTCTGTCTTGCCCAACATCTCCTTGCCGGGGTCTCCAGCGGGCAAGGCATTTTCTCCTGTGAGAGGAAGGTCCACAGTGTTAGGTGCCGAAGAACCAGCAGAGAATTCCAAGGGCACTTCCTGAAAAGTCATATGAGCTACGCTTACCAATCAGAGACTCAATGGTGGGAACCTCCCCGAGGTCTTCCAACAGCTCGTGGATGGGGTCGTTGTGCTCAGGGGCGATGGCGTCTTGGTGGTCCAACAGAAGCTGTGGTGGAGGAGGAGGTGGGGTTAGACAAACGCCACAATTAATTATTTGGCAGCAGACATACAAGTGGGAACGTCATGGAAGTAGCGCTAACCGTGTGCGTGTTGATAATTTCTCCAATGGAGATGTAGATGATGGGCTTGGTGAGGGTGACCAGGTCAGAGTACTGATCAACGTTGAATTTCTCCTCCAAGGAAGGGACGTCGCAGGCGGCCAGGAAGTAACGCCTGAGAGATGAGGGGAAATAAGGCAATCACTCAAGATTAGAAGGAACGCAGAGCTAACGGGCAGGTGGTACGGACCGACGCTCACCTGAACTTCTGGTAAGAGCTGCTCAGGTACTCGTTGATGGGGTTCAGGTGAGCGTTGTCTCCCAAAAACATCTTGTTGGAGGCGGCATGTTGCAGCATTTTGGCGATGGAGCCGAGGTTGCGACGCTGGTCGGTGGTCAGCTGACCTCCCGCTGACAGCTCAATGATGTCGAACGCGTCAGGGGCCACGATGGCAGGGTTCATGTAGCGGTAATAGAGCAGGTTCCCCACGATCTGAAACACGGGACAACCAGTCACGTCACAGCCTCACAGCTCATTACACGCAACGAGAAGGTAATGAGACCCATCACGAAAGCGTTAAATTTAACACGAGTTCATTGTAATCTGCAATTTATGCTGTATGTAAGTGTTACACTGCAGCACAAGTTAGGCTGGTCCCAGTGACCAACTCATGGTGTAAACAGAAGCAAAAACTCCCTTTTAGTCAACCTTTAACTTGCTTCTCTACATTGTTTTATTATAACTTCATCACAAAACTTATTCAGACTGGCTGCTGGTACAATCCGCAGAGCTTCACACTGCTTTTATCGTATGCATGTTCATATTTGTACAATCCTGTTGAGTACAGATTGTCCCAAACAGGATAAAGAAAAGCGTGGAAAGCGAAAGAGTGGAGAGGGGTACAGGTGAAATGAAGACCGGCCATTTTACACTAGTACTTTTAATACTTTTCAAATGCATGTTGATTTATGGAAATTCCTGGCTCTGGTGAAGACACATCAAGCAGGGTGTGTGGCTCACCTATGGTGCCCTTGGACCTTGAGGCGACCTTTTCCACAGAAGGTGAAAGGCAAGGGCATAGAGGTCAGCCGGAGGTCAGGAGAGAGAGCGAGAGAGAGAGAGGTGTTCAGTAAGTATAAGTGCAAAGAGTACAGCAGAAAGGGTCGGATAGGCGCTCAAGTGCGCCTCCTTCAGGCCACGGTGGCAGAACCAAGCAAGTGAAAAAGGCTGCAAATTGAGAGAAGACGTGGCAGTCAGGACAAGAACAGGAATGCAGAGAGACAAGCTGAGCGCTGTACTGACATAATTTGCCCATTTCCAACTGACTCAGAGATATGGGGGGGGGGTCAATACCGACCTTGACAAGCTCATCCTCTGTGGCATCAGGGAACTTCTCATGCAACGTGTCCTTCAGGACTTTGGCGATGAATCGCATACCGTACCTGGTGGGCACCCGCAACATACTGCATTAATGCATGCCGTACCACGAACACAGGACTCGCACGACATGAAGGAACACCGGAGGACGTGGGGGGGGGGGGGTGTCAACTCACGGGATACTGTCAGCGGAAACCACAATGGCAGACAGGAACTTGTCCGTGACACCCCTCATGTTCTTGATGGACGCCTCCAGCCGGTTTCGCACCTCCTCGTGGCTCATGGCCTGCTCTGGGGTCACGTCATACGGAAGCTTGCTGTTGGCAACATGACACGCCCAGTTAGAACCGTGCAGTCAGCAAAACGAGAGCGTAAAACCACTGTGGTGTTACCATTGTACATCATACCTATACCATCGCCACGTCACACAGGACTTATTCCTCGGTTTCTTTGCGAAAGAGCCTTGACCCAACTATATGATGAAGTGTGATTGCAGTCATGTGCTTTCAGTGTGCAGACAGACACAAACACATACCTGGCTTCTCCAGTCTGGGACTCCATCTGATTGACCCAGCTTTTGTAGATGTCCACTGGGTCAGTCTTGATGCTCAGCGTCTTGTCGTCCATGATGTCTTTGACGACCGGGGCCAGAATCTGGCGTAGTGCGTTCTGTCCTCGGGCGCCCCGGTTGAAACTCACCACCATCTTTATCACAGTGGGGTTGCCCGTGACGATTTCCTGGATTTGGTCCACCTTAGACCTTTACAGAGAGGAGCTATAGTCACTAGTCTGTCATTCACAACTACACCAATTTAAGCACACATTATCCAAAGTAAAACTGACAGCGACCCACTGCTAGCGTATGACCCCGTGTACAGCGACTCAACCCCCCAGGTCAGAAGGGAAAGGCGCGTGAAATGACCACTCGCTTACTTGATCTCTTCCTGCAGTGCTGTTTTAAAGAGCTTCAGCAGAAGATATTCCTCACGCTGGTTGGAGGCGTAGTTGTAAAGTGTGAAAATCACAGAGTCCATGAACTTCGTGGACTTGTTCTGAGGCATCTGGAAGATGAGCTTAGCCAGGTATGTTGGATTTGTCTGGAGTGAGAAGAAAAAAAAAAAAAAAAACCCAAAATCAGTAAAATAATAATCTCAATAAAAATAACCCAATAAAAATTTCAAAAACTCCAGGGGGTGCATGTGTCATGTGTAGATGTTCTATCCATTCTGTAGGAAACAAAAGGGGTTAACCTGAAGCAGGTAGAAGAGGTTCTGGTAGGCTTCAAGCTTATCTCTCTTCTCCTTGCTCAGGGCCTTCAGTCCACCCTTCTGCTTGTTCATCATCATCAGATTGGAGAGCTCGCCCTTGTTCTTCTTGGTCAGCTTCTTGCTGTGAGAGACCACCTCCTGAAGGGTAATCTTGTTCTTGACCAGGAGGCCAATCTTGATGTCCATGAGGTTGAGGTCATTCTCCAGCTGCTGGTTGGAGCGGATGTTGGTGACCACTTCCTCCCTGAGCCGCATCAGCTCCAGCTCCTCCTGAAAGTCCTGGTCACTGTGGTCAAGCAGATGGACGAACTTCCGCACCACCGCCATCGGAGGGTCGTCTGCACTGACTACATGGAGTTTAAAAAGCAGTGCGGCACAGCAGCGGTCAGCGACATTAAACAGGAAGTGTTCACAGAAGTTGTCACTGGTGTGTCCTACCAAGCTATGAGAATGCAAGCAAGATATTTCAGCAAAAAAATTACTGGTACAAAACTGAAGACATAAGTGTTACAAAGGCCTCTCTGAACACCGAGAACTGAAGATGGACAAGTGTTAAAATTGCTTTGGCATGGAAACACTCACTCAGGGTCTTGTAGTCATCTCTGGCTTTGTTGGCACGAATGAAGGCCTGTATTTTCACGATGTCGTCGATCTGATGCAAAACAAGCGGCTGTCAGTACAGAACTGTGGCTTCAGAAGACTCCAGTACACACCGGGGCAGAGACGCCGTGCCCAGTAAGCCGTCTCCAGTAACAGCGCGTGGCCAGCGGTGCAACTCACATGGTCTCTGAAATACTGCAGGCGGTCTCTGTACTTCTTGCGAGTTTGATGCATCCTCACCATCGCTTGTATCTGAAAGACGAGTAAAACACACTTCCTTTCAGGAAAACCGAACGCTACTCATGAGCGTAAGTGGCAGTGAGCAGATGTTGACCATGTGGACCTCCTGAAGGTCCCTCCTCTAGCGTGCGCTCACCTTCACTGCCTCTTCGGTGTGGTCCTTCAGGAACTGCTTCCTGTCCTGGAAGTTCTTTCTCTGCTTGTAGCCTTTCCAGTGAGCCTACGGGGTGACAAAGACATGGTGTGTTACAACGTAGCGGGCTCACCTGCTTTGCATGCCATGTCTTATTTGCCATGCCAATTTAAACAAAACGACAGACAAAACGCCAACGGCGTTCCTGTGTGGACTCCAGACGCTGCAGCAGCTCTCCACAGGCGAGTTATCATCGCGTGTGCAGGTGCGTGGTCACCTCAGTACAGCCGCGAGCAGGAGGTGGGCCGCAGGTCTCACCTGTATGCAGGTAATGGCAGGGTCCTGTGTCTTCAGGAAGTCGAGCCGTTCCTTCAGGCCTTGGCGGATCAAGTAGCCCCGGCAGCGAGCCTGGAGCTTGGTGATCATGCTCTCATTGGCCAGCCACAACTGCTCGCGGTTGTAGGCCGAAGTCACCCCGGACACCACCGACTGAGACAAAGAGAAGGGGGCGGGGACACATGCTGACTATTGGTCACCTAACCAATCACTCAAGGTCACCTGTACACAGTTCCACACACAGTCTCCTCCAAGCCATGGCTAGCAGCTCACCTGGATCTCGTCTTTGTTCAGCTGAGTACTATTGGCTATGAAGCCAGCTGGTTCGTCCCAGGTTCCCTCGCCTGTGTTTAGGTTGAAGTAGTAAGCATGTGCCCCCTTCACCCAGTGCTGCACCCACTCGCTGCCGTTGTCACCTGCGGACAAGCGCACGTGGTCAGCATTGTGCTTCTCCAAGGGCAGAAGGAAACCTTCACCTTCCACAGCAGCTCTCAGATCTCTCTCTCACACACACACACACACACACACACACACACACACACACACACACAGCTGAAGATCATTTTGCAAAACAAGACCTCTTTTCAGAAACTATCATTTCCTTTCTAAACATTCATTAAGGCCATCAATGTGTGCACAGAAAAAAAAAAAAAACTGCTGGTTTGAGTCCAGGATCCAGTTCCTACCCTCCATCTTCTTGCTGTCCTTCACCTTGGCCAGGTCATTCTGGTAGGTCTGGGCACACTCAGAGGTGATGCCGTACAGCCCAGCTCCTGGAGCACGCAGCGCAACCAGCGTCTGGCTGGCATCGCCATTGTCCACCGCGGCGTTGATGCCCAGGATGGCCTGGGAGACTGAGGAAGAGGAGACGAGACGGGCGGTGAATGGGTCTCATTCTCAGTGACCAGCAGAGGGCAACACAGTGAGAATTGCTGTGGTGCAGATCCTCACAAAGCAAGGCATCCTGGGTGTCCTGGTTGGAGATAAGGATGGTGTCCTGGATTTCATCCAACCACAGTACAGCAGAGGAATCCTGCGTCTCCTGCAACACAAAAATCCAGATGAAATGTGCTTCTGCATGCATTGTCCGGTGACAAGGATGAGAATGGAACTTCAGGGAGATATGTAAAAAACACACAATCCTGAAATGTAAGTTTACCGTATATGACCGTAACCTGCCAACAAGCCTGTGATATTACCAAGCAGTCACTAGAGGACACTATTAATCTCTGGGTCTACTTTCGGAGGTGGGGAGGCAGCTTCACTTCGATATGCTTCCCGTCTCAGTGCAGCATAAATCATAAGGCCTTATCCAACATAAACAGGAGAGTAACTGGCTGCTGATGTGAAAAACTGTAGCTTTATCTCTACTAGGATTTTCTCAACACAGGTAAAGCAGAGAAACAGTAAGTGATGGAGTGAGATCAAATCTGCCATCACAGCAAGTCATATCTCCACTCTCTCCCACAGTCTCCAAGAAAACTGCTTGAGAAATGGAGAGGAACGGTCCCTGTATCCATGTTGTGCAGTAACATTTTTACCACCAGGTGGTGCCATGTGCCTCTCAGCCCACCCACCAGCTGGGCCTGCTTCCGGAATGAGCTAACCACGGGTTACTTTGCTGTAACCCTGACTCCCCCCCTGATGTGTCAGAGCTGGGAAGAGTTAGGCCATTAAAACTGGAAGTGTGAGACGACAGCAGATGAACAGCAAGAAGGTCACACTTTTGGTGTAAATAAAGCTTTGTTTACAGTGAACAAGTGGTGTCGTTCTGCCTTCACTAAGTACTGCTTTGTGGCCCTTGGGGAGCAATTTTCATGCGGGCTCAGAGGGGAAAAACACAGGCTGGTCTCATTTGTGTGAACTTAATGACAGCTTCATGCACAGCAAGACCGAAGGATCCTGCTCATCAAAATAGAGGAAGTGAGACTGCTGGGGGCGTGGTCCTCTTCCTCCTCCGACTCCCCTACAGCGTTACTTGTTGCTTCTGACAAACACAAGCACAGAGCCAAATGCTGACAGCACGACACACAGGAGGCAAATATGACCTCCTTGTTTCCTTCCTCCTTTAGTCGTACTGCTGGTATGATCAGAATGTCACAACTACAGGTAGGTGGGTGAGTAAAAACACACACCCTGTTGTGCAGTCCTCTCAATGAGAATCCACTGAGGACAGATCAATGCAGTCAAAACGAGAAACTGGGGACAGCTGCTGTCAGGGCCACAAGTGACAGATCAGACAGTCCACTCTGCCCCCCCCACACCATGTAAAGCATGGTACAGCCCAGGTGCTGGTATTTTGTTCCTGCCCACAATGGCTCAGTCTGCACGAAGGGTAACTTGGGGACACGACTGTCTGACAGCTTTACACTGAATTCCTCAGTCTGAGAGGAAACGCACGTCCTCTCGCCCAGACGGACTTGTAGGAAGCCGGCCAAGCGTGACTTTGAATTCAGCGCGTTCACAGTGTAAAGTCCCTCCTAAAAGGCTCATCACAGAGCTGTTCTGTAGACAGGCAAATTTACTCTGGGGTCAACACCGCACAGGAGGGCAAAAACAAGCCTCCATTCAGGAACCACTACCCCACCCACCGTGTGGCAAAAGCATTCTGTTGTGTACAGACCCTAGAGCTGAAGTTCTACTTCTGACACTCCTCTGGAGCAAAGCAGGAAGCTTTCTGTTTGCCTTTTAAGGAAAAATTTGACTGTCCCTCCCACTGCCTCCTAAGACAGGACCGCAGTTCATAAGGTTGGGAGATCGGCAACACACCCTGGCAGCGCAGGACCGACAGAGTCGTCACTACTAACGCTCACATCACTGCAGTGAGTGCGAGGGAGGGGCCCTTCTACACAAACCGTCCACGTGTTGTTGTGTTGTTGGCTTCCCTTGAGATACCGGGGAAAAAAAGCAATCAATGAGCTTCAAGTCAGGCTGAGACATATACACGTTTGAGCTTAAAACTGACATTTATGTCTGGACACGCTGTAAACACATTCAATATCAGGAAGGAAAGGGGGAAAAACAATGATTTTTGCTGCACGTGTATAAAAATGTGTGAGCAACTCAAGGCTGGTGCGGTTCCACACACAAAACATAAATCAAAGCCAGGGGTTAATCCACATTCACTGGCACCTGAACCACTTGCTTTCCACTTTGGCAATCACAAAGCTCTCAAAATAAATAAAGCCAGAAACGGTTGCCGAGTTACAAACAGGAAACCAGCACTAACAACAAAGAATGACATAACGCAAATAAATGCAAATAAATCTTATTCAAAATCCGTCCGTAAAGCACGCTCCCTGTTTTCAGTACCACCGTGTGCTTTCAATGATGAAAACACATCACTAGAACGTTAATGTCACCCAATTAAACACACATATAGGTATTTCTCAACTGGATTCTTACAGCTGTGGACACGACTGGCTTCCTGCTGAGGGCTTGGCCAATCACACGATTTCAGCCACTTCCTTCTCGTGCATCTTTACTTGTTGCTTGCACGTCCCACGAGAACTCTGACCATGTGAGCGCTACACCGCCACACAAACGGCTGTCGGAGCTTGTGTGTGTGGCCCGTCCAGCCCAGCCACCTCCCCTCAAGGAAACCGGAACGGACGTTCTCTAACCGCATCGAGCCAAACCCCAGCATCGCAAGGTGCGTGACGACTGGTTCACTGCGCCGCCCTTCGTTACGCCTGGGATGCATGAGGTAAGCAGCACAGCTCGTTGGAGCCGTCAGGGGGATCGCTGCTGTGCAAGCGAGGAGACCGCGGCGTGAGTCTTACATGTGCCTTCTCACGCCGCGCTTCCAGCAGCTTATCAAAGTAATGCTGCGCCACGGTCGGATCCACGTCCGTCAGCTTGGCAGCCGGCTGCTGCAAGGCGGCCAATGTCTTTTGCACGTCGCCCTCGTCCAGAGCCTCGTTGATCTGGCCGATGGCCACAATTCCTGGAGGAGGAGAGGAAGGGAGAGAGGCAGGTCATCGCTACATCATGTCAGGTACCCACCATGTCACCAGCCCGTATTTCCTTAAATCCATTACAGCACAATTACGTAGCCTCACAGTTGGATAAAAACAACAACTACGCTGACGTTAGACGCAGCGGCGCGAGGAGGGGCACTCACTCTCGTGTTCCTCGTGCACAGCTGTGTTCACCTGGTCCACACACGCCTGGATGTCGTTCCAGGTCAGGTAATCGTTGCTCTCCTCTCGTGCTGCAGCCTTCATCTTCAGCAGCTCGTCCACATACCTGCACGTTGGGGTAGGTTAAACGGTACTCAACGACCCCCCCCCACCGCCGTTTGACCGCTGCGGCCCCCTCCCTCACCTTTGAGAGCAGTCGTCCTCCACATTGCTCAGGCCCGTCACGGGACTTGCCAGCTGTCGCCACGCGGCCTGCCGGTCACCCACGTCTAGTGCCTCGTTTATCAGCACCACCGAAGACAGCATCTCCACGGCAACCTGCAGCTCCGGGTGCGTCAGGGTCCCCTGTGAGTTAGGAGAAGGCACGATGAACACCACGCTCGTGGGCCGGAAACCGAACCGAACACGCACTCAATATCGACACTCACGGAAGGGTCACTTACATGCAACGATAATTTCCAAAATAGTCCAAGACATTGTTGCAAGCCTCTTGCCTCAAATACATCACAGTACAAACACAAAACATGCTCAGCTTCCCACTGTAATCCCTCCATTTTTCACCCGATTAAACAAACTTTCAACACCATATACACAAAAGTTAAATATGACTTCAGAGGCGCATACTTTTATTTAATTAAAGTTAAAATTTATGCTTGGTGAGCCCAGACTTTAATCTTGGACCCCCCCGTTGGATTGTCGTGCCCTTTGCATTTTCATGGTTATCAATTTTTATTTATTTATTTTAAAAATATTGTTTGTTATTGTTTGTTATGCACGACTGCAGCCATGCTGGTGACCTCTGACCTCTGCACTCTGCTGCTGGAGGCTGGCTAGCTCCCGCTGGTACAGCTCCGCGGCCCTGGGGTACACCTGAGGCAGCTGGGCATCCGGGTTCATCAGCTCTGCCACCGTGTGCTCAGCCACACCCGTCCTGATGGCGGTATTGATCCGAGCTACAGCCTCCAGGACTGGGTTAGGGGAGGGTCACAGCACTGTCAGAGAGCTATAAGAGCACCTACAGACTTTCTGGCGACCCAAAAATCCCAGTCCTTACGTCTCTGATAGGCTGCTGCATCCGAATTGGCCAGGTCCACACCACTCTGTAGCTCATCCTTTGTCAGTGGCTCCCCAGGGGAATTCTGGGAAAAAAGCAGCTTCATAGTTGGGTGTATATGTGTATCAGCAGGCACACAGACATCATCTCTCCTGACGCAGTCACGGTAAATCAGTTTGCAAGAATGCACAGGAGGCAGGAACTTCCTACTGCAGCCCACTGGGCCGTCACACCTGTCCTCCGGTCAGAACCCTACCTGCTCTTTGCACTCTCGGTCGGCCATCAGCTGCTTAAGGTACCAGGTCTTGTTCGGAGACTGCAGATCACGTAGGCCCAAAGCCTGGGACCGGAGTGCCTCGTACAGCTTGTTCTCATCGCTGCTCAGAAGGGCCAGCTCCGTTGACTTCAGGGCGTTCGACACTGACACGTGGAACAAACGCGAGCTGTCACACGTGTTCCGGTGAGGCCCGGCAAGATCCCACCAGCTATCGCCCGAGAGACACTCACAGTTCACTTTGTTCACGTTGCCCTGAATTTCGGCCTGCGTGAGCAGTTCTTCATAAACGTCTCTTTCCATCTCTGAGTTCTCTCCAATCTGCAACAGAAGTCATGTTCTGGCATGTTCTACTGCTCTGAAGAACAATAACAATAACTACAGAATGTCGAAGTTATTTAGTTTTAACAAGCCTGATGTTAAAGCCCTGGTTCTGAACTCGAACAGTCTCTCCACCCCCACAGGGCCACTGTGGAGACGCTCAGAACATACCCGCTTCCGGGAACTGGCCACTTTCTCGCCCTTGGCCTGGTACAGTGTGTTCTGGTAGTCCTGGGCTAGGCTTGGCCCCACGTTCACCAGCATGGCATTGGGGTTCTGCATGGCAGCCAGCGTGCCCTCAGGGACGCCATGGTCGATGGCATCGTTGATGGCGATCACAGCAGCGTGCACTGTGGGATGAAACGCTCTCCGTCTCATGTACAGCTCTAATTCTGGGTCTGTCTGTCTGTCTGTCTGTCTGTCTGTCTGTCTGTCACTCACTCACTCACTCACTCACTCACTCACTCACTCACTCACTCACTCACTCACTCACTCACTCACTCACTCACT
>JABJVR010000007.1:1819554-1829732 GCA_025773905.1 Chitala chitala | reverse complement strand
TGTTTGTTTGTGTGTGTGTGTGTGTGTGTGTGTGTGTGTGTGTGTGTGTGTGTGTGTGTGTGTGTGTGTGTGTGTGCGATTTCAGTAGATCTAGAGAGTTATAAATTGAACCTAAAATTATATGTAATTAATCACAATACAGTGCTCCTAAAGAAAGCAGAGGGGTTAATCTGTCTCTTTCACTGCTCACTAGAGGGAAACCATAGAGATCTTAGACAAACCCACTGGACTCCCAGCATACTGAGGGGAAGCAACAATGAACTGAACGGTCAGGTGAGACTGAGACTGATCATCTGAGACTGAGACTGATCAATTGAGATTGAGGCTGAGCAGTTGAAGCTGAGACTGATGAAGGAGATTGAGACTGATCAGGTGAACTTGAGACTGATCAGTTTAGAATGAGACTGATCAACTGAGATTGAGGCTGAGCAGTTGAAGCTGAGACTGATCAGATGAGATTGAGACTGATCAGTTGAGAATGAGACTGATCAGTTGAAGCTGAGACTGATCAAGTGAGATTGAGACTGATCAGTTGAGAATGAGACTGATCATCTGAAATTGAGTCTGATCAGCAGTGCTGCACATGAATGGTCAGTAATGTGACCTACATTTGCAATGTTTAAGTGAACTGCATAAAAAACACTGAAGAGCTCCAGAGTACAGCCGACGGTGTATCGTCATCTCAAAGCTGGGCTCAGCGACAGGGCTGACCCAGAATCTCGTTATGTGCCCAACCACTGTGCATTACCACGGTATTTTGCAAACTTCACGGACGCTCAGAAAAAGTGCTGTGCTTGTGTTTGCTGTTCAGTTTCTGTTCGCTTTGCTCCACTCAGGCACTAGCAATTACAACTCAGCGATCATAACCGCTCCCTGCAAACTGAACTTTGTCTTCCCCACTGATCCATTTCCACTCCCAAAACTGAAGAACACACAATTCTGTACTGACAAAAACAATGTGAAGAGCGGGGTCTGTTGTTGGAACCACGGTGATGATGACGGTGATGATGGTGATGATGATGATGGTGATGATGGTGGTGGTGATGATGATGATGATGGTGGTGGTGGTGATGGTGATGTTGATGATGGTGGTGGTGGTGGTGGTGGTGATGATGATGATGGTGGTGGTGGTGATGATGATGATGATGATGACGGCTGTGAAATGGCTCATGTACGTGACATCACTGCTGGACACCTCCAGGAGTTTCCATAAATTGCAGAGCTAGTTTTAATAGTAAATTTTTTATAATTAATTATTCCTTTTATTTCATGGCTTCACATGCAGTGAAAGTAGCACCTTCCAATATGGTGGCGCTGCTTGACCTCTGCCACCAGTGCGTTAGGCTGGGTATGTCCTCTCCACTCTTATAATCTGTACCAGAGAAACCCAGCAGAGGAACAAGGACTGTTTCCTGCCCACCTCAGAACGGAGTAAGAACATGAAGAGGAAATGTGTGTCTATGTGTCGGCATGGACCACAGCTGCACCGGACTGTATTGGTGGCCTGGTGGCTCAACGGGTAGAATATCAGACTGGGATGCGGAAGTCTCCTGGGTTGAATCCCAGCCCAGCCACCATGTGTGTCTTTGAGCAAAACACCTAGCGCTAGCTGTTTGTAACATGTATGTAAAATGTTGTAAGTTGCTTTGGATAAAAGCATCTGCTAAATGAGTAAATGGATATAATCTGGGAAATGGAGCCCATTCAGATAATCAAGGCTCCTTGTGTCCATAGTGACAAAGCATTTTTCTCTATACATACAGTTGTATTAAAGTTGTTTGGGGTAAGCACTACAATCAAAAGTGTTACAACAAAACATACATTAGAACCAGTGCTGTTACCAAACATGTTTTGCCCCATGAAATATATTATGATTGATGTTAAGCTACATTTTCATTTGTGAAGGCCTCTGTCAATCACAGGCCCTTCTGTCTGTGAAGTCTGCAAGTAACAAATGAAACATACATGAAAATGCATTATGTTATCCTCAGCACCACCTTATCGTAGACAGGGCCTGGTTTATTAACTGAGGGCTTTAAAATGAATTTTGTGGTTTCCTTCAGCTGAACATTTTTGATGAAAATCTGGGGATAATTGAAAGGGCCCCCAGTTCAGAGAATCACCACCCTGATGTGTTTCTCAGGTGTAACGCTTCGAGTTCTGAGACCTAGACTTTTGTACGTAACAAGCTAGCAGTCCGAATAACAGTAGCAGCACAGCTTTAATGAGCCCTGTTTTCCACGTTGTTACCTGGGGTTTGCACCTCCTCTGACCGGCCAAGCTGCAGACGTGGTCTCGTCACTTTTCCCTTGGCGTCTCTTATCGCAGCTCTGTGTGCTAGAACAGAAACACACAATTACACCTCCAGATCACGTTTCACTTTTGTGGTTTCAATGGGATCTGAAAATAAGTGAAATGGACTTTAAATATTTAATTTACAAAAACCCCGCAGCAAGTTGGTTGGCATTAAACCAAACTGAAAAATCTGACGTCCATTAATGATTTGATTTTCTAAGTATTGTCCAATTTAGATTGCAATTATGTATTCAAAACCAATTCTACTAACGTTGTATAAATCATATTTGAATTTTATTATACTATTGATTTATACATGATTGCCACAATATCTTCTATAATTAAGCCCAATTAATAAAAATTGAGAAGGTTCAAAGTTGTCACTGAGTAAAATGTATTTCTTCAGTTATGTGTTAGACAACTGTCATGTAGCAGTAATGAGGAGAGAAGCAGAGTAAGGTCCCTACAGGAAAACTTTAATCAATATCTCAGTCGATACCAGCCCGTTTTACTCAAATAACTACAAAGCGCATTGCAACTAATGAAAACAATTATTCATTTTTAAGCCTCAAGGGATAATATCCTCGAAAGAAACTGTAATATAATATATTTCTTTATTATGGAGTTATTTAAATAATAACGATAAACATATAGGAGTAAATCAGCATAATTATTCATGTCCAGAAATGATACCGCACGCCTGAGTACATACATTTAAATATTTATTTACATATATGAATACACGTTTCATAAAGAATCTATAAAAAAAATTTTCTTAACTATATGGATATTAATTAGTCAAACTTCAAAAGTCACTGCGGCAACTGCGGCTGTAGCAGCGGGATTTAACCAGCCCTGCATCACACGTGTATACCTGAGTACTCCCATCTGGGATGAAGATGTGCGGCACATAACGACAGCCGATGCTGCGGTCAGCACACTGTACTAGCGCCACTCAGTGGATAAATTGTGCACGACAGCGCAGTTTCCTGATTTACCCCTGCAGATTTGATTCGTACATGGAATACTCAGAACATGCAAAGAGTAAATTAACCTCACATGGACTGAACAGCTACATTACAAATCATATGGAAAACTCTAGTTTAAGTGTGTGTGCGAGAATGGAATCACAATTCCAGTCCATTGTAACCTAAAGCCTGGATCCCACTGTAAAGAGAACACACACACACACTGACCAAACTGGACTACAGCACTAGGGCCTTGAAGTTGCCATTATTGTGAGGATTTGCGGTGAGGCAGGTTGGTGCCTCGTCCCCAGGATCGTGCAGAAAGGGGGGCAGAGGGTGAGACAGCCCTGGCTTTACATATCAGGGAGCATCCAATCAAACAATGAAATAAAAATATCAGAACATGCAAACTCCACACACACACACACACACACACACACACACACACACACACACACACACACACACACACACACACACACACACACACAGGAGTTGAATTCCAGGCCTGGAGGTGCAAGGCAACAGTGTTAACCACCACGCTACTGTGCCACCAAAATAAAAAATGTATTTTTTCAAATTTTAAATAGTCAATTATATGTACATAATGCAGGTCCCTCCTCCATTCGCACAAGTGCTGCTGTTGTTAGGGAGCACGTCCAGCAGCAGAACGGCCTTCTGTTTGGAAGCTCACACTGTTCAATTATGCTTCTCTGTTTAATTATATTATCCCGACAATTTTTGGCAAAATCCTGTAATGAATGTGTTCAACAGTCATCATTCAATCATAATAAATTATATATTACATGCAGACTTTAATAACTTTTGCCTGAATTAATAAGTTTACCGAAGTTAATACACTGCACTATTAGTCTGAAATCATTGAAGTCTAAATCAGCCGTATTGTCGCCGTACCGTCCAAACGTGTAATATAAAGTCTGTGTGATATTTATGTAAATTGGCGTTTATACTGAATATTTTAGTGCAGCAGCTTATCAGCTGCAGGTCAAAATTCAGCGTGTCTTTTCTTTGTGATCTGTCTGAGGACAAACAACAAAATTCCAAACTAAAACGAGGATGAAACGATTTTGGCTATTTGAAGATACCAGTTCCAGATAAATTGAGGATGACAGTAGTAGAACATGGCCCAGAAAGATATCGGAATAGAAGTTGTCCATTTACTGAGAAGGATGGGAGATTTTTCCAAACAGTGTTTTGAGAAAGTTTCTACAAAAGGCAAAATTGGAAATAGTTGTAATACTCTCCATATAGGGACACGTGGTATTGTTCAGTTGGTTTTTTGTCTCCTGTCTCACATTTCTCAGTACTAGGCCCAATCAAGACATACAATCAAGGAGTGGACCCTGGGCATCACCGAATCTCTGCATGCCACTGGCCTCATCCAGCCAATGGTAGAGTCCAGGCCCAACGTGGCTCTCAGGAGTGTAAGTGTTGTAATCATGGGTAGGAACTACCTTTGTCAAAGTTTACCACTAAAGTAGAAAAGAACCACATGGACACCCACTTGTGAAAAATTAGTCTACTTTAAACTTTTATTTTTTACTTGCCCTCATGGAAATATTCCTGTTTATGCTAAAGTATACATCTGTGAACATTAAGGAGATTAGGGGCCCACTTTGCTGAAGATTATCTTTTCTTAGTCACCGTCAGGATTGCTGTCATGTCCAAAGTAGCCTTACTGAGAAGGAAGTCATCCTGCACTGTGACAATCGCCGACAGCAACCGCATCCACAGCTGAGAAGAAAGCGCTAAAAATAAAGACCTCGATGTGTAATTCTGAGTGGCACTGACACAACACGCCTCTGAAAAAAGTGAGATTTATGGTTTCAGACCCCAGGCTGGGTTAAGGCGTTTATACCATTTTACTGAAGCGGACACAAGTTAAAATGTCTGCGTCTGTCTCCTGACGAGTGAACTGATGCTTATTTGCATTTACTGCTTGCCTGAGCTGACGATGGGCTGTTTTTAATGCACATCACTTCTTTTCTATTTTTGGACCCAGAATGACAAAAATTAGCATTATGTAACAGTGATGTTAAGTTTCCATTCATAACGGGAGAAAGTATCCTGAGTGGCGATAAACTCCCAGTGTGTAAAGAGGAGTTCTGAGTTCTGCTCCTGCAGACCAGACCATTGGGGGTCTAGGGGCCACTGATTGCTCCTCAGATCTTGTCATGGTCCTGCCGTAGGCTGCATTGCTGTAAGATGCCTGGGACTTGTCTCTTTGCATTTTGGCACTGGTTGATCATTAAAGATTAATGAAATCCTTCAGCTTACCCTCAGTGAAAGCTCTGGCATTTCAGGAGGTCATTTGGTCAGAGGTCTGAAGTAATGTCTATGTAGTAATGAACAGCGAATAGGTTATTATTTTTTACCATAAAGTTCTTGAAAAGAACATTCTTATAATATCAAAAATTGGTCATTTTACAGTTGCAGGTAAACAGGAAATATGTAAGTAGAGAAAATGACACCATCATTTGACATTCAAGTAAAGATCATGAGAGGAACAGTTGACTGGCAAAGATTAGCGGGTAGACCCCCCAACACACACACACACACACACACACACACACACACACACACACACACGCCACACACTTCCTGTTTCTGTTAATGTTCTTCCCAACAATACAGTCATTTTGCTGTGGAAATCTAACAGGTGCTGAGTCTCGTCAGCCAGCATCACACACGTGCTCACCGCATCAGGTCACATGTGACCCCTTAGCCCTGGTCTTCCAATCCAGGCTCCGTGGCAACAGGAGCTAAGAGGCTTCAGTGGCTGCAGCAGAAACCTCCAGAGTAACCAATAGGACATCAGACACACCAGCCAGGCATGAGATGCATCCGTCCTGGTCAAGCCCACAGCTCAGAATGTGGCTTTTTGAAAGCCCATATTCGTCACTGGTGTTCCTACAGACCAACACAAACATTATAAACACATGTCTATATACTTTCAAAGATTAACGTTGCAAACCCATCTCTAAAATGCAGTAAAATGTAAGATGTGCTTACTTCCTCAGACATACACACACACACACACACACACACACACACAAAACCTACCTATTTAAATGGAATTTTAAAGGACTTTGAGCAACGATGTCTTTCTAAAGTCAACAGCAGAAGCTTTTCAGTGTGACTGCAGCATTACTCACTGAACCTTCCAACAATTCACCATCCACAGGAGACACCGTGGTCTGCCACAGGCAGTCTCTTACTCTGGCTCTGTTGGCCCAACAGCAAGACCTTTCCCCTGGGACTTTTGATAAATACGTCTCCAATGAAAGGGTGCCCTAAGATTAAAGAAACTAATCGATCAGCTGTGTGAGTCATTCGGACAGATTAAAATCAACATCGTTTACGAGGAGTTCATAATAAATCTCATCATAATTACTTGTAGGAGGGGCAAGCTCACCTGGAGGGTGATTATTCGCTCAAATAAATGACTACTGTCACTCGATAATGGCAGACCAACACACTTTATTGAACAAACTGCTTAGAGGGTCTGAGGACATTTCTAATGACGTCATGGCAAAGCTTTTAAAACAAGACAATGTCGTAATTTTGATTTCAGGAATGGTTTTCTTGAGATTCCTTTTTTTATATATCCTACATTATTTTGTGTTTGTTCTTCTGCAGTATAGACTGCAAAAAAACAGTCCACAAAAATCTCGATGTGACCAGCACCTTCATACTAATGATACATTCATGCTTATTGCTGTCCTGGCTGGAGAAGCTCCTGCTTGCTTTGCCCAGATGCACCACGTTGAGGAGCGACCTGGCTCAGCATCCCCTGTGTTCATCTGGAGCACCTGTGCACAGAGGCCAGACAACCAAAATGGAACCTGACCATCAGCTATGAATGGCCTATTCTTCAGTTAGACTCCAAAGGAGAAGCACTGTGTTTCTACACCAGTGCTCCTTCTTCGCTGGAGGATGCGGAGGACCTCCAGATGTACACGCAGCCACCTTGCTGGAGGAGGGATCTTCATTCACTTCCCTCACATGACAGTTTGCGGGACTCTGACAGAGATGTCAGTGTGTACCCTACCTGTACAGGTATACAGGTGTGATGTGAGCGTTTAATTGTAGAATGTGCCGTGTGTTAAACCTGCACTGTAACCAGGATGTGCCGTGTGTTAATCCTGCACTGTAACCAGGATGTGCCGTGTGTTAAACATGCACTGTAACCAGGATGTGCCGTGTGTTAAACATGCACTGTAACCAGGATGTGCCGTGTGTTAAACCTGCACTGTAACCAGGATGTGCCGTGTGTTAAACATGCACTGTAACCAGGATGTGCCGTGTGTTAAACATGCACTGTAACCAGGATGTGCCGTGCTTTGTGCTCTTGTTACATTGTCTGAGAATGAGTTAATGAATGTAATGAACCCACCAGAACATCTGGAAATTAAAACCAAGTGGATTAAAAACATATTTGGTTCTGGAATTGGTGTCTTTGTATGATTACCACTGTGGAGTCCTTGAGCCAACCACACAGACAGGACTGAACATGGTGCATGGTCCATGGTCACAGGTCTGAAGATCCATGGAGACAGGACTGAACATCTAGCTGTTCCAGCTGTTCTGCTGCATCTGAGTGCTGCCGTCACCGTACAACCTCAACACAGCACAGCAGCCTCTGGCTGCACAGAAAATGGTGAGATTATTACAGTCTCCAAAAATGGCCTGTGACATTTCAGTTGGTGAACTTTCCAGAATGCAGGGGGCAAGTGAAACAGTCAGACAGCGGGCTCCTCTTTAGTAACGCTGCTATGCAAAAAATCCCATGTCATATCAAAACTGCCTTAATTGTGATTAAAGTCGGAAGAGTTACAGGCAGACAGTTATGGGAGAACGGGGCTCTCGTGACATGCTGAAGTGACTCGCATGCTTTCAGTTTACTGGTTTATCTTAGGACAGTTAGCCTTCAAATCAGCACTGGTTATGCACAACAGGTTGTGAACATCACACTGGGCTGTGGCACACAACACACTGCGCTGCTTTAAGATCTCTGTCAGAGGATGCTTTTAGTGTATTTAGTATTTTCATCCTTGTGTCACATCCTCAGGTCAGCTCGTAACAGCTGGTGCACACACCTTCCGTGACCTTTCACGTGACCCCCGAGGTTGACTTCAGAAGCAGCCCAAGCTCAGCAACGTGGATGACCGATGAAACAGCAGACACACGCGTAGGCTGGGGAGGAGGACAGAGACGGCAAATTTTCGTCCATATGGCAAAAAGGTTCACATCAAACACAGCCATCCATACGGTGTAATTACAAAAAATAAGCACGTTCTGTCTGTGAATAAATAAAACTGTGTAGGCAGTGCAGAGGCCTTGAAACGGTGACAGACATCAGCTCTCAAAAACCTCTAATTACCTCACAATGACGCACAAAGGCATTATGGGAAGATGTTTGGCTGCACCGACACCAAACCTGCTGCCACTTAGCAACTGAACAGTATGAAATGGAACCAGTAGGTTCACCTCACATAAAGTGTTAAGGTGAACCCATGTGCAAGCCTGAACACACCTGAGAATTACACAGACAAAAGATGGCAGACAACAAACAAAGAGACATCGTTACAGTGCAGTAACAAACACCCCGCGGGGCACAATTACAATAGCATGAATATTGTATTTACAAGCAATGTTAGGACAGCCAGACTAATTTTAGTGCATATAAAGCTGCTGCAAAACTGCTAAGGTGTAAAACATCAAACGTATTGACAAATAGTGATATGTTTATTTAGTCCACATCTTAGGGCTTTGTATGAATAGCACTGAAATTATGACATGAAGCTTCATACATGAAAGGCCTAAGAATGATCCTGTTGCAGTTGATAGATGTGCCAATAACTGTGTGACTGTAGAGTAGATAACATCTCGTGCACCAAAGCCCCAGATAATGTCAGATTATTCCAAGAGATTTATGTGTCTGTTAAAAAATGAAATCAGACTTAGTGAGGATAGTGCGAACATCAACATTAGTGCCACCTCGGAGATGCAGAACATTATAATATATCTTCACAAGCCTCTGGGTCGGGCCAAACACACACTGATCAAATTGCAAAATTTGTCCAGCAGTCAAATACTGGAAACTACCAAGGTCTGGGAAGTAGTACAGCCAGGACAGCGCTCTGTTCTGCCTGCGGACTGGTCCTGCTAAAATGGCCCGATTTCTGAATCTTTCTACATGAGTGGAACATGGAGATACGGAGAAATGACTTACATAGTAAACTGCTGCTTGGTTCATGGCTTAGAACATAACAGGCAAGTTAAGAGTTAAAGTTTTATTGAACCCAAATTAAGACATCGCCTTTCGTCACAAAACACTGATTTTCTGCTCTTCATTTTACAGCCCTCTTGTTTTTCAACTCTAATTAAATGAATTACAGGAAGGTTTGTACATTTTTGACTTAAATGTATGATGCAGGTAATTGGCACTTCAAGTTTCTCTGTACTCTAAATTGTGGCAAATCTTCCATACCTGATGTCCCCTGTATCAGTGAAATTGATACCTGTTACCCATTTAGACATGCACACACAGTCACTCACTCTCACTCACACACACAGACACGCATGCACACACGCAAATTCACATGCACACATGGAGCAAATACTCACATTTCCTGCAGGAGTCTAAAATATACAATAAGGAGAGCAGAAAAAAGTGCCATTTTCTCATGACACAGAACTAATTAAAAAGGCCACGGAGAGAGGAGAATCCCCAACCAGTCTCACTCCATCGACAGGACGGCACGAAACAAAGCAAACACCCCAGTGTAACATCAATCGTGTAGCTCACTCAAACACACAGAACTAATTAAAAAGGCCACGGAGAGAGGAGAATCCCCAACCAGTCTCACTCCATCGACAGGACGGCACGAA
>JABJVR010000007.1:1798715-1817703 GCA_025773905.1 Chitala chitala | reverse complement strand
GCTGAGACAGTCCCCTACCAAAATCAGTCCCCTGTTCCTATCAGATTTGGAGATGTGCTGAGACAGTCCCCTACCAAAATCAGTCCCCTGTTCCTATCAGATTTGGAATGTGCTGAGACAGTCCCCTACCAAAATCAGTCCCCTGTTCCTATCAGATTTGGAGATGTGCTGAGACAGTCCCCTACCAATATCAGTCCCCTGTTCCTATCAGATTTGGAGATGTGCTGAGACAGTCCCCTTCCAAAATCAGTCCCCTGTTCCTATCAGATTTGGAGATGTGCTGAGACAGTCCCCTTCCAAAATCAGTCCCCTGTTCCTTCATTACATTCATCGATGGCTCTTCTTGCACATTCTGCTTTCATTAAAAGTTTTCTCAACCTTCATATAGCACTTCACGGGCTACAGATGAATTACATCACCATGAAAAGACACAAACCTGTTCCCTTTAAAATAAAAATGTATCAAACACACAAACAGAAGCATGTACTGAGTTTAAAGGATCGCTTACAAACTATCCAATGACACTAATATACTATGACACAACCATGAGTACCTACACTTCATCTCTCCAATTCCAATGTAATTATAGAGACTACTGCTTAGTTCTGAAATTTAATGAGTGTGTGGTGCACAGAACTACAACATTTAATTGCATTTGTAACAAAAATACTCAATACACAATACAGATCAAAACAGAGAGATTCACTTTAAGCTCACTAACAAACAATGAACAGAAATTATCAGGGTCTTGTTTGTGATTACATGAATATTGAAGATATATAAATGAATTCAGTAGAATTAGAGAGGTTTCAGAGATGTTACTAGGAGACACAGGTTGCTTTTCACAGAGAATCTGTGGGCTTCTGGGTTTCCAGAGATGCAACATCACTGTCAATAAAATCTCCACTGAAAACACCTTCTGCCACAACATGTGGATGGAATATTAAGACAACATGAAATACTGCACCATCATGTTTGCCCAAGCTTGCCAAACACGTTCTGCTTGTCCAATAACTAAGAGCTGAGGATGGCCCCCAGTGACTCCTCTTGAACCCCCACCCAAATTTCAACCTCCAAACACCAAGGAAGTACTTGTGATTCCACACCTGATTATGCTACAAGCTGTGTTTCCCACTAAGTTCCCAACAAGGTACAGTAATATAATTTGCTTTACAGCATATCCTGATTTAAATAGAGAGAGAGAGAGAGAGAGAGAGAGAGAGAGAGAGAGAGAGAGAGAGAGAGAGAGAGTGTGTGTGTGTGTATATGTGTGTCCCCTGAATTTTACCATTACCAGAGCTATAATAAAGACACGTCAACACGGTCAACAAGGTCAGGGTTGAGATGGGATATGGAATGGAATTCCAGCAGGAAAATGAGCAGGCTGGATTCTGAAATTCAATTAAAGGTAATCCAGGTTAAAGAAAAGTGTGCCGCCATGGGATTGTGTGTTTTACCTGATAAGAGCTTCATTCTTGTGATGTAAAACAAGCCATTTCCTGTTAGTGCTGTCTGATCAATACTAAGGAAAAAAATCACTTCCATCGATTCTCCTCACAGGAGAATGGACACCCCATCATTCGGACATTTAAACATGACGGTCCATTGGCCGGTGTTCAGTGACTTAACTGTTGAGTTGTCGGAGTGACAAGACCAAAAATGTTACAAAAGGAATTACTTTAAACCCTCCAAAATGTTAATAATGTGTTGTAACATGTTATTACAACAACAAAAAAGGTTATCTGCCATTTTACTTTAGAATTGAAGTAAAATGAGTCACACTGTAATCTGGCTGTTTCTAGTTAAGAAAAAAATTACGTTGTTAAAAATTTCTCAGATGCTATTCTTAGTGAACCTGCATGTTATATCACGCAAAACACCGGATGACTTAATGCTGCTACACGCTACACGCATTAACCAGGGAAAACGCGCAGCAGAAGCGAGTTCTCTCCTCACATGCATTAAAAATCTTATTTCCTCTTCACGTTTTGCCTTTGTAAATTAATGTCCACTTTAAATGACAGTGCTGTAAAAGACACAAAATGTTACATAAGAGAACAGGTCTAAGTTTAAAAAATCAGTACTCACCAAGAAAAAGAATAAACTGAAACACAGAAACAGCAGCTTTAGAGACTTTTAGGAGTGTGAGATTAAGGCCACACGCTAACTTAAAACGTACGTGCATAAATGAAATGTAGCAAGAAAAATTAATGAGGTAGGAATGTTTACTATCGATTAACTTAAAAATAAAGATCATAAACGACGTGTAACTTGAATTTATTTCCATTTTGACAAAACGCATGCACTGGTCCAATTAGTTTTTCCCGTCTGTGTCACACTGACCCACACAGTATATTTTACGCTATATTCTTAAATTTTTCCAAAGCACAAAGAACACGTATGACAGGCAGCGTCCTGTAACCTGACATGTCCTGACAGCATGAGCACCACACACGGAGCCGCCTGTATGTAAAAGCGTCGCCATCTGATGGGCGCATCGAACGACTCTTCATCACCACTGATTGAAAAACAAGATGATCTGCGGTAGGAAACTGTAGGACGTTTGCAAAGGTTTTTAAGCAAGATTCAACTCTCATAAAGACCAACCGTTTCTAGCCTGAACAAAAACACACCTTCAGGTACTCGACCATGACACACACGTACACTGTCTACACGCCGAAAACAGGATCAGAGTATAGGAGAGCACAGCAGGATTCTCAGATACTGTCCGATCTCGTTTTAATATGGACATGTACTTTAACTCGCTTGTAAGTCGCTTTGGACAAAAGCGTCTGCAAAATGAATACATGTACGAGGGATATTTTCTACACTTCTGTTAGAAGCACTTCGAGTTGGGCTAAGATCAGATGCAGAGTTGCAGGTTCAAAAAATAACTTTAATATCAGTCACATTACTGTAATATGGCCGTACTCATAAATGTCATACGTAGCAAATACGTCTGTCTCCTGAGTGTTTTTACACCACGTGTATTTGGCTTTGGAACTGCGACACCGGTTACTCAACGAGGACGCATTTCAGTAACACGAGACACATTCTACTTCACGTTTGTAAAACAGAATATCCCGTTACCATTTACTCTCTTGCTGTTAGAAAAATGCCCGATTAGGTAAAAGTTTAATGCAATTGTTATTTAAAAGCAAAGTCACTGTACAACTTGAGTTCAAATTGTAATCGTTCCCCCAAAATGCCGTTTTTTAGATGTGAGACATTTGTAAAATCCCATGTTAATAATCCAGATGTATCAGAAGTTTACCTTTTATCTAAATTTAACAAAATATAAAACATACCCCCCCCCAAAAAAAAAAATAATATTAATACCAAGGACGAATGCGTTAATTAATCCAAAAGGTATGTAAACTGTCCATGTCTGCACAAAGACTTACCCACGCATGGTTCTTACGCACTGTAGAAGTCAGTGGTTGAGGAGGAGCGTGTGAACCGAGCACAAACGCAGAGCACGTGAACGCAGATAAAAGCGGCCGCGAGCGCGAGGGCTCCGCACTTAAGCAGACAGAATGATGCGCGGCGGCCCTCCTTACAGCACCATGGAAAGCTCCGCTCTGTGGACCAAGATTGTCGTTTGTGCGGTCTTGTTGTTCGCTGCCAGTGGGACGGAGCTTGACGATTTGAACAAGGATTTGGAGCTGGATAGAAGAGCTTTGACGGATTTCTATCCGAAAGACTCAAGAGTGGCCAGCGAAAAGCAGCTTGTAAGTTGTAATGTTAACTTCTTGCATGATGCATATTTTTGTCAAAGTTTACTTTACCACTGGAAAGGGCGCCAGAGTACCATTTGTTGCATTAATTTAAAAAATAAGAGTTTGTCATCGCTATTAGAATAGGAAAGAGGTGATGGTGCGCCGCGTTCAGAATCTGAAGGCGCTCAAGACATGCTGCAGGAGCCGCTCTCTCCAAGCAGAGAGAAGTACTTCAGCTGTCCACGACTCGTACATGTCGCACGCCCCTCACTGTGGACATGCTGCTTCGTTTTAACAGCTTGGCGCGCTTCAAGAAGTGCTGGAAAAGCTACAGACTAAACGAATCCCACCATGGGAAAAGAAATTCGGACAAGTTCCAACGGTAAGCATGTGGCACGGCCGAGATAAATGCGATCTACTCTTAAATATTTTTCACTTCTGATGTAAGGAATGTTGTCCCCTTTGTCATTCAGAAAATTCTGCAAACATCGTTAATTTATTATTATGCTTGTACTGTAAAATTATTTGCTCTAATTAAAGTTACTTATTTTTACTAATGGGTTTCATGTATGGACATTGCCATATGAGTCTTTAATGCACATATTTAGTAAATGTTTGTCCCCTTCCAGTGTGACCTCGGGAGACAATGCGCGGTGCGGAAAGGCTCACGGATCGGCAAAATGTGCGACTGTCCCCGTGGGACGTTCTGCAACTTTTTTCTGTTAAAGTGCTTATAAGACTGACGCTGCTACGGAATGCAAAGATTTCTGTCGAAGAGAAAGTTAAATGAACAATAATTAAAATATTTGTAGTAATATTTTTTAAAATGAGGAGGTTCGTCTTGTTTAAATTGACGGAACGTAATTCCTTACGCACGTTAACGGAATATTTGTCATGCGTCCAGTATTTTAATGTAACTACGAGAAAAAGCAAAATAAAATTGTGTCCCGTTTCCTAAGCAGCTTGTGTGAGACAAGTGGTTTCCTATACACACACTACAACCAGCTGACCAAGCCTATATATTTTTGAGTGATGGATCTGAACACTTAAGACACAGTACTGAATAATAGTTCAGGTTTTGTATCACAAAGACTTTTGAATCATCCACCAAGTTAGACATGCACCGAGATAAAATAATTAACTTACTCTATGCATTAATAAGTAATTAAAGTGTCAGTCTTTGCCCTTTAGAGTCAACATTTGACCCAAAGGTTTCCATTTTACATAATGGAACATGATTATGCTTTTACTTCATTGTTAAATAAATGCCACGCACAGGTAGAATGTGTCAAACTGCCCAGGGGAAAAACACGTTTTTTATGCAGAACTACAATCTCATCTTTGGAAAAACGCTTAATAAACTACCTAATGCACTGTGTCTTATATAGTTGTTTGAAAACAGAATCTGATTAAATACGACAACTCAAAATAAAAGATTACTAAATATGCATAGCAAAACTCATTATTTTAGAAATAAACGATGTGACAATTGTCGGTTTCACAAAGACCGTCATGGTTGTTTCTTTCAACCGTAACAGAAAAGCTTTTATATTCCGCCTTCTCCTGCAGTTTAAAAATAATCAATTGCATTACAAGGTGCTGACAGTTTACCCACCTCAATCGCTTTAGATCACCAAACACCGAAGAATTAGTGAAAATACACAGGGATTATCACAGCTTCTGGTTTACTCACCACGTCCATTTCGGCCTGAAACTTCATTTTTTAATTAACATCCAAGTTGGGGGGGGGGGGGGTGTCAAAGCAGGAGCTCCTGTTATAGCCTGAGGTCAGCGAGGTAGCGACCGTTTTCTGTCAAACGACATTCCACACCTTCCATGTGAAGAATTGCACAGCAAAGTTGGCAGTGTGTTTATGTGGGTCAGCTCTGCTATGAACAGCAAACATAGACCGAACAGCCCAGAATGCTGCACCCACTCCGTACGTGCCAGAGGTACAGCACCATTTCCTGTTGTTCGGTTTCCATGCTGTTCCAACACTCTCATAAAGGAACTGTTTGTAAGCGCACACGGAAACAAATATACTGTAACAGAAACTATACCTGGGTGTGAAACTGGAGACGATCTGTCAACCTGCTGAAAATAAAACTAAATACCACATATCCTTCATATTAGATTTATTAAAAATTTCAGAAAACATGATAGCTAATAACAGTACTGATGAGAACAGATAGACAAATTGGCAGGTACAGCAAATGATCCGAATGTTTTGAAGAAACAAACCGTTAAAGGAAGACAGGTTAGGACTTTAACCAAACCCTAGGAATGCCATCCAGTAAAAAAAAAAAAAAACACCAACAGTTAACATTCAAAAAACACCTTACTTGCTAACCCAAACCAAAACGCATGTCAAATAACTGAAAGATGTTATGAGCAGTCATGTGTCGGCACACACCAATGGCAGCCATTCACTAGCAGTCCCAAAGTAGTCATGCTTGCTCTCTGTGAAATGACAAACTAATTTAAATGTATACACATCCCAAACGTCCACTGTTAATGAATCTCCGTTACCACGCCCACCTCTGTGAGTGCTCTATTCCTCAAAATTAATGTATTAGACCAATGCATTTACACCAAGATTTACCTTCAAAGTCAACTTTTAATATCAAAATTGCTTTATAGAACACAACATATTTAATCCCTTAAACTCACAGAACCGAATGCCTGTGCACAAATGATAGCATTACAGAATTTGCACACTGCTTTAGGACACATTCACCACCTCAACGGCAAACAAATGTAAAATTCTTCTGCAGGTCCTTCACACCAATAACTAGGATGTATTTTTTACACCTTTGCCTTTGTGAATGACCTTCTGTATTGGTGCACCTTGTCAATGACAGAGTTGACCTAACAGGAACCAATGAGGTTAATCACAAGTTAAGAGTGAATCACCGGGCATGACCATCCAAATCCCTAACGAGTTTCTCACATAATTACTTTGTACTCATAGCATCCGAGACAAAATATAGTAGTAAAAGAATTATCATAAAATTGTACACTATTCAGAACTGGAGAAAGAAATACACACCTTCCAGCAACGTCCCAACATGGAGCAGGCCTGAATAACTGAAAAATTAACCACACACATTTCTTATAGAAAAGTTTAAATATGTACATTGGTGAAACTGACAGAAGCACAGTACACTTCCATGTTTTAAACCAAGCAATCAAATGTGTTTCACTAACCCAATATGTAAGAAATGGGAAAACACTACTAATCCGACAACTTAGAGAGCAGAACTGAAATGACAAAGCCGGCTGCGTATGCTGACGCTGCGATTCTAGCCGCTGCTAAGAGAGGCCTCCGGCCTGCTGGTCTGCCTGGAAGGGATAGCTGAGGGCAGGAGGGAAGCCAGACGTCCGCGCCTGCTCGTCCAGCAGCACCAGGTCCTCCACATCCCGCCCGCGATACCTGCGCCGGCAGATCTTCACCATCACCTTGCGGCCCTGGAACACCTTGAGGGCCTCCTTGGAGGCCATCGCCCTGGCCCCGTCCTCATCACGCCCGTAGCCTGTGCCCATGTAGACGCTCTGGCAGCGCAGTTCACACACCTGGCCCTCCTTCTGCGTGCGGCTGGCCGGCAAATCTGCTATGTCCTTGAGGGGAATGATCACACAGCTCAGGCTGGCCTTAGAAGACTCCACGCAGACTCGCAGGATCTCAAAGTGGTCCAGGTTGGGTCCGAAGCCTCCGGCAGACACTAGTTTCCAGGCCACTGCCTTGTAGAGGCGGTTGAAGAAAGGCTGATGCTCCGCCGGGGCCTGGGGCGAAGGCCCACACTTGGGCGTGCCAGGAGCTGCAGATCGCGTGGCAGCTTTCCCAGCGGTTTTGCTCTCCGTTTCATTACCGCCAACCTTGGGCTTCTTCGTAGAGCTGTCCGCCTCCTTGTCTGTCAACGAGATCAAACTGGAACCCAGAAGGCATGTGCAAAATCTCCAAAGCCTCTTACATGGTTACTTACCCACTGTGGCACTGACAAACACACACTTTAACCGATCAAAGCAAGGTACGTCAGAGCAAAAAGCTGAAAACGCTTCACAGGGTATTACTGTTCACTCAATATTTGAAAGTAACACTTTAAACTGACAATGAAACATAAAAACATTTTGTCCTTCCTGTGTATGATTGCTGAGATGGATCCGGTTAGGTGCCTTCAGCTATTCCAAATTAATGGCTTTACTGTTCCACTGCTCTGTAGTGCACAGTAATGTTTAATAACAGACCTGGCGGAGCAGCCCTCTTTCCTTTCCCCATTATTTCGTCCCTGGTTCTGTGCACTGGAATATCAGTGATGATGATCCCCTCTGCCATCTCCTTGATTTTGTTCATGACAGGCTGGGGATAGCTGCAGGAAGTGTCATGACATGCATCACATTCCAGTTTGTAAAACCGAATCAGACTGTCTGCATATGCATAACCTGTACAGAATTTTGCAAAGGCAGAAACAGACAAGCTCTTTCACTGACAGCCATTATTGCTGTGAACCAGTTTCCTCTGAGCTGCGTTTTCAGTTCCTGTCTAAACATCCTAAAGTGAGTGACCTTAACTCCACGTGTGTAAACAGCTCCTCAACACATTTACTACTCATTATGAATTTTAGACTGGAACCATTTCTGAAACCCTGTCAATAATGAAATTAAGCTGATGAAAAAATTCATTACTCACACGCAGCCAAGAAAGACGTGATTAGCCCAGACCATAGACAAGGAGAGAAGTCGGTCGAGGCTGGAACTGGGGGCACCAGGCTGGATCGTGGGAAAAGCTTCCATATTCCTCAGGATGAACTCGCGCCTGGCCAACCACTGTTTGCTGGTCTCACAGTGACTCTTGAGTGACTCCACCCACAGGGCCAGGTGAGGGTTCTGCCCCAGGAACTCTGAGACAACATCCTCTCCTCTCCTCTCCATTACTGCAAATACAGCATAGCACTGTTCGAGTTTAACTTGCTGCAAAAAGGTGACCAGCTTCACAAACAAAACTAGTTAAACAAGAAGGGGGAACTTACATTTAAGTGTTGGGAAATCTTAATTCTTTGTATATTTGAAAACGCATGAAACCACTAAATTCATTACGTTACAGGATCGAGCTGGAACAAGGTCCGGTCCTGAAATGCCCCATTAAGTATTTTATTATTACAATTATTAGACTGGTTTCAGTTGAAACTACGAAACTGTTCTTAGCGTCGCTGCAAAACGCCAATACTGCATATGCTTTCAAGCTCCATCTCTTCTCAGCATATTCACATTTTCCAAAAACAGAAAGTTTAAAACAATGTACGGTGCGCCAACATGGCAAGTCCATAACGAAACGTGCGTTTAAGGTGTGCACACACTCCTGTGTCTGACGATGTATTCGACACGGCTCGAGGCACGGATATTAACATTGACACGAAAATGTTAAGTGAATAACCAGAGGCACAGCGTCAAACTGCCCAACACCTACAGGCGTTCAGGCCTGTGACATGGCTCGGACCTCATGGGGACTGCAGCGATGAACTAACAGTAACCCTTCCGTCTCACACACACAGAAACACGAGCGTGAATCGACACCAAAGTAATATCAGATTATACGAAGCATGTAATCACCGGGCTCAGCTCACCAGCCTGAGGGACAGGCACTCAGCAAGCCGAACGCAGCACCCGCGCTCCATGTCAACACAGCCGCTTGGCAAACACGAGCCAGAGTGAGCCTAACTGCTAACTCACCTAGCCGGTCTCAAGCTAAACGGCTAACGTACAAAACTCAAGTTGTTAAATCATACCAAGGGCGCCGTGGGAGAGGCAACTCCCAAACCTTAATTCTTTCAAGTAGTTATTACGTTAACACGGTCAAAAAGCGAATAAAACCGACGGGATCGTCACAAATTGTAACAAACAATCAGCAACAAACCTTGGGAGCCTTTCTGTTGAAGTCCTACATTACCCAGCACGCCCCGCGCTCCTTGTGCGTGTACATATGTGATATTTAACAATAAATATTTATTTTCTAATTATTCCCCAAGATATATGTACAATAATTTAAAATCATGCATACACTTACACTAAAAATACTATTTATAACGGGAAATTAGTATTATTTTTCCATGACAGCTTATGGATATTTAACTTGTTAAAGCTATAAAACTACATTTCCTAGAATGCAGCGGCGTGTTGTCCCGTTTCGTCATCACAGCGAAGCGGTCGAGCTGGGGGGTGCTTCATGAGCTAGCTAGATAATAAACGCAAAGTTACATTGTGCTATATTCTCATGCCTCATCTGAAACGGCGATGATTCATGAATTATTGTTGGCTTTGAGTGGGTATCCTGGGACCATATTCACATGGAATAAGCGGACAGGTTTACAGGTAAAATCGATGTATTTAATCGGAGTTTGCACGTCACCTAAGGTGGTCTGCTGCATAAAACAGCATATAAAGATCGCTTTTTGGTCAGCTGCAGGTTTGTGACTAACTGGGAGCTCTGTGTCTAAAATGCATAATTCGAAATTAAAGATTGGCTAATGGCAGTCATTGTTTCATATGACTTCATGTTGCGTATGCAATTTATATGCTGAAAATAACGGATTCGTGCAGAAACTGCATAGCTGATGATGTGAACTTTTGCTTTTCTTAAAGGTATCCCAAGACCTACCTTTTCTACATCCCAGCGAGACCAGTGTCCTTAACAGGCTGTGTAAACTAGGATCTGACTATATTCGCTTTACAGAGTTCATTGAGCAGCACACTGGTCACGTACAACAGCCGGTGAGTCCTGGGAAGCACGTTGACGGTGTCCTGAAAATGACACAGGAGTCGCTGCATTTAACATTTCTTGTCTGCTTGATACACTTTACCGCCTGAGTTGTCGCCGAATGTCGTAGGATCTACACTTACCGCCTGAGTTGTCGCCGAATGTCTTAGGATCTACACTTACCGCCTGAGTTGTCGCCGAATGTCTTAGGATCGTGTGCATAGATGTATTTGTTTTAATTCTGCGTGAATGACTTTAAGGTAACCTAATCGCTGTGACTTTTCTGTTGGAATAGGAACATCATCCAAATCAGCCCAGTCAGGCTGGACTTCATGGGATGTACCTTCGTGCTTTCTGCACTGGCCTGGACTCGATGCTGCAGCCCTATCGACAGGCATTGCTTGACTTGGAGCAGGAAGTAGGGATCCAAGCATTTTGTTTGCCTGTCAGCTTGACAGAAGCCAGATATTTTTTTATGCAAAAATATAATTACATTTTAAATGTATTTTTCAGTTCCTTGGTGATGCACACCTTTCCATTGCCCATGTGAATTACATGCTTGATCAGGTAATTACTGTGACATAGTTACTCCCGATAACTTCTGTGAACACAGGCTAAACAGGATGCGAAATGCATCTGACGAGTGATTTATTGCAGCAAATAATAGCCTTAGTTTAGATCTTCAGAAGTAATGGACAGTTTGCCCTGGTTATTCACGCACACATACTGCACGTTTCCTACAACGTGACTGTTGCTGATATAATTCCTCCTGTGCTTCAGTTTCAGCTACTTTTCCCCTCTGTGATGGTGGTGGTGGAGACAATTAAATCTCAAAAGGTTAGTCCCCCCCCAACAATGAGTGTCGGTCCCTTCAAAACACCAAATAATGCAGCTGACATCCTAGATTTAAACTCTTGTGTACCTGTTGATCAGATACACGGGTGTCAGATTCTGGAAACTGTGCACAAACACAGCTGTGGAGGACTTCCACCTGTTCGAATGGCGCTGGACAAGTGAGTTGAGTTCCACACGACAGAATATCTCCACGTTCCAGATGAAGAGAGGTGACAGAAATGGCCAGATGCATCTCTCCTGTCTCTCAGGATCCTGGCAGTGTGCCACGGGGTCATGTACAAACAGCTAGCTGCCTGGATGTTGCACGGGTTGTTGTTGGACCAGTATGAGGAGTTTTTCGTGAAGCAAGGCCCTGGTGCTGGAGGCGCGGCTCAAGGTCATGAAGAGGAGGAGGAGGAAGACCTCGGCATTGGGGGTCTCAGTGGCAAACAGCTCCGTGAGCTGCAGGATCTGGTAGGACAACAGGGCATTGTGGGTGGGCACATGCATAACAGGGTGGTGTGGGTGGGGTTGGAGCCCACTAGGCCATACCAACAACGTGCAACAAATGGCCCAGGTTTAAGCATCTGCAAAAGGATGGTTAAATACACAATAAAAGAAAATTATTCAGACTTTACTGTGCTGCGCTGAGGCTTGGATGTGACATCACTTATAAATTCTCTATAAAAAATGTTAAGTGATTCCTTGTGGTCAAGATTCCATTTGTAAGATCTTTTCTCCATTGTCCATGTCCTCATCCTCCCTGGGTGCTGTAGAGGCTGATTGAGGAGGAGAACATGCTTGCACCCTCCCTGCAGCCATTCTCTCTTCGCACTGAGATGTTGCCTTCATACATCCCTGTCCGTGTGGCCGAGAAGATTCTCTTTGTCGGGGAGTCTGTCCAAATGTTCGAGAACCACAGTCAGAACCCATCCCGTGCTGGTGAGATAGCATTGGCAGTAATTCCTCCCTTTACAGTTTGGCCGATCTCTGCCACATGCTGGCTACTTTCTCTGATAGGTTCTATCCTGAAGCACCAGGAGGACACTTTTGCCAGCGAGCTTCACCGACTCAAGCAGCAGCCACTTTTCAGCCTGGTGGACTTTGAGAACCTCATTGATGGCATACGCAGTACGGTGGCCGAGGTACATCTCAGCAGTCCATGAACCCTCACATCAGTGTCTTTGGCTGTTGGTACATCAGATGATAATGTAAACATCTGTTGTATGTCTCTTTTGTGAAGCATCTATGGACACTTATGGTTGAGGAATCTGATCTTCTGGGGCAGCTGAAGGTCAGTGGGTAAAGGCAACTTTGTTCTTCTTTGTTCTCATTTGTAAAATGTCCTGCTGGCTGACTCTCGTGTGTGTGCCCCCCCCCGTTCTTCCAAGATCATTAAAGACTTTTACCTGTTGGGACGAGGTGAGCTCTTCCAGGTCTTCATTGATCTCGCCCAACACATGCTGAAGACTCCTCCCACAGCTGTCACAGAACACGGTACGGAATGTTCTCGGAGACATCCATACAATTCCGAGGTGCGCTTGGCTTACTTTCCTCCTCTTTGCAGATGTCAATGTGGCATTCCAACAAGCTGCTCATAAGGTGCTTCTGGATGATGACAGCCTGTTGCCCCTTCTACACCTCACCACTGACTACCAAGGAAAAGAGACCAAAGGTAGGTTCATTTCTGGTTGCCTGATAATCATAAGTGTCTAGCTTTAAATGGACTGTGTCCAAGATAGTCCATTTATTCACCCAGAGGCTCTTGGAAATCGTGAGGGAGCTACACCTCCACAAGACACCTCTCCACGGGAGGTCCCGCCCACAGGCTGGGCTGCTTTGGGTTTGGCCTACAAAGTGCAGTGGCCTCTGCACATCCTGTTCACGCCCGCTGTACTAGAGAAGTGAGTATTTTCTCCGACATGAATTGCCTTAATATCTCCTTTAATAAAGAACCAAAACAATCCTCGTGGTTATTCTTCATGCATGGACAAGTCATTTTTAAAATTTACCACGATTTCGGCATCAAAGATTTGAACTCGCGTTCGGGTTCCTAACCTGCCTGTCTCACCTGGTGCTCAGGTACAACGTAGTGTTCCGCTACCTGCTCAGCGTACGTCGCGTGCAGTCAGAGCTGCAGCACTGCTGGGCTCTTCAGATGCAGAGGAAACATCTGAAGTCGAACCAGACCGACGCTGTGAAGTGGAGGCTGCGTAACCACATGGCGTTCCTGGTGGATAACCTGCAGTACTACCTACAGGTGAAGATCCAGCATCTGCACACTAAGAATTCACTGGTTCATTTTATTTACTGGCAACATTCTGTCTCATTCCTGAATAGGCCCAGTTAAGTTTCATGTAGCCATAGCACATGTGCCTGGATTGTGGCCATCCTACTTAATGCTGTCCTTTACCCTGCTTGCAGGTAGACGTACTGGAGTCTCAGTTCTCCCAGCTCTTGCAGCAAATCAACTCCACCAGAGACTTTGAGAGCATCCGACTGGCCCACGATCACTTCCTCAGCAATCTGCTGGCACAGTCCTTTATCTTGCTGAAGCCTGTATGAAATCTTAAGCACTGTTCCATTTTAAATGTGGGGCCATCTTGCTTGTGCCTTTTGGTAAAAACATTAGGCTCACTCCAACCCTGCTGAATTTCCTTCCAGGTGTTCCATTGCTTGAATGAGATCCTGGAATTATGTCACAACTTCTGCTTGCTGGTCAGTCAGAATCTGGGTCCGCTGGATGAAAGGGGAACTGCTCAGCTGGACATTCTAGTGAAGGTCTGGGGTCTGTTTTCCATTTCATCCTAACCACACAGTACAAATCTCAGCTGGATCTCACGGCATTTCCCAAGTATAATTTTGTGTTGTGTTAATTTGTTCTCCAGGGCTTCAGCCGGCAGTCCTTCCTGCTGTTTAAGATCTTGTCCAGTGTTCGCAACCATCAAATCAACTCCGACTTGGCCCAGCTGCTGCTGCGGCTGGACTACAACAAGTACTACACACAGTCAGGGGGAACCCTGGGCAGGTAGGCCCACTGCACGGGGAAGGGGTTATGGATCGCACCCTGAATGTCTCAAGGACTTGACGGTGGTGTTGTTCCTTTGCAGCTTTGGATTGTGAATCCGCCACTGAAGAAGGCTTTCAACTCTATGAAAGTGTGGTTGATGCACTGAGATTTGATACCATTACAGTCTTATACTCCCACTCATATCCAATGAGTGGGACCCAAAATATTGTGCGTTTCATCCCATATACAATGTGTGTGTATATAGTAAATCATAATTTGTGAGACTAAATAAAAACAGTGAAACAGTCACAATTTATTTTGTTGATAAAAATGTATGGATTAAAACTATGTACACGCATGCACTAGAACTAGTTAATAGATGAGAAGGTCAGGAGATGGTCCACTTCAGGGAGAGTAGTCATACTGGAACTGGGGATGCTCCCTGTAGTCTTGCTTTTGCCCAGAGATCAGGCTCTGAATCAGCCACTCTGGAGACACCAGTGGAAGGTCCAGGGCGATGGCCCAGTTCAGCACGGACGGTGGACACCATCGGTCCATTATCACTACGTCGGTCTCCTCGGAGAGGTCTGCTCAGCAGATACAAGGCACCAATGGGATTAGCGAGACTGAACAGAAACTGACATTCTTGCTGAGGTGGTTGATACATGCACTACCTTAAATGTATCCCAGAGTGCAAACTGCCCCACGCACCTGTGACATCACTGCCAGCGTTGTGCTGGTGGACAGCACATGCTCCTCCCATTGTGAGCAGCTCAGCCAGGAACGTAGAGTGCTCCTCAGAAACCAACAGGATCTTCAGGGCCTTCAAAGGGCTAGTCTTCGGATGCCTGAAGAAACAGCCGCACCGAGTTCAAACATCATGCCTATTTACACCAAACAGCAGCAGATTTGGTACCTTCCTCATGAGTGTGACCATTAGAACAGTAACTTGAGCCATACAGAGTAACTAATGAGCCATGGGTTTCCAAATATTAAAGGACTTTATCCCTCAAAGGCCAAATCCATCCCTCTCAAAATACACAAGACTTGTGGAAACAGGGAGAGATTTTACTGTGGTGCCCTCACCACTCCATGATGTGCCCGTCCAGGCCTGTGCCTGCAGGCAGCAAGTAGCTCCTGAAGTTGAGCAGCTGGTTGTCATGGCAGCAGTCCCGCACCCACATTTGGGACACACAGGGGATTCCGCTGGCCAGACAGAGCAGGTACTTCTGGGTACGGCAGTGCTGGTCTGCAATCAGGATAGTCTGGTAGGCAGCGCTGCACTGTAGGGGTGAAGACGGTGTCACAGGTGGCGTTCCCAGGGGCAGGTGACCCTATGGGTCTCGAGCAGAGGAGACTCACCTGCTTCTCATTGAAGTCATGGAGAACATAGCCTCCTCCTGCCTCAAGCTGAGTCTCTGTGTAGCTTTTGTTGTACGGTGCCGTCTGCACATAATCTGGCACCAAAACAAACGTTAGAATATAAAATGCCTCGTATTCATGTCAAAGTTTACCAGATTGCACAGTATGGGCTTGTAAGCCTGTAATAAGAGCTCCCTCACCATCTTCTCCCTCGCTGAGTGGCTGGTTAGTTTCACGGTCCCGCTCCGATGAAGCCGTCAGCAGGAAGGCATAGCCCAAGAACAGCGATGCACTCTGGGGAAGCGGTCCATGGGTCTCCTCGAGGTCCCCAGAATCCGAGGGCAGATCTGTGCCACTCCCTGAGGTGTTGCACACAGTTCCACGCTGTCCTGCACAAAGACAATAGGATTAGAGACGGTGATGACCCTGGACAGCATGAGAGACAGACCGCACATCACTTCACCCACAGTGCAGCTCTACAGTCAGTGCGATCACGTCAAAGAGCCGCACAGCTTCTGCAGATGTAGTGGAGGTCTACCGTGAAACTCCAGTTCCCCATATTTCAAACACCATGGTGAAAATACGGAGCATATCCAAACCACATACCGATCTGAAGAGAAAAGGGGAAAACGAGGCAAAACTCTTCTGGGCTTCAACAGTGAAGCTGAAACTAAGTTAAGCGTCTGTGCAGTGAGAGAACATCCCACAGGATAGGAAACATAGATGACTCATTACTCTGCAACAGCAATTACAACATTCACAAACGTCACGCCAGACATTTCTCAAAATGCATTTATTACATACAGTTTACCAACAATATGAAATTAGTATAACCCTTTAAAACATTTAAGTTAAATGTAAATTCATCACAGCTCCAATGGCTACAGAATAAAACATCTTGATAAAAATTACATTTTAAAAATGTTACACTAATTCTATTAAAACATGTCTTTAGCCCCATTAAGTACTGAAAAGTACAAGGTGTCTACGGGGTGACCAGAAGCTGTAAGGCTAAGAGTCACTCTACTGCAGCCCCCTCTTCCTGGGACAGAGCTCCTGGACCAACACCCATACCCGTTCTGGGACCAGTAGGCTTTCGCCCCCTCTTGGACGGCGTCCGTTCTTCCTCAGTGGAAGTCACCAGCTTCCTCTTCCCAGACGGGCCCGGAGTCCTGGGACTTTCGCTGGAACTGCGACCTGGCCCCCCCCCGCCTCCTGCATTGCTCTTGCGTTTCCGCTTGCCCTCCACCAAGTTATCTGCAACACAGGACTCCGACGCATTACGGACTGCTGCACCAAGCGTGGACTCATCGCAGTTACGCAGCAGCATTAGGGACGCTGTCCTGGGCTGTGGTACGAGGACCGAGGCACGGAGCTCTCACCCAGACTGATGTCAGAGGCTTTGGTGAGGGGCGTGGTTGGCCCGTAGGGCCCCAGACCGTACTGTTCCCTCAGCCGGTTGCCCTGCTCCATGGAGAGAATTACCGCCATGCGGCCGTACCACTTCCTCTGGCCGTCCGTCTCCACGCAGTAGAAGAACTCTGAGCCTTCCTTCTTGTGACCCTTCACCACACCTGAACATGGGTGTAAAATAACACAGGTGGCATTTTTAAGAAAAGGCCGTCCTGGGTTAAGAACTGCCTGGTCCTTTCTTCAGCAGAAAGAGGCTGCACTCTGGAGCTGAGGCACAAACACCACAGCTGCAATCCGAGCAACTTCTGCTCCGTACCTGTGCTGAAATACTCGTCATCATTAAGGGCTGTGACCTCTGTTTCCAAGGGGATGGGATCACACAGCAGGATGTCCTTGCCCGGGACGTCGCACTCGTAGCGGTCGTCAAAGAGCAGGCGGAAGCGCCCCGCTCCGGAGTCACGGGTGATGCAGCCGGAGTAGAAGTACCCGTTGGACGACCACTTGGCGACCACACGTAGGCCCACAAAGCTGCTGCCACCACCGCCTGCGTCGCCCCTGCACTCAGAGGGCGTGCCCGGTGAGCCAGGGGCGCTCAGCGTCTCTGCCATGCGGGGGCACACCCGCGAGTACGCCTCCTCCTCTGGGGAGGACGAGAGGGTGGGGCCGTCTCGTTGTAGACTCCCAGCAGCCCTACAATCATCACGATACAGAACATCGTCACAACTGCAGCTACTTCTCACAATCTCAGTTAAAGGAAAAGCAGGACAAACTAAAAACATTAAACTACTGTTTCACCTCGTTTGTGACATGCACGTGTACTATTATCCTCGTAAGTCGCTTTGGACAAAAGCGTCTGCTAAATGAATAAAATGTAAAGGTAAACTGTGGGTACAGTTTGAGCTTGCCACGGTGAGGCACCAGCAGGTAGGAGTGATGCCAGTTAGGGAGCCAGCATCGCCTGACCTGGACAACGGTCCACGGGAAGGTGGCCTGCCACGGCGACCACGTCCGCGAGGCGTTACCGGGGCTTGGTGCCTGGTGCTCTGAGCTCGCCCTCTGCCCTCCAGCCATTCTGCTGCTCCCGGTCCAGAGAAGGCCCCCTGCAGCTGACCAATGGCCTTCCAGGGGCTGGGGGAGACAGAGCAGGAGACAGCATTACTGGGACCCTGTTACTGGGGGGAGAACGCGAGGAGAGCGAGGGGTGACAGAGGCCTCACCTGCTGGATTTTGCTCCTCGTCCCGTCGGCACGGCAAAGTCTGGCTGTCGGCCAGGGCCTGCCCCGCTGCTGCTGGTCCCACTTGAATTGTGCTGGAGACTGGACGTTTTGGAGGAGAACGAGCTTACGTCCGCAAGGTCCCCCGAGGTCATGGAGCTGCCCGTGCGGGATGGCGAGATGTCGTTCTCTGCCATGCGGCACTCTACCACGGGCTCCTCTGACTCCTAGGGAGTTGGGGGGGGGGAGGGGGGCAGAGCAGACTGACTTGAACAACCCTGTCAGTTGTCTGGCAGATGCCTTAGCTGTGGTCTCTGATGAGCAGTGCCAACAATGTGATCACCAACATGATGGAGACCTCACCTCTGTGACCTTGCGTTCCACCTCCTGCCCGTTCTCGTAGTACACGTCCGTGATGATGCGCGTGACCGTGGTGCGGACCTCACGGATGGTGCGTATATGTCGGTGGATGGACTGTCCCTTGGGAGGGGATGTCTCCTGCTCTCTCTGAAAGAGCCCACAAAACGTTTGTCCACACAGACAAGTGCTGTTAGCAGGGTGCCCCACCCTTAAAGATGCTGACTGGGTAGCACTCACCTGTCCTACTGGGGTGCCCCACCCTTAAAGATGCTGACTGGGTAGCACTCACCTGTCCTACTGGGGTGCCCCACCCTTAAAGATGCTG